>JALIZH010014492.1:0-358340 GCA_030522465.1 Rhipicephalus appendiculatus
CGGTATCATAGGAGTGCATATGTATTGTTTAAAAAAATGGATAACCAGCACTTCACCTACAATTAACGTTTCACGAACATTAGGGTCTATTTGAAAAGCACTTCCGAGAACTAGCGTAACTTGGTCGAAAAAAAAATTGGGGGACCCTTAAGCTTCGCCTTTAAGAGTTGAGGGCGATAGCGATATCCTGTTCCTAGTGCTTACTTCAATCACTTAGTGTATACTATGTAATTAGTAGCATGTTTTAAACCGCGAGCAATTATGAGCGGAAAACGTTTTCGAAATTGCTATGCACCCACTACGTGATCTTCAGGGAATCCGTGCAGTAACGTGTGTGCCTTTTGTAATGGGTGGCCGGCTTTGAACCACGATTCCATTATCATATTCACATGTTCTGACGCCAGATGGTAATGTACGCTTGTACCACGCATTATTACAGCGATATTACATGTTGTATTGTGACGCCTGTATACAGGACGCGTGTGCTTGTAAAGAATGACAGTTATTTTCACTGCATTTCCAAGCAGAGGAAGTCAATTTCAAAGTAACTCCACGCAGAAGCGTGGCTGTGTGGTAGAACAGCTGCTTGCCACGTAGACGGCCTGGGTTCGATCCTCATTCAGACCCCCGAAATTTTTATTATTTATTTTATTTTTATTCCGCCGCCGCCGCCGACACCGACACCGACGCCAGAATTTCTGCGAAACGAGCTCTTTAACGCTCTGGCGTTAATACATGATTGCCACGCAGAATGCTGGGCTGCGATTCCTGCTGGGACTCTGACGTTTATTGTTTGCATTCGTCGGGTCAACGCTGCCGATATCAGCTTTTAGATGTGAAGCATCTTATGGCGAAGCTTAATCCGGTGGTGGCGTGTGGCGTGACCACCCTTACTGCGCATGCGCAAACCCTTTAAAAAATAAAAATAAAAAACCTCCTCTCCCCCTCTCTCTCTCCTCTGCGCATCCCTCCCCGCGGCAACCACACCCTCACTGCGCATGCGCATGCGCGTCCCCCCTCTCTCTCTCCTCTCCTACGCTCCCCCCCTCTCTCGCCTCATGACGCCGACGCAGGCAGCGTCTGCTAGCGAGTTTCTTGGTTGAAAAAACCGACTGCTCGCGCGTCACAACTGTTCACTGGCCACCCCGTATATATGGCACTGGATCTTGACCTGCAAGGTGGTGCCGATGGGAGATTTCTCCTTTGCGTTGTTGAACAATCAAAATTCGCAGCGTGCGCGTTAACTAAAAGCGACTGCGGGTCTCTGTGTCCAGTCGGAGTCTTCTGTCTCTCATTGCCCATTAGCAGCGATTGGCATGTTCCAGTAGGAAAAACCGCTTCATCACTGCGTGCTTTGCGCCTCCCCAGTTTTCTCTCCTGCGCAACGCTGCGATGAGCGCCAGTGTAAGCGTTAGCGCCCGCTGCTTCGCATTTACACATGGTTCCCTTTAGCGGGAGATGGTGTAATTTTTTTCTTAACCTACTCGCGTTAAAATTACGAATGTCTGTTCTCGCTGTTTCTGGAGAGATATAGACTGTCAGTCACCTGTGGCACATACCCGCATACCTCTGCCACATACCCGCTCGTGGTATGCGGGTATGTGACACACGTGTGAGGCGAGAAAGGTTTCACGACGTACGCGACGGGATTGTCACATTATTCATGTCATCACCAGTGGGTCATATTCGTTAAACCATCTGACGCTCCCTTACTAATTTTGGTTTACCCCAAATGAAGGGGATGATCACGAGAGCACCCAGACGTAGGCGGCTAAATAGATAGATAGATAGATAGATAGATAGATAGATAGATAGATAGATAGATAGATAGATAGATAGATAGATAGATAGATAGATAGATAGATAGATAGATAGATAGACACGCTAAAAGTGTCTGCAGTACGCACAGAAACAAGGTAATCGCTGAATTTATCGCATGCACAGACTAGAGTCTGGGCAAGAGTCACTAAAGCAAGAGTCACTTTTTCGATCTGAGCGTAACCCTTCTCGGTTTTTGAGAGTAATCTTGAGGTATAAGCGATGACAGAAAACTTGGCATTTGTGTGCTTCTGCTGGACTAATACTCCCATTCCGAAGTACGGAGCGTCGGCGGTGACGACAGTTTCTTTTGTTGGGTCGCAGACTCCAAGGACTGGACGAAATGAGAGCACCGACTTCCACCTCTTGAATGCCTGCTCTTCTGGAGCACTGCAAGCAAATTCTTGCTTCTTAGACAACATGAGTGTGAGCGGCTGCAACATGTCAGAGAGATTGGGAACGAGAGATATGTTGCCATTCCGGGAACTCTCTGTAGCTCGGTCCTGTTTTAGGGACTATCCATTTTCTGTATGGGCTTCAACCGTCTTTTCATCGGGACGTATTCCATCTTGATCGAACCAGTGTCTTCTAAGGTGCTCAACATTAAACACGCACTTGCTGTCGTTCAGTATCATTCCAGCCTTTTTGAGTACCTGCAGCAGGTTTCGAAGTGTCTCGTTGTGCTCATGACTGTTGGGACCCCAGATCAGGATGCCGTCTATGAGACAGAGAACTCGACTGATGCCTTGTAATATGTACGCCATCTGCTTCTGGAAGTCTTCAGGAGATGACGCAATGCCAAATGGTAGTCGGTTGAATTAGAAGCGCGCAAAGGTGAGATGAAGGTGGTGAGTTTCTTCGATTGTTCACAAAGTAGAATTTGCCAAAACCCGGAGTTGGCATCGAGTTTGGAGAACACCTTAGGTTCATGAAGAAGTGCGAGAGTGTGCTCTACGGAAGGAATAGAATGTCATTCTCTGAGAACGTGGTGGTTCAGCTATGTGAAGTCGACGCAAATTCGCACGTCTCCGGAGGGCTGTGGGACGACTACCATTGGTGCACACCACTCGGTCGGCTCATCCACAGGTGGTATAACAACGAGTTTCTGCATCCTTTGAAGTTCCAGCTTTGCCTTCTCGTACAGCGGAACTGGGATGCGCCTCGGGCAGCTGAGTGCGAAATGGTTTGCCCTTGGTTGAAACTGAATCCTGTGTTCTTTGAGAAACTTGGCAAATCCTTGGAACACCGCTGACGATTCTCCCTGTGGGTTCACTTTTGTCGGCAACGGCGTTTGCAAATGTCAGCATGTGTAGCTTTTTGATGGCTGGCTTGCCTAGCAACGGAGTGTCTATCTGATCTAGGACGTAGATATCTTGAGTAGTCGCGCGGTTGCGGTAGATGAGCTCGAGTTGTGCCACTCCTGCGATCGGAAGACGCTTTCCATCTGGGCCATACAGGCGGACGACAAGGAGTTGTAAGAAGCGGTCTGTCCTTGAGCGTCTCGAATACCTGCGTTGGGAGGATGGTTTCGTCGGCACTAGTGTCAATTTTGAAGACTACTGGCTGGCCTTGAACCAAGAACTGTTGCTTCCCAGTTTTCAGCATCTGTCGCCTTGACTGCTTCCAAGAAATCCTGATTCTAACGTTGCGTTCTCGGTGTCGACACAATCGGGGCGTCGCGGCATGCATACGGAGGCCTTAATGACCTGTCTTACGGCAATTCCTGCAGACTTCCGAGCGTGCTGGGCAGAGAGTGCGAGTGGCGCTCTTGACCACATCAACGGCACGGTGTCTGCACGCTGTTTTTACCGGAGGGTACAGGTGGCTTGCTTGCCCCGCGTAGGGTAACTGCCGCTTTTCCCTTGCGTTGAGACACGCCTGACTGGTTTGTGCACTCGACGCAAGTTTGTTCACAGAAGGGACCTCGTTGTGGAACTTCGCTTGTTGCTGACGGACATTTTCGATCCGGTGGGCAGAATCGACAGCCTTTTGTAACGTGAGGTCTGCCTCGAGCTATAACCTGGCAGATAGTTGCTTGTCTTTGATTCCAACCACGAGGCGGTCACGCAAGAACTCCTCACGAAGAGCACCTAACTCGCAATCTTTCGAAAGCGTGTGGAGCGCAGTGACGAAATCTTCGGCCGACTCACCATCTTGGTTGCACTCCTGTGTTGAATCTCTGTCGTTCGAAGATTACGTTGGCATCGCGGAATAAAATCCTTGTCGAGCTGCTCCACGACTGCGCCGGATTTCTTGGGGTTCTCTTCGGGTAAAGCGAAGGTAGCATAGATTTCCTCGGCTTGCTCATCCATGATGTAGAGTAGCGTGTCTACTTGGTGCTGTTCGGGCTTCACGCACAAGCCTTAAGAGGTTCGGAAACGTTCAAAGCCCTGCTTCCACTTCGGCCGCTCGTTAGGCGACGAAAAGTTGAAGGCGTCCGGTGGTTGAATAACCTAACGACGGTCATGGCCTCGAACGTTAGAAAAGGTCGCTCTGGAGTTATGGACAGTATGCGTGTAGGGACCAGCTCACCGGCCCTTTCTTGTTTGCGGCGTCCTTTCGAAGGGATGGTGGCTAGAATTCGATGTCCACTGGTAACAGCTCTTCTTCTGACGCCATGTTCAAGTCGTCAGGGACGAGCGCAAAAGGCAATAGGTTGAGTTGCGTAGACACCTTTATTCGAAACGCATTCTAGCCTAGGAGCCCAGCCACGCGCCACGCGAACCTCGAGAACACGCTGTCAACGAGCTTCGCCTGGCTTTACCTAGATGGCAGCATCTACAACACGTTCCATCCGCATTATAGTGAACTAGAATCAATAATCCGCATGCTTCGCCTGACATTGATTTACATGGTACGTGGGATATGCCGTATTTTTTTAAAAATTCTGCTGGCAGGCCAATCATTCGTACATTCATTCGGACTTGACATAAAACCGATCCTTGCGACATGTCGAGATTTCTTAGATCGATCTCCATGAATTTCAATAAATACATTACACATACGATACGATCCCTGCGAAAGTATTTAATATAACCATAGGTTCACTGGCCCACCTTCCAAGCGACCGGTAAATACACGGTTATTAAAATAAAAGGAGAGCCTTGGTCCTTTGTTGAAGCTGTAAATCAAACAAGCAATAGGCCACTATGCTGGGTGACTACTGCGTTTAATTGACAGGTCTGTACATGAACCTTCGAAACAACTGAGGCAGTCTTGTTTCGATACTTCTCGGTTCGTAACTTGAATCCATACCTGTTTCAGTTATGCAGAATAAACATCTTGGTCTTATGGGAGCAACTGAATGAATGTGGAGGATTGTTGACACAGCTGACCCGCATGAGAGTTGCTAATTAAAAGGGATGACTGTTCCTTAAGGAACTGCTGGGAAGCTTACATAATTTGAGCAACAACAGTATGACACCAGTCCGCGAGCACCTCTGCCACGAACTATGTGCCTTGTTACGAACTCCTAGCTAAGTATTATGCATATGTTCCTACGAACTTCATTATGAATTACAATTTCCTTGTCTACCGTTATATGCATCGTATAAATATTGAGCTGGAGTGACTTACTTACCTCTTCCTGTTTGATTTCGCGTCTTTAGAATAGCACAGTACTCTAATGTATAATTGAATTCAATAGTATAATTCGTGGATCCACCTGTTACAGAAGTGCAAAAGCTTGATAAAGACTGAACTGTTCAACACAATGCATAAACGCCAGGCCACCATGCATTGGTCCGCCATTAGGGGCCAAATAAAAACGTGTGGGTATCACATTAAAATAAAGGACAAAAGAACCGTGCCATTTATGTCACAGATTTTCTTGATGGTGTCATCTAAGTACAACAACCGGATGTATACGTACCTACGCACGAAGCTGCTTATATATGAAAAGTGAAGTGCTGCAGGTATACTGTACCTGCATTCGTAAAACAATGACATCGACTACCTCATTATGGCTTACAGTGTGAAGCTCAATCACACTGATAATGAAGAAATAGGCGCGTCCAGCGGTATGATTGTTCAAGTGAGATTCGCCCCTTCTCTTGTCTTAAACATGCAAGTTTGTTACTACACACGAAATATAACGTAATCAGGATAGGTGAATTGGTATGCAACGCGGTTTTTATCTAAAACCTTATACTTAATTGTTGATCTGCGGTTAAGTGTGTTGACGGGCTGCGTTCGGCAGCATTACATTCACTTGTTTTTGAATGCTACACGATGTCACTATATTTTACTTAGCACATGAAAGGACGGACCTATCTTAAGTGCTGATGCATTGCCCTTTTTTTTGTGATGGTCATGGACAGCGCAGTTCAATATTGCTGAAACCCTCGTGTGTGCACCTCGTGACTTAGGTCGGTCGTTTGCGTCACGTGCAGTTGCTACGGCTGCCTTTTTTTGCGCTGCTCTACTACAGAGAGCTACCAGTGTCTTTCGATGAACATCCCGCTTCCTACAGGATAGCTTACAGTCAAATATATCTCGAATGAGGAACCATTATAGCTAATTTTGAAGCCTCATTATTATTACCAACTCAGTTCAAACAGCTATTGTTGTTTCTATAGAACTGTTCGTTTCGCGCACTTAGTTCTGGCTAACGCTGTTGTGTTATTGATTTCTTTCGCATGCTGTGGACATTGTTCATCCCTTGACATTTATTACTAGGATATATAAAGATAGTGCCTTGCAATTCAAATGCACACCACTCTACCGGGCCCTTTACGTATCGTGTATAAGGGGTGTCTTCCGTAGAGTTCTTCTTTCACATATCTAAATTAAGCACCTTTCATGGAAATCTAGTGAGACAAGTACTCACCATGCCTAAATTATTTATTCATAGTTACCCTCATTCTAGTTTAGCGATTCGGTCCCTGATTTCTTCCCCATTTCTCCTAGTACTTTTCGATGCCAGAGAAGACTCGTTCTTTGTGCATGTACCTAACTGTTTCACAGAATATTTTCAATATGCGTATTTACCTCCAGTGCTAATTAGTGTTTTTTTTTCATACGCGTTGTGTTGTAGTGAAACCGACTGACAGTGAAGCCAAGGAACGTGTAGAGAACAATATTCGTCGCGTTGAACGATAGCACCTCTGAAACTGACAACAGCTCACCGCACAGAAGTTGAAAGCCTTATTTAATAGTGTCTGCGAATCAACTTATTTTTCTCCACTTCCCCTCTCGGGGGTTTGGTGGTGCTAGCTAGGTACACATAAAACACTGCTTGTGGAAGTAGATGCTGTAAATGAGGATAGAAATCTACTTAATAAAAGTATGGCTCTAAAAATGACCCTTCTTCCACGGGTATTAACCCGCCGAGGTACACAAGAAAACTAGAGACTGGAAACATGGTACAATGATGTACTTTGTTTGTGTTGGTCGTACAGAGAGCAAAAAAAACTGTTGAAAACATAACTGTACTTCTAAGAGAGAAGTCAGTCTGGGACACATACGTCCCTGTGTACGTTAAGGGAACCAACACGCCAGTGGTCGTTACATCTTTGTAGTAGTGAACACTAGAAAACAACTTCTTCCCGCCGTAAAACGCAACGGCACTGCGCAGTCTACGCGAAAACTTATCGCATGGTTTTCATTCTTCCACTTCGCGCAATTTTTACTTGCAACAAACTTGTGATCATTGCAATACATGAAAATAGGCCGCTCTTTATAGACTGTGCCAATGTTGGATTCCGCTCAACTTGGCCAAACCTGTCCGTAAAATGCAAAGCACTTCGAAGCTGTTCAAAGTAATGAAGAGACATCAGTCTGGCTCACACAAGCTAAGGCAGGGTGCGCCAATACTGCCTGATCGCTGGAAACACCTGGTAACTCATGACTAAGTTTAGTTCAGAAACGCCTTCATTTCTTTGTTTGTTGTTTTCAAAACAATTCCATTTTGTTGCGTGTAATGGGAACTCTCTTTCACGAGTGCGTCGGAGACTACTATATTCAAGTTCATGACGGCGACAAAATCTCAAGTGGTGTGAACACTCCCTCGATCTGCAGCCGCTACGAATCACACTAGCCCCATGCACGCACAATTTGCACATGTTTGGACTCGTAATTATTTACCCATATCAATTCTTTGTAGCTTTCTTGGCGAGTAAGTCAGAAGAGCTGGGCACCGCAGCTGAAGGGAGAGGGGCAGCTTGCCTTATGGGGCTTTTTTTTTGGGGGGGGGGGGTGGTTTGTTCGAGTGCTAAATCTAATCGCGCACTATGTTATGAATAACGCACGACAACTATTGAGGGTGACATTGCGTTTCTATTAGCTTTTCATAATACGTACAAAGTTTGAGCTTTTAAAGCCCCATGACTGTACCTCAAAAAGAGGGGCATATGTGTCCCACTGCCCACTAAAGAGAATCGTTTCCGAAAAAAAGTACTTTTCTTTTTTTTTATGGGAACTTGCTGCTGTCTTACAATCAACAAAGGACAGAACCTACAAACACCAACCCCGCTATCGCAAAAAAAAAAGTTAACTAAATGCCCATTATACGTCCACTCGCTAACCGCACTCGAGCAGCAGATGTGGGTCCTCGTCATGCCTGCAACAGTTTAATTTTTGTCCGTGGATGACGCTCAACTGCTTCCTCCACGGGAACAGACTTCCCTGCATGAAGCGCAGAATGCAAATCGGATACTGAAATCAGCTGTAAACTATGTTAGACTGGCTGTCAATTTGGTTGCATTTCGCATTGCACAAATTGGTTGTCAAGTTTGCATTGCACAATTTTTTTAAGGAAAGCCGTACGGTGAAGAGTGAAGAAAACCACTTTAATAGCACATTTACGAACTCGTGAGTATTGAACAAACGTTTAAAGCTTGCCCCTTATTCTGAATGATGTGGAGAGCGCGCCCAAATCGGACGAAAAAGGGTACAGCGTGTGCACGCGGAATGATTCGTTTGGAACATGTGTATGTGCTGCCACCTTGCGAATACCATCAAAAGAACTGCCAAAACCGCTTTCTAAGAACATCAGCGCGGTTGCCCTAAAAGTCTGAAGGCTATAGATTCAGTGGTATTGCATATAAAAAATTATAATATTGTGAAAAAAGAAAAAAAAGTGGGACATATGAGTCACACCGCCCCACAATTAATGTACATCTCTGCGCCAATCCTAGGCACTTCATCGTCCTTGAATTCGAAATCGTCAACATTGTAGGCTCAGGGACAACGGTCAGCCGGAGCCCTCAGAGAGAAAACAGAGGGGAACCAGTACAGACACCTCTACTATTTAGAAGTCATTCCCAGACTGCCAGCTGTCCTAGCGAGCGCGCTCAGTGCGAGCGCACCTTAGGCTGGCCTTCATTTCTCTCTATTCTTGCTGTCAGCTGCCATCGCCGCCAGAAAGTCAAGTTAAAACGCAGTTTCTTCGTCGTTCTTATCAGCAAGGGATTATTCGGTAGATTTGTTATTCTGACACAAAAAAAATGTACACCGCCTTCCAGCCAACCACCTTCGAGGCAAGGACGCTACAAAGTCTAGCTACGGAAGCACAGATAAAAACAAGAAAGCATCATGCACTTGTTTGTCGCGACATTTGCCACGGCAGATTGGCACCACCTTCGCTCACGTCCACGAATTCAAAGTAGCACCAAAGTTCCGTAATGGTACATAGGGACACATGTGTTCCAAGCCAGTTTTCAGCCAAATAAAGTAGAATGCCTGCTGATTTAACCACTGCTGCCTATCATAACTACTCCTCCGAGCTTCTTACTGACAGCACACCGAAACTTTTTCGCCCGACAAAACTTTGTCGGGCGAAAAACGCAACTCTTTGGCGTCAGAAACGGCGCTTCTGGAGGGATTTGTAAGGAAGTGATGCCGACCTAAACCTACTATTCTGGTAAAGCAGCTTAAACAAGTCGAATTGTGCAAATTATGCGCTCGTCGACAGGGCAGTTCTTTAAGTACACGTGTGATTTGGTTATGGGGACATATGTCCCGTGAAGCTCAATAGTTGAATCACAAATATCATCCTGTTGGTAGCGCCAAAAGGTGGACCATGGATAGCTGTATGGATTTGTCCAAGAAATATTGTGACGTCATGTGCCTTTCCATGGTTGTCCACTGGTAAATATTTCGGAATGGTTCTAGTGTGACTGAAAAATCTCGTAACATTTTTAATGTGCGCGCAGCAGTCATTGTTGCTATATTGATCACTTAGAGGTCTTCGTCCTAATTTGTGTGGAAAAAAGTAGATGGTAAATAAAAACACAGGAACTCTTGAACCTAAAAACCACGGAGATCAGAAATATTCACGCGACAGCTAACAGTTTACATACCAGGTCCACGTTGTTAGCATTGAAGTTGCCACTACTATTTTGCAGGAATGTATGTGGCCCCTTTTCCCCGTGGCCCACGGCAGACGTTTCGTCCTTAGAAGATCTCATTTCGCATACCACCCACAGCAGTTCTAGTTTTTCAGTGAAGAACTCGTGGCCCGTTGTATTCTTTGGCTTTATTCCTATTTACTTGATATTATAATAATGAACCCGGTGATCTATGCCCCATGGATGACACATTGTTTAAATAATGCACTAAATTCTGTATAAGGCAAGAACTATAGCTTCTATTGATCTACGACAGTTCTTTCCTAAAATTATCCAAACTCTCCTTTTGCAATATGTGTCTGTTGTAATGCATCTGCAGTTCATTGTGGAATATAAATGTTAACAGGTATCCTGCTGAAAACATGACTGCGAATTTTCCTGCAAAGTCCTTTTCGAACCAGTTTATACATAAGCTTTCCTAGTTACCTACAGGGAACTGGAAAATGATAATCACCAAATAGTGCTTTCATTTCAACCGCTTAAGGTTAATCACCAATTGTACATCGTTATTTTGAATTCTAAATAAAACGGACGGAGAGCATGAAGCGGACAAGATATGTTTACTCGATATCCGCAATAAGAAATGTGGTAAATTGCGAGAGCTTACTCCTGTCCAAAGATGTCAACCCTTGCAACCGCACAGGAACTTTTCTTGTCCATATTGGTTTGTAATACATATCTTCGCGCCGCCTGAGTGAGAAGCACAAACATAAGCAATATGCATGTTATTTAATGAACTACTTACTCTCCAATTTTATTGTTCTGCAAATAATCTTAAGGATAATGCCATACATACTAGCGCGCCACTGTAAAACCATAACTTATATAAGCATAAAATTATTACGCCATAAAGAAGAGCCTGAGTGCATTTCCCCAAATACAAACATTCTTAGCAGCCTTTTCTTAAGCAAACATATCAGAGGACACTTCACCCTGAGCGCACGTCCTATAACTCATATAACGCCGGGTAGGAGTCCCATTTAAAAACGACATTTTAATGCATGACATATACATCGCACGTCTTTTGATGCGTGTACAGTCTTCAAGTGACTGGCGCTAGTTACCTAATTTCTTTGAGGTCCCTACATAAAACAAGTTTTCGAGGTAGCGACACTCATTGTTCTCTGCGCCGTCCTCCTCACTCTCTCGCTTACTTCTCCTTTTCTCCGTCACCTACATCTCTCATTGGTGCATTCCTCGCACGTGATGTTGCAAATGACTAGTGGTGATATTTATTACTATGTAAAAGGTTCAAAACGAATACGCATGCGCATATGGTTCCGGTCAGATTCCTGCCGTCACGAAAGGCGAAATCGTAGCCATGACATCAGCTGTAGAGAAGGAGCGTTCTAGTTGGCGCCAAGTTGGTCAAGATTGCTTCGCGGTGCATATTTAGTGCAACATCCCAGTTTTTGAACAATACCGGGTTGCTGAGCTGTATGCTGCAGTAAAATAACAGAAGACGGTTTCGCTCTCTTCAAAAATCTCGTGGTATTCGAAATGGTGCACGCCGTGAAGTGTAGGTACCGAAATTTCGCGCGAAGGCTTTCTTGCAACGCCGTCGACGTGCGTCGACGCGGCTCTGCGAGGCGAGTTCATTCGTCGGTTTTTGTTGAAACGCCAGGAGCGTGTCTAATCGATATAAATAATAGCGAAAGAAGGTACCTCATGCCTTGCCCTCAGCGTTACATTAGACTAAACGGTGACAGCTTATGCCATTATTTCTCGCTGTCCGAGCGAGCCAGCAAAAATCACGAATTGGGATGGAAGCGTGTGGTCTGGGGTGTATGGGGGCTGCCATGTTGCTGTACGTCATCGCGGTTAGGGCGGTTATTACGGTTACCAGCCGGTAATCTCCATTATTACAGAGATTTCAGAAGCGCATGCGTGAAGGGCCTAACGTGTTATGTATCCCCGTAACGCGTCATGCGAGAAACACAGCTAAAGCCCTTGCAGCTCGTTGATAATGAGTTAAACCCGGAACTATAATATGTGCTGCGCAAGGACACTGCCTGTGTACTCCTCGTAGCTTCGGCAGTGCTGCAAGGTAGTTGTGAGATGGAGTATAGTACGCGTTTAGTGCGCGCCCGTTGTTACAAATATTTGTGCGTACGCAAGCACAATTGAATACAGCTGTTGTTTTTAATGAATCCACTTTCAGGAACAATTCACACCAGACTAGTTCGAGCCACTTTTTCGAAAGCGCGGCATAAAGAAGCTGAAACGCGATGCTTCGGGACGTCTCACTGGCAGAGCTCTTACTTTTGGTGAAGTTGTGTGCACGTGCGTTGCAATATCGCAGTCTCTTCCTTAGTGACCCAGATATTATGACATGCACCGCAATTAGGCCTACCTGGCATCACAACTGCGAAAATGGACGTTCGTTCCAGCATGGCCGGGGTTTTCCCTCATACGCACTAGCAAAACAGTGCATTTGGAGAACTGTACGAACAGTACTACGTAGGATTCGAGGCGCCATGGCTAGCGGTGCGAAATATAAAACTTACCGAACGTTGCCACTTGGCAAACTCACGTCATACTTCTTTTTATGCTGTACTTTTTTACTCAACTAAGTAACCGCTTATTCTATATCTCATTTGCTTCTATTAAACTCTAATTGCTTCTATCGCCGTAATAACTCTGCAGAAACATTCCCTTTTTTATGCGTGTTTTGAACCTTCCAGGAGCGCTCCAGGATAATAATGGAGGAGGAAAAGGGAGGGTGTCGCTACCTTGGAAACTTGTTTTATCTAGGGACCTTAAATTTCTAATAACGAGGCACTATGCAGAGTTTCACTTTGTCAGATTCTACATTTAGAAACTGTAAAAAAAATGTACCCATAAGAATCGCTACACAGCAATAATCGCGTTCAGTTCGTCAAACGAGCACAATTTCTTTTGCTTTGGTATACCTCACAAGTGTCACAGACAGTAAAATTGGCTTCTGCCGAGGCAAATTTCGGCAGAATTGTTGAATGCCGTGTTGGGGTGTACTGCGATTCCCAGCAGCTTTATTGCAGTAGCAATTATATGGACACTCTCCGCTAGTTTTTACCTTCGCAATTGCCGTCACTCTCATGTCCTGTATACATACCTATACACACACACACACACACACACACACACACACACACAAACACACACACACATATATATATATATATATATATATATATATATATATATATATATATATATATATATATATATATATATAAAAGAAAGAATTGTAAAGTGAAGGGCTCGTTTGCTTTGTTAAACACAGTATTCGAAGGTCGCAGGTTCGGTCCCTGCCGGTGGCAAGTTATCTTCTCGTCCAGTTTCCTTTCTTGACATTTACATTACAATTACTTGTTATAGCTTCCCGTATACTTTCCTTGGCATCTTTGTCTGTTAGTTCTCGTGTATATATATATATATATATATATATATATATATATATATATAGAAAGAGAGAGCGAGAGAGAGATTGACGAGTGGGGGCCATTTTCCAGTGAAAACTGAATTTAGATGATAGAAGAAAACAGTGCGCGTGCGGTGCGCGGCGGCGCCGCTCGTGAGCGGGCGCGAAGAAGAAGATTTTGGAACGCTCGACGAGCAAGTCGGGCCGAGGCAGTCGGGCAGCAGTGGCAGAACGAGGGTTCGTGGCGGCTACCGGTCGGTTGCGGCACCCAACCTGTCACGGTTCGACTGCGGACAAACTCGGACGACGAGCTACGCCAGGCGACGACGGTGCTTCAGGTTACGGTCGAGACCTGCGGGCGAGTCGGCGACTACGTGGGCCACCGATTCAAGAAAGCTGAAGCGTGCTGGGCCGGTCTGCTGATGTTCTCGGGCGTGACCGAGCACGGGTCTGGCCATCCTCCGCACAGCGAAGCGGCTGTCACAGCGACTGCCATGGTGATAGCGCAACCCCGTAGCATCGCAACTCCATGAGACGCAGCGACACGTCGAACCATCTCGACGACAGTGACGTGCGAGTGATGCACGTCGAGTGGTGCGCGAACTAGATCCGCTGCGTCAGAGCCGCGATAACCGTGGACTAGAAAATGTAGAGACGATTGTACCGGCAGGGGTTAGAAGTTGATTTATGTATTTGTCCTAGTGTAAAATGTCGTGTCTTTGTCTACGCCCCATCCATTGTTGGTTGAGCGCCTAGGCCCACACAATCCTCTCACAATTGGCGAGCGCACCCGGATTGGCTAATAACATCTGTAGCCAACGCTCAAACGCAAGGGTGAGACAGACAACGACAACGTCATCAGTATTGGGAAAGAGTTAGGTCTAAAGGATGCGGAATTGAGAGCATGGGTGGAGCAAGAGCGTGTAAGAATACGCGATCAGCAGGCCGAAGAGCGAAATGCTCTAAAGGAAGAAATGACATTGAAGCAGCAGGTGATAGAACAGCAGCGTCCGGCACCTTGTGAGAAAGCGGAGCAGCAACAAAAGCTGCTAGAACAAGAAATGAAAGTTCTCGAACTGAAGCTCCGGCTTCAAGAAAGTGCCGCTGCTCCGCAGGCCACATATAACAGACATGCTCGGAGCACGAACGCGTCCGTTACGACGAACATGTGCAGTCCCCACAAGCTCATACCTCCGAACGATGAGAAAAGGGACGACCTAGACGCCTACCTACAACGCTTCGAGCGTGTCGCCACCTGTCAGGGATGGCCGCGCGAGAAATGGGCGCTTTCATTCAGCCTTTGTATGACAGGGAAGCTTTGACTGTAATCGGACGCATGGACCCGACCGCTGCCTTGGAGTACGACACGCCGAAACGTGCGCTCCTCCAACGGTTTCTGTACACGGCGGACGGGTACTGGTAGAAATTCCGTAATGCAAGGCCCGAAGATAGAGAAACCGCCAAGCAGTACGCGTCGAGGCTGTTGGGGTACCTCGATCATTGGTTGGAGCTCGCGGAGGTGGAGAAAAACTTTAATAGACTCAGAGAGCTAATGATTGCTGAGCAATTTATCAAGGGCTGTTCCCCCCGCATTAAGGGCTTTCCTGCAGGATAGAAATTGCCTAACCATTCAGGAGCTCTCCCAGACAGCCGACAATTTCGTCAAGGCCCAGTCTTTGTTGAACTTCGGTAGAGAGCGGCCTGAGAAGGAAGCGGCCCTAGGCTCCGGTTTGAGAGCGGATGAAACGAAGAAGACACCTCGGGGAGACAATCGCTGTTTCCTATGCGACAAGAAGGGGCATAGGGTAGCCGAGTGCTGGTCACATACGAAAGGGAGCTCTGCAGCGCATGGAAACAACATTGACAGATATGCTTCTGCCGGATAGCACAAGAGAGAAGCGCCCTGCATGGTAGCAGTGGACCGACCGGCGGAAGAATCTGCAGCGAACGAAAGATACCCTGTTCTTAAAGATGGAAAAAGGATTCCTGTCGTCACCACTGCAATCAGCAGCGGCATTTCATGGGAAGGAAGTCTGAATATGCCAGTGGTGAAAGGATTTTTGGACAACTGGCCAGTTACCGTACAGCGTGATACTGGCTGTGACATGGTCGTCGTTGCGACAGTCAATAGTGCCAAAGAAAGATTAACCGGCACATATCGGCCGGTCTTGCTGCCTGATCGCACGGTGTCCTACCTCCAGGAAGCTGTGGTCTCCCTGGATGCACCATTTTTTTTAGAGGAGAGGTCCACGCTCTGTGCATGAGATACACCCTTTACAATGTTGTCGTTGGGAACCTCCCAGGAGCAGTGCTGTTCGACAGTCCTGCAGCAAAGCAAAACAAGGCTAACACCGCAACCAGCTGCAAGAACATCGAGCAAATGACGCCCAAGACTTCGACAGTTCGTCGTAGTAGACGACACCAGGTCAACGTGGTGAATCGACCATGGGCATATAGGGCCTAATCGAGCTACGGAAGTGCAGCTATAGCAAACGTTGATATCCGGATGGCGGCCACGAAGAGACAGCAAGCAAAGACAAAGCAATCTGAAACTCGGCGGCCGTCGGTCACACCATGGCCGAATTCCCGACCGGAATCATCACTTTGCGGCGGGACATCTACCCCACGAGATGAGGCGTCATTGCCTCCGTACCCGTCGCCGAAGGTACCACCGCGCTGGCCAAAGTGGCAGCCCTTCAACAGAGATCCACACAAAATGGTCGGTTATTTTCGCCCCAGCCAGGAGTTCCCGTCGCAACGCTACGATGGCACTGATAACCACAGTGCACAGACGTATCAGTCGTCGGCGCCTCCCCCGTCGCGTCCGCAGGCTCGCCGTTGACGTCACAGGGCCAAATTGTTCAAGCAACGGGACAGCAAAGACATTTACTGACTATGACAAGCTGGAGATTAGTGGGTGTCGTCCTTGCACAACCAAGTGAAGTCAACGGCAAACCCACCTGGTTCATCGGTCCGTTGCGGCGCCCAACCTGTCGCGGGTGGACTGCGGACAAACTCGCACGACGAGCTACGCCAGGCGACGACGGTGCTTGCGGTCACGGTTGAGACCTGCGGGCCAGTCGGCGACTACGTGGGCCGCCGATCTAATAAAACTGAGGCGTGCTGGGACGGTCAACCGAGGTTCTCGGGCGTGACCGAGCATGGGTCTGGCCATCCTTCGCACAGCGAAGTGACTGTCACAGCGACTGCCGTAGTGATAGAGCAACCCCATAGCGTCGCAACTCCATGACACGCAGCGACACGTCGGACCGTCTCGACGACAGTGACGTTTGAGTGATTCACGTCGAGTGGTGCGCGAACTAGATCCGCTGCGTCAGGGCCGCGAGCACCGTGGACTAAAACTGTAGAAACGATTGTACCGGCAGGGGTTACCAGTCCATTTATGCATTTGTCCTTGTGTATAAACGTCGTGTCTTAGTCTACGCCCATCCCTTGTTGGTTGAGGGCCTGGGCCCACACAAACCGCTCACAATATATATATATATATATATATATATATATATATATATATATATATATATATATATATATATATATTGTAAGGAAGACAGAGCGGCGCTCGGGCACGGGCGCGAGATCGGCTGGCGCGAAGAAGAGAACAACGAAGAGAGAAATAGAACAGCCGGCCCAGCAAACGGGTGTTGTGTCGGTTTCTTCTTCACAATGGCGCCGTCGACAAGTTACTTGCCGCCGTTCCCGTCTTCGAGGATTTACCTGCCGACTTGGTTCTCGGAGCGGACTACATCCTCTCTGGTCAAGTGCAACTCACCAAAGATGGCGATGGTGTCAACCTCCGCAGCTTGACCCCGAGTGGTTCTTCGGACCAAAGCTCCCACGGTGAGCCAGCAACGCTGCACACAATTTCAGCCGTACTCGAAAGGCACAAAGCACTCTTTGCCGATAGCCCGGCGCAGCTTCCCGGTACTAGCATACTTAAACATCATATACCAACTGACAATCACCCGCCGGTGTCGGTGCCGTTACGGCGATATGCGGAAAGAGAGCGGGCCGTGATAGCCGAACAAGTAGAAGAAATGCTAGCCGCTAAGGTAATCCGTCCATCTTGTAGTCCATGGGCTGCACCTGTCGTTTTAGTCCGCAAAAAGAATGGCGCAGTCGTCATAAACGAAGCCTTACGGCAGAATCCACCTGTGCTACAACATCTTCGGCGTTGCGGGCACGCCACTCAAGGAACGGCGTCCACGTACGCTTCCTAGGCCATGGAATCCGCAAGCGTGCCGCCGCAGAAAGCCCAGTTCGGGGACGGCGTCCAGGCCACCTCGGCACCCGCTTACCTGCCGGCGCTACAAGCACCGTCCGGGGAAGGCGTCCAGGCCTCCTCGGCGGCTCGACGGTATTACACCGATGCTTCCATAATCCAGGACTTCGCCGCCGCACTGATTGCTGCGACGACCACATACTCCACGGCCGCCGCCGCGGGCTCCCCGGGCGGCTCATCCGACGATGCAGCGCAGATCATCCGCACCACCACGCGCCTGTCACAACAACTGGGCAGCTTGGCGTCTTCTAACTGCGGGTCCTGTACCGCCTCCGTGAGTGCCGGGGCCTCCGTATTTTCCGCGGACGCCGCCTCTGGATCCTCGGGTTTCTCGTTCAACCACCTCACGGATGTCATGCGGGCGACATCCTTGCTAGCTAAGGAGCTAGCCCATTTCGGCTCGAGACCTTCCGGATCCTGCTACACCACATTACCATCAGCGGCTGCATGGGAAATACCGAACTTCCGAGGATTCCAGGATGACGTTTTCCTGTGGATCGATACCATCAACTCGTTCGGAAACTAACACGCCTGGACGGACCAGCAGAAATGGTGGGTGGCCATCGACCACCTTCGCGATGCCGCCAAAGCATGGCACGCCTACGAAGGCATCAGGCAACAAACCTGGCCTAAGTGGTGCGCCAAACTGACAAGTCTTTTTCGTCCCCTTTCGAATGCCTTCGGCCCTGTAATCTCCGATCCACTCTCTACGGCAGATGGGAGCTGCGATGAAGACCACATTGACGGTAAAGTTGTGCCGTGCAGCCCTTGCGCAGAGAGCATCGCAGAAGGCCTCGCGGAAGACACCAGCACCGGACGTGACCAGGTTCCCCCGATACACGGCTCCTGTTACGCGATGTTACCATCGGCAGTACCATCACCAGGGACCACGACCACCTTCAAGCAACAACGGTTGGTGACGCACCCTCCAAGAACAGGAACGCGTGAGAACAAGCCGTCCCCAGCTCTCCTCGTGCCGGACACGCACGCCTTTCGTGAAGGACAGGAAGAGCCCATGACACCCATCACTGTATCCACAGACTCACCGGAGCCGCTGACAATTACAGCGCCTCTTGACGTACTGTCGTGTATCTTGAAGAATCGTGCGCGAGAACCACCAGGCATGCCACCAGATGCCCTACCAAAAGCACCTCCAGAGCAGTCAGATGCTCGCCACTTGCAAAGTGACATGTCCTTAAATGATGCCGAAGCGTCAGTCAATGTTGGGATCATCGCCATCAAAGACCTGCCGCTAAAGCCCAGGTCTCCTGCTGATGACGCGACTGTGGAGGCCAGCTCGAATGCACGCCTTGCTTCATGGACCACTACCTCGAGTACCTTGGGGAGCTCGACGGGAACAATACTGCAAGATCATGAGCTGCGTTCCACGCGGGCTCGGAGTTTCGATCCCTTTTCGAGGATACATATCAGACCACCATACCGATGTACTGTGGTCAATTACGATACGCTCGACCAACCCGACTTCGTACGGCGTCTACAATCACCTCTGCCTTGGTCGCACGTGCAGCATGTAAGTCCTCAGCGAGATCTACGACCACGACAGCACAGCCTATGGCGCCCTCCTGAGTCACCATCGGCAGCTCTACATGCCAGATGCCAGCGTGGCCGAGACCAGCAGCCACTACGACATAGTCAATGTCGGCCGCCAGAGCGACCATCAAATTTCCAGGACAAGAAGCAACGCGGCCGAGACCTCCGGCCGCAACGAGGCAGCCAATGTCGGCCACCTGAGTCTGCGGCAGTTCAGCAAGACACGCCGTGGCATGCACAAGAGCGACCACCAAGGCACAGCCAGTACCGCCCGCCAGAGACGTTTTCGCTAGCGATGGAACATCTGTGGACCTGCGGCTTACAATGCGGCACATCCACTGTCGTCTGCCCGTATGCATTTATACAGTTGGCCATGTAATTTCGCAGCGTGGCCGAGTGTAAGGAAGACAGAGCGGCGCTCGGGCACGGGCACGAGATCGGCTGGCGCGAAGAAGAGAACAACGAAGAGAGAAATAGAACAGCCGGCCCAGCAAACGGGTGTTGTGTCTGTTTCTTCTTCACAATATATATATATATATATATATATATATATATATATATATATATATATATATATATATATATATTGTAGTGACAAATACGGTTATTGATGGAGAGACGACGAAGAAGACGGTTGTTGTGGTTGATGCTCGAGCTGGTTCTGCTGTGGCCACTGACTGCTGTCTCATTGCCGCTCGTCACATAAAACGGTTGCCTTACCTCGACTGCTAAACGTCGTCTATCAATATATATATATATAAAAGCCGCGTACAAAAATAATTCACCAAAATATTTTCCGAACAGTGCGATCGGGGCTTCGAACTTTCGGCACTCCCTCCGCAGCGCACGGCGTAGTCACAAAGCCACGGAGCGTCAATCCTTCAGCATGCGGACGGCGAGCTATTCAGCTGCGCCATTTACCATTTACCGCTGGCAGTATGCAACAGAGCTGGAAGGCGTTTCAGCGTGTTCTTTTTTATCAGCAGCGAGGTGGCTTAAATTGCGCGCTGTACAGGTCGTCGCCCCACTTGTGATGCGCTCGTCTCCTAACTCTACCACCTGTACTTTGTCCTAGAGTGCGTGGTCGCGCATGAGTACGCGATTGTGGCGTGCTGGGGACGGATTGTACTTGTGCTTTCACCGCACAGTTTGCGATGAAGTTACAAAGCGCACGAAGGTCACTTCACTCGCTGCAGCGGCTGCGTTTGCGAAAGTAGCGCGCTGCTCAAACACAAAGAAGTAACCTCTGCGACAGTCGTTGGTTCGCGCTCGTTCTGTGTATGCTTGTGCGTTCGTTTTGTTCATCCTTCACTGTGTTTGGGCAGCGCGCTTTAAGTATCGAGCTGTGACAGTTGTTAGTTCACACTGCTCCTTTGTGTATTCTCTTCATGCGCCCTGTGTGCTTGAGCAGCGTGCTACAAGTTTCCATCTGTTGGCCGTTCTTCGCGTGGTTTATCACTTTTTCGAGGGCCTCGGTGAAAAATGAAGCCGAAATCGGCTTATTAAATGCGGAACTGGCAACTCTCTCCTTCAGTCACGTTGAGTAACGCAGCTTTGGGTGTATATTAAGCTATAGAAACGGTCGCGAGTGCATTATGACCGTGACATGTAAATTGCGCCGTACATGACATGTGCGTTATTGCTGTCATATTACCACCTGTCGTACGGGTCATTCCACGCCAACTGTCCCAGCCATGCCACTCGCCAAAAATCATCTTCAATAAAAAAAAAATCAGAGAAAAATATACACATATAGACATTAGTTGTACAGCATTTACCCAAAATAATTTGAGCGACCAAAATTTTCGGCGCACGTGACCACCATTTGAAATTCTCGAAATGATGGAAATACTGGTACGAAAAAAAATTTCTTATAAATCAGTCATTTCACACATTGTTTTAACACTTCATTTTCGGAGTTTTTCGAGCATCGCGCTTTTATTATAGGTCAGTTCCTTATGGTAGCTTTAAATTTTTCACCCCTTAGCGCCTAGGTTAAGCTGAGTAAATTGTAGCGTATTAAGCATTTTTTCTACAAAACACGATTATAGATAAAATGCATAAATTACTTTTTTCAAACTCTCCATCAAACGTACTCGTTTCTAATATTTTTTGTGTATATGCGGCGCATACGCTCTAAAATAAAATCCCGAGCGTGGCAAAAACGCAACTTGGGCTTATGCTGAGACGTCAGTAGCACTCTAAGGTGGCCCAAGAAAAATCTGCGAAAATGCGCACACAATTGAGGATCATAGCAACTTTGTTCACAGAAACTTTAATCGAAGTAATTTTTGTTTCAGCGGAGAATTTTTTTTTAAAATTTAGTCCCACCATTCCATTAGTTTGCTGTGTGGGCTATACAAACCAACTGAATTTGCTGCGTAAAATAGAGCGGTAGTGTAGTCGCAGTACATTCTTTAAAGTTCTTTTTGTTAGTACTTTATTTTATATACTACGTATCATGGTGATACTAAAAAGAGGTGAAAATATAACATCGTGATTAGCATCTTGAATGTTGCGCAGTTAAAATAACGCAAGCCATGATCAAAAATTTTACCAATTCTGCTTCGGGAACATTACAGCTGCATACAGTTCCTTCGAGCACATGTTTCCAAGAAGCACAGGCTGCTTCCTTGCTCAACTTCCTCGTGACGAAGCCTGTCAAGTGATAAATGATGCACTCTACCACATTGTCATATGAATAATCGTGTTCAAATACTTCGTCACACTCTCATGATTCGTTGCTTATTAAGCCATCAAGCTTCTGCTTGAGCTCTTCTAGTTTGTCTCCGCGCCGTGTAGCTGAAGCCTTAGAAATCTCTCTAAAGTTGGCAAGAATAATAAAGGCAGACTGCCCCTTTTCTGGAGCAGCACAGTTTCCAAATCGTGGTGGTTTCAGCAACGAAGAGAGCGACAGCATACAGTATAGTTGTAAAAACGTTGGGAAAGTAGGATGCTAATTCTGGCCACCTGCTTGTCTCTTAATACCGAAGAAGCACTCTGAAGGGTCTTGATTCATTCTTGCTGTGGGGACGTATTTGAAGCCGTTGTGCGGCAGAAGGCATAATGATAACTCCTTGACAGGCTTTAGTGTGACCCGCAATCCATCAGCTGTAGACTGCGTTAGGAAAAGGTCCTTGTGTATGTCACTCCGCAGCACTTCCTCCCAGTCATCAAGCCATTCAGATGCCTTCAGGAGTACGTCAAAATCCTTCTATCCTGGTGTCGATCCCTCAACTGGAAAGCGCCGGTTCAAAGTATCAGAGAAATCATTTATTAGCATTGTAAATTCCACAGTAGGCTCCACATCATACAGCCGCAGTTCTCCTCGGTGGGCACAAAACTGCAGTCCCTTTGCTGTAGAGTTAGAGTGGCTGAAAATTTTTGTGGCCATCTTGTATCTCAGGCGGAACATGTTTGATGGATCTACATGATTGTACGAGAGCTATGGACACACTCGAAGCTCTCCTGCATTTTTCGTATCTGCTACAAATAAGGCATCGTAGCAGGGCCACTTTATAAGCTTGCCCTTCCTCCGGAGGATTTTCTTGTCATGAAGACGATTCCGAATGCACTCGGAAAGGTGTGGCACGTCAGCTACCACACATACTCTTTTTGAGCGATTTGACGGATGTTCAAAAGAATTGACCATATACACTTTAGCACCACTGACTCCTAATGTCTTCCACATCGTCTTATTAGTACATGCGCCGTCGCAAACAACACCATCGATGATGACGCCGGCCTGTTCTAAGCGCACAATACACTGAAGTAGCAACTGGGCTAAAAGAGTCCCTTTCGTTGTTCCTTTTGAACAGAATAGAGCTATTGGCTGTAAGTAATTCTCACCAAATGGCCCGAATGCAATAACCAGTCCATGATCAGCTAATTCGTTTTTGTGACCAATATCCTCCCCATGATCAACAAGACCAGCATATGTCCTTGTCTTTGACTTGACAGACATTTCTTTTCGCAATTGAATTTCATCAAAGATGAGCATTCCCCTGCGCCTAAAGGCGTCCTTGTTGGAAATTTTAAGCTTCAGGGCCTTGAAAAACTCATCGTCAAAACCACATTTGAGGCCCACCATGTTAATGTAATTTCTTATTGTGGAAATACATGGCACAGGTAACACCTCGTTATTTCGCAAAAAGGAGTAAGAAACGGGGCTTCTAATATGCATCAGTAGACACATCAGTGGCCAGGCATCAGAGTACCTTGTGTTCATTGTGCTTGTTGCTTGAGTAGCAGAGATACATTCTTCCAGGAGAACAAGTTGCAGTGGTAGGATATTAAGCCTCTGAAGCTTCACTCTGACTTCTTCATCCCTCAACTTTGCTAATTCTTGTCTGCTGCTCTGAAGCTGTTTTGCGAGCAGTTCATTGCGCTTCAACAGCTGTGCACGCGATCGTTGCAAAGCAGCCTTCGCAAGCAGAGTCAAGCTTCTCATTTTGAGCAGGTGTCGCAGAAAGCTGAGGTTCTGCATAATCGACAAATGGCTCTGCTGGGTGATATCAATAGGCATTTGTTGTGCTTCCATTTCATTGAACAGTCAATGTAAGCGCACTGAGGAGTCACATTAGGCAAATCTTGCAAACATGGTCCTCCAGAACAAACGCTTAAATTTGCCACTGCTCATACCGTATTTTCCACGTCGGACACCGATTTAGAAAACGAACTGATGCCGACATCACTAGATGCAACATGCTTACCAAAAATAAAGATTTGCACAGTCATGTCACTTTTCACGTGCACATACTTTTTGTTAAATAGCACACCGTGTCGTCACATCTGGCGGAGAGCACAGCAGCATCGGTAGACAATGCATCCCTAAACCCGTGCGCGTGAATTCTTTGAACTGCCCACGATGAAGATGAAAGGTGCAACCTTTGAAGCCGAGGCGAACAGTTGATCAAATGCTGACCTTCCTGGACACTCACTCATTTGCGGCTTCTGTGGCGTCACCCACGTCGTCGTTTCCATCGGCAGCACTCTTATCCATCGCTGTGCTGCCTTCAAGCGAACAAGGCTGGGTTTCTTCCATGCTTTCTTTACAGCGTTTTCCGAGTGTAGATTCGCGACAAGTCTGCCGTGTTATCTTCTTTCGACGGCTCTTGATCTTTTTTTGATAAGTAGCCAGGAGCACCTTTAAATATAGACGGCACAACATCATTTGCGAGCTCAGCTCCCCTCTTTCCTGACATTAAAACGGGACCGTCGATCTCAGCAGGCCCCGCCTCGGGGACAAAATGGAGAGCAAAGTGTATTTTGCACACACGGTCTGTCCTTTGCAGCACGCGGTCTTTTCGTGGTATCGCACGCCTCCATGCCTGAAGCCTTTGTTCGTTGACTGGTGGTGTGAAAAGCGCTTACTTCTCCTTGCGGGATTTGTAGGAACTTTTGTGAAAAGGACACAAAGCACTTGACAATTCTTCCACAGCGGAAAATAACTTGGTCACTAACACATCCTAAAAAAACGAACTCAAATAGCAACGGCAGCAATATGAAAAAGTGCTTGAACTGCACGGTTTACGCAGCACGAGTACTGTGAACTGTAGGGTGGTGGTTGTGGTAGTCAGCTCTTTAATTCACCGAGAAAGAGGGGAACAGTCGGAAGAGCGGTAGCTTTGGCTTAGGCAGTGGTGATCACATCGAATTGCGGATCCTCCACCACATGCTCACGGTGCAAGAAATATTTCTTGCACCGTGCACGTGCTGGTGGGGCTTGCGGAATTTGCCAGCAGCTCACCATGGTCCTCATTCCGGCGCACCATCTCTCGGCACGCAGAAAACAACTACTTAACCCGTCTCTCCCGACCAAGCGCTGCCTCACCTGAAGTATTTTTTGCACCGTGGTTGTCGCTTATCGAACGGTCCTGGATTCGACTTCCGTTAACGAGACTTTTTTTTTCGTTAATTTTTTTCTTTCTTATTTCATCGTGTGCGTTTTTTCGACGTTACTTCCGCGACGGGAATACGTCACATACGTCTTGGTGGAACTCGCCATAAAACACTTCCGTGTTAATGAAATTGTTAGGCGGCTTACTGGCAAATTCAAGGTGATTACTGTTCTGTTTAGGCGTTGGCGTAGCTAGTTTCTGTAACTAGCGTTGCTCAGTGCTACGCATTATAAAACTGAAAGAATTAAGGTGTCCTGTTTCTGCTGCCATCCATTTTTGCGAAATTATAATGTTTCGCAAGGCTACACCCGCAATCAAGGCGGTGATGCGGGCTAGTTGGTTTGAGGCACTTGTAGTCATATTTGTAGCGCGAAAAACCCAGGCGCAGACAATAGTACAGAACACATACGCAGGACGGGCGCTAGTCCGTCCTGTGTATGTGTTCTGTTCTGTATGACTACGCCCGCAAACCAACCTCCGAGTGACCGCGTCACGTCACGTGACCTAATTATAACATCATTATCAAATCTCCTGGCGAAGATTTGAATTCACATTGTCGATCGGTCAAAGGTAGCCCGATCTCGGAGGCAGTGCAACACCAACTGAGGTGTAGAAAGCTGCAGTGGAGGTTGGAAGACCACAGAAATTGACTGCGAACGTTAAAATAATTTATTACACGTGTCTTATACTAGAGCTGATTACGTCATGCAGGAATTATAGTGCATGATTGTATTGCTTAGTGTATCATTTTTAGCGCACCAGGTAATCGCCTTGAAATGTTACAAAGCGTGCACCATCATGCCAAATTTTTTCTCAAATGTCTCACCTGTTGTTATGCCTTTTTTATTTATTTCTTTACTGTTGGCGTCTTCTTTGTATTTTTCACTGTTATTAGGGAGCAATTACTGTTCTGTAGTGTGAAACTTTTTTCAGCAACCAACGTGAAATTAACGGCGATCCACTGCGAGTTGCGAAAACCCACCACGAAATTCGCGGAGTTCTTCCACTTTTGGTCTCATCACAAGAATGGCTTCGTGGTCTTACAGTATCTTCGCTCGAGCTTCTAATCTGAATCCACAGTCATGGAAGCAGACACTAGCTTACGCTGTTGACACATGCATGCGTTGGAGAGCTGATGATGGAATGGACAGTGAGAAGGTTAGTGCCATCTCAGATTTCTCTACCACTTAATACCAGCAGTGTAAACCACATATTATAGAACGTCATTCAACTCCATACCTCACTGCCACTTAAAAAAAAATGGCAGCGCCTGCCTTCCGTGGAGGTTGTCACTGCTTATGAGTGATAACCGGCCCCTAATCCTTGGTGGAGCAGCGTCATTTTCAGTATGGTGGCGTCACTCTAGTCGACTTCGTCAAGTGAATGACGGACTTCGAGTCGAAGCTTGTTTAAGAATATGACGGTATAATATATTCCTCTCTACCTGAAATACCTGCGCATATACTTTGACAATTCATCCGGCCAGTCGGGGGCTTCCTTTTTGCAAATGTAATATATGAAACGTGATACCACTCATCATGGCGTTAACGGAGTGTCGCAGCAAAAATCTAAGCCACTTCCACACAAAGTTAAAGCTGCACAAACGGCGTAGCATTGATCCGGCTTAGTTAAGTTTATTTTGTGTTTACCAGCTCTTGACTATTCTTCGTATTTCCTTGTGTTTATCTCTACTTTTCTCTTATGTTCGCGTAAATATGAGATATTTAATATTTCTGTGTTCTTTTCTTGTGATTATTTCGTTTGTTCTCGATTGAACATTTTCTTTGCTCTCCGTTCTATATTTTTTTCTCCTGTTTGCAGCGGCGAGGGTGATGTGTCTAACTCCCGATGCTGACAATCCGCAGTCGCTTCGCACACTAACACAGAAAAACAAGCTCTTCGGCGAGGCTGGCGTTCACGTTGTTCCAAACTTGCCGCCTGCTGGGCTTATATCAACCTTGCGACATGCCTGACGCCAACGTGAGACGTGAGACGACGGCAGATTAGTCCCTTAATGTGCTCCACAGTTGAAACAGAATTCATTGTTCCACTGACTAGAAGATCTTCGAGGTATCTTGTATGCGCTATTGTGACCTCCATAAGCTGATAAACTTGGTCATCGAGATTGGTTCAGACGTTAAACAGTCCAGCATCAATGGTGAACTACTCATCGTAAAAGTCAGCGCCCTCACTTGACTTAAAATGAAAACTAGGAATTCTGTCTACGTCAATAAGACAGCTACGTTTTACGGTTGACAAAGATAGTACAAGCTGAAGTAACGAATGAAATTTGCTGGAACGAGTAAGAAAAAAAAGATGTTCAAATGCGAGAAAATTAATAGTATGCTTAATAATGTAAATATTGTAAGTTATAATAATGGTCTTACTCTTAGCAAAAGGAATCGGACTTCAATGAAAATAATTACGCAAATTACGTTTGTCATTGGTGCCTACCCGTCATAAATGCGAACCAGCATAGCAGCCTGGTGAATTTCGTATTAGGTCGCGGGATGGATAGTGCTTGACTAAATAATGGCGCTAGCGCGCAACATTGGTCCGCTCTTGCAAAGTAGGGGCCCATACAACAGCACAATTCGCGAGCGCCGCTGCGAACAGCGACAGGGAACTTTGACTCATGTTCAAAGCCCGCATTTGACACGCTTTCGGGCCAGGTACTATCGCGCTCAGTATGAGCTACACCACGCGAGCGCGTGGCCAAGCGCACTGCAAGGTTGTATAGTGGCGTCGATCGCGGCATATTTTCGAGTTATTGGGAGAGAGTTCGGCTATTCCTGCGACCACACTTCGCTCCCGTGCTTGCGTTCACGCTCGCCCTCCTTTATTTCAAGGAACTTTTTCTATTTATTTTGTCTTATTGAAGAAAAAATCGACGTTCGGGCGTCAATCCAGTTGCGGCAGTTGTAACTTTTGAAGCTGATAACACGACAGGGCAAAACGAGGGCGAGCGTGAAAGCAAGCGTAGGCTATAGGCACTCATTGGCACAGCCAAACCTTCCCCTGATAACTCGAAAACATGTCACGATCGGCGCCACTGTAAAACCTTACAGTGCGTCCGGCCACGCGCTCCCGCGGTGTAGCTCATACTGAGCGCGATAGTACCTTCAGCTTTATTTCCCTGTGATATGGACAGGGCTACAATAAAAGTGCTGCTAAGCGTTATGAAGGGACATTTCCGTCTCACATTCTGTTTTGTCCGCCATAGTTACATGTACTCCACCAGTGCAATGTACATCACAGTAAGCACAAAAATAATGTTATAAGGTCGAACGTTCTCCAGTTGTTCTACTGAATAAATATGTAACGAACCGTATGGAAATATCTGCCGGACATAGTACTGTAGCAGGGGTGTAGGTATGAACTCACCAGGACCCGTGAGACTTCAGCACCGTATACTGAGTAAAGGTTCCGGTCTTACTATTCCTTCTTATTACTGCTTTAGTGCATGTTACACCAGGAATGTCCAGCGTAGTTATGTTCAGATATATGAAACCGGAAGCCATGAACTACAGAAAATAATATCATGCTGCTTTAAATCAATCTTCTAAAGGCGGTGGGAAAAAGCATGTGCCTAAATACAATCGATGAATCGACTGGCTTAGCCTTCAACCATATTTTGACGCGAGTTGTTGATGGCTTTAAGGATCGGTGCGATCTTTTAAAATACGCCCGACAAACTAAAAAATTGGCCGCTTATCTGCGTACTTCGCTGCAAATGTCGTCAACAGACGATAGTCTTCTGCCGGCCGTACTATTATGTTTTGCCTTGCCTCAGAGAGCGCCTCCTCTTCGTTGAATCGGCCGCATCTGGCTGGCATTGATAATATAGAGGAGGCGCTGCGTGAGCTATGGGCGCCATCTGGCAGTAGCGTCGGGAAACACGAGCTTGTGCAGAAGCCAGGGCCCCTGCCAGCCTCTTTCGTGCATAGAGTCGCATTTTCAGCGCAGCCTAAGAAACACTAGGTTCTTTAAAATTACGTATCTATGTATTTTCTAATAAGGAAACACACCATCTAATACTAACTTATTGATGTTGCGCCTCAGTGATGCGTAACATTTGCTTTTTGATCGACAGTGTTCACAAGTATGAACGCAGCCGCTTGTGCAAGATGAATGGGCGTTCAGAAAGTGGTTAAACTTTGGCCGGGTGGCTGAATCGAGGTACAGACAGACAGACCAAAATTTCTGCGAAGAAGTATCCCAAGAAAGACTATCGTCTTTAAAAAACGGGGAAGCCAGCATGGCGTAAGCAATATACTTGTTCCTAGAAACTGAGCGTCATTTTGTGGTGGCACGACTTGCATAGGGCACAATTGAGAGTTTACAGGCAATTACGTTCTTCATTATATTGTAGTGGCCTGAGTAACAGCAGAGAAAGGATTTTTGAAATCACGTCAATAACATCATCGAACCTGATTCGCTTAAATAGCATAGATAATCTGATGCAGACATCCTTCTTTGAAGTATTCTGGCACTAATTTTACGATAACAGAAATGAGAAGTGCGTGACAGGATGACCGCATATAATAATTACTGGGGCGTTACGTCCCAAACAACGATACGTTTATGAGTGACGGCTTGGCGGAGAGCTATTGAACATTCGACATCTGGGATTCGTTAACACTCACTCAGATGCAACTACACAGGCCTATATCTTTCGCCTCAATATAAATACGGCAGACGTGGCCAGCATCCTGTGACATTCGGGTTAGCAGTCGAGCCCCACGTCGACTAGACTACCACGGCTGGGTCAGGATGGGTGCTCACATTATTGAGCCTAATTGAAACCACACACTTTATAAAAAAATTAAGGTTGCGAGCGCATGCACAGTCATAAGAGAACCGTCGATGACGGTGTCCTTACAGCGAAACTACCAGCTTTCTTTAAGTGGAACTGACAGACAAGAAAGCCAACGAATGTGTAGGGGATGTTATTTGCTGAAATTAGGGTGTAAAAGTGAAGAAAGTAAAGTGGACGAAAGAGATAACTAGCCACGGGCAGGGAACCAACCTGCGACCTTCGAGTAATGCGTCGGATTTTCTACCAACTGAGCTACAGCGGCAGTCATTACCCCGTCCACTTTACGGGCTCTATATGTGCATTTAAATCTGGGAGTGTTAGTCAGCGCCACTAGTAACCATAACGTCTTTCAGTAACATTCTTGCGTGAGCACCCTGTCTGTATACTTGAGTGATTGTGAATGTATAATACCACTAAAAACATGAAATCTTTGCAGTAAGCAAGCCCCGGCAAATTCAAGTCCCAGACGCGGTGGCCTGATTTCAATGGAGGCGAAACGCTTGAGGCTCTACTCATTTTATTTGTGCACGTTAAAGAACTGCAAATGGTCGAAATTTTCCGGAGGCTTTCAATGCTCCTCCCCTAATAGTCGTATCGTGGTTTCCGGACGGAGCACCCAAAAGATTTATTATTATTATTATTATGAATAATAATAATAATAATAATAATAATAATAATAATAATAATAATAATAATAACAATATTATTATTATTATTATTATTATTATTATTATTATTATTATTATTATATTTGCTGCACCAAAATATTGAGGCATTGTCCATTAACAAAAATCATAATTTTTTCATCCTCGTTCAATCCGTCACACTAACACATTCTCCAATCACCCTTCTTGTACCACCTTGTATGCACGATGCCGTCAAATGCACATCCGTGTCCTTTTTTGTGCGTATATATTTTCCCGTTTGTGATGAACCACCCAGTTCTTACTTTAGCCCCTTCTGCGGTAATCTACTTTGTCTTTTTAATGCATGTCTCGCGCCCTTTAACCATGAAAAAAAGTCAGCTGTGGCCTAACAACAAGAGACTCCGAGTCTTAGTATGATGTCTTTCCCCGTACAAAGTTTAGAGCTTGCAGGGTATTCTCGAAATTTTTGCACACTCGGTGCGTAGAGCTCTCGATTCCACTGAATGAAGTTCTGCGGAAAGGCGTAAAGTTTAGTTAGGGTACACTTCCTCAGCAAAAGGCACTTAGAGCACTGAGCAGTCCAAGTGTCGAGAACACAGCACCAGACCTGCCTGTTTTGAGCCATTTTTGTGGGAAACATTAATAATCGACTACGGTGTAGGCGTTATTTTACGACAAAATCTTGATGGCCCGCTGCAACAAGTTTTGTCGGCGCAAGTCACACTCTGAGGCCGACAGAAATAATTATATGGTTGCTAATGGTGTATGCATCACACTTTTCTTCACGCTCAAGATATTTGTCTTGTAATGCAGCAGCACGTGCTTCACGGGCCAAAGAGAGCACATGGGGCTTCCTTGGCTACATCGTTTGTGGAACCGGATGGCCCCTTTACTCGCTGAAAATTAATGTTGCAAAAATGTCATTTTGCCATCGAACATTGTACTTTTGCAAACAGCAAAAAAGATGAAGCCTTCTCTCGTGCGCTTTTGCTGGATCCTTCTTCCTCGCATAAGACGTCTTGTCCAGTTGCTGCTGTTGACACCATCCTTTTGTTACTTTTTTTAGAAAGAAACGCCTCAATGAGGCGCAATGCAAACGCTGTATCTGGCCCTGAGTCCTCGAACTGCTCGGTGCCTTGCATGCAAGCTCTAGTATGCAAGGTCGACTTCCGTGCACAAGCAAAGTGAGCATGGCCTCTTACTTCGCTACATTTCACGAGCTGGAAAGGATGACGGTAGTCTGTGCTTCACATAGTCATAGCAGAAGACCTAAGAACAGCATTCATTATTTATTATTTCGTTACTATCGATATTCTGCTTCGGGTGGTGAAAGTTCCTCAAGCAAGGCTTACGGTAAAATATGTCTGACTGCTTCCTAGCCAAGCATGCAGTAGGGCGTTTTACGTTGACACGAAGCTGTTTGAATTGTCACCAAGCAAAACCACGTGGTGGTCTCCCACCCGGCTTGATGCAGCGAGTACTCAGTGAAAGCCCGTCACAAATTGTCACGTTTGACGTCACATGTCGTTTCCCCCCGTATTACACGGGGACGCCGCTTCCTATTACTAAATACTCACTTCTGTATACATCAGGCTAAGTTGAACCTATTGCATGGAGTAACATCACAGACCATGTGGTTTGTCATTTCGACTTCTTCTCGCGATTTGCTTTTTTACCTCAATTGATAGCCCGTGACGCAACCTACTTTACGAGCCACACGATCTCGAAGAAACGCACTGTCTTGGGCGTCAAACACAAAAAGACATCGGTCTAGCATCCGCAGGCTAATACAGAACGCATGAGCTAAACATTCTGATGGCATATAAAAGATATGGAAAGCAATGATGGATCAGCATTTTTTAAACGGCATTCGCTACGCGTATCACAGTAAATAGGTCCGCGAGCTTTAGGTCTGCATTTCTTACCTTTGGGAGAGAAAATTTCCAACTTGAATTGAATTGAATTGAATTGAGTTTATTTCTCCTGTTTACAACAGAAAGGAAGCAGAAGCTAAAGGCCATGTGGCCTGACAAAGGCTTCTGCTCCTGCAACAGCTCGGCACGCAGGCCGTACGTAGCACACAAATCAATACAAGATATGCTGTACGTTTAGATTTAACTGAAACAGTCACAAAAGGAAAACATCATGTGTACACACAAAAAAAGTACAAAAAAGTAGAAAAGAAGCGACAGTCGCTAAAAGAAACGTCATGTATACAGGAAAACTTAGAAATATTCGACATAATACAATTGAAGAACGTTTTGCCCTGGACAACTAAGACCTGAAAATGAGACAAAGAAATTGACAATATACAGTGCACTTTTGTCAAACAAACTCAATATTGTGTGAAATGAGAAGTGTTTCGAACGATTCATTCGAACCCTCCATAACTTCGTCGTGAAATTCGCGTAGTCTATTAAGTAGTGAAGGCGCTTGGTAACTGTTTAACTGTTTCCCGTAATTCGTTCTTATTTTTGGTGTTGTGAAATGATGTTGTCGAAAGCTGTAGCGCGGATTAGTGGGTGCATTTATAACATAATGTGTTCTGTTTTGTTTGATGTGTTGCATTAACCTGTAGTAGTACACCTGATTTGCTCTTAACATAGAGTACTTCATCAAAAAAGGCTTTGTTCTGAAATTTTTTAAAGGTTCACGATAACCCTCAAATGCGCGTAGTTTTCTTTTCTGCAGTACTGTCAGGTTATTATAATTCTTTTGCGTCGTAGTGCCCCAAATTAATATACAAAAGGATGATCGGCAATAAAATGGTGCATAGTACAATGCGATTTTCAGCCAAGGAGAAACATGGGTACTCAGTCTATATAAGCAACCAGCAGTTTTGCTTAATTCTGTTGCAATTTTGTCCACGTGTATGTTCCAGGCCAAGTCTTCCTGAAACCATACTCCAAGAAATTTTTGACGTTTTACCTTCTCTATTACTCTGTCTTCAAAAATAATTGTGGAGTTACAGTTTCGCGGTTTATTAGTAGAGGCAAATATCATATATTTTGTTTTCGAGCTACAAATCAGAAGGTATATCTGACTTGTAGCTTATTCTGTCGTAACGAGGAAGAGTTTCTTCATGTAGTTATTAACTTTTAACTCAAGATCTGTTATAGTGGCAGCTTTAAAGAAAACGTTGGTATCATCTGCATACATAACTAATTGGCGTTAACCGTCGCACTCCTGGTATTCCGACAGTCACAGCCTTGTTAGTTCACGGCACAAGCATCTTATACAGGCAACATCCGCTGCTTTAGATCACTTGGTTAATGCTAGACCCGAAAAAACACGGCGACACACAGCACATCGTTTTGACACTCAGTACGAGCATCGCGGCCATGTCTAAGCAACATGGGTAAATGCTTTTCAGCGTCCTCGGTACTCAAGTTGGATGGTCCAATGAATTGTCTTACCTGCCATGGTCTTGCTGGCTGTGTTCCAGTGCTTGACACCTAGAAAGTCAAGAAATTTGTCAGCACTACTGTGATGTGCAGTATAAAAGAACGTACGTGGTTCAGAATGAAGCCATTCGCCTCTGCAAGTTTTGTACCGGTGCAATCGCTATTATTGTAATAAATACTCAGTACTATTAAGCCGAAGGCCTACGAAGAAAGCATTTTGCAAACGATGCACGAAGAGTCGAGAAGATTAAGAAGGTATATCTGACGGTGGAGCTTCTTCAGCTCATTTGTCATAAGGGCTGACACTTCTGCGCGCTCTGTTTTACGTGTGAGCAACAGCAGGTGATGTGGCTTTTTAGAAGGTGCCTTTTCCCCCGCCACTTCGAACATCTCCTCTTGCGTGCGTTTATGGCGCTACTCAGTTATTCCAACTTTTAGTGCTTAAATAGTGCACTTAACTGCAGGTGAAGGTGTATTCTCGTGCTCCGACAATAGTTTTCGTGGAAAAATTTTGGTTCGTGTTGAAGAGATTCCACGTGTTTGCGCAACGGAGACTTCTGCCATCGACTATCACATTTACCCACTATTTTTTTGGGTAACTACCCGCTACAGTAGAGCACAAGGCTTAGCAAAATTTACATGCATTTTGTTTGGCGGCTCACACGACCAACCGATCGCAATATATTCACCATGAATTGATTCTAAGCGACCATGGTACAAATTAGTTTGATGGACCCAGTACCATTCTTGGTCGTCATATACCAAATGAAAACCATTTATGACGGATGATTAATGGCAAGAATATTGTCGCCAATTTCTTTTCACTGTGCCCGTTCATATCGTCATTGAACATATTTCCCGTGTGACTTATTTTTTACGGGCTATCGTGTGTCATCAGACACATCGAAATGCCACTTTCCGTGCACGTTCAAGATTACGACGCGTGTAACTGTGCATTATTATTGCGATAGCAATTACATGGACACTCTCGGTCGATTTTCGCCGTTGCCGTCCTCAAAAATCTGGAAAACGCGGTACTTGCTCGCTGTCTTCACAACTGTTTTTTCTGTAGTGGCTTCCATCTTAGGATTGTCCAGGACATCATTGGGGAGAGTAATGAAGAAAGTTAAATGAATTAATTTTTTCAATTACTGGAGTTATGCGCTTATGTTCAATTGGGATAAATAAATTCTTCATGCGAAAAAGCCATCGCAGCTTTCAGACATGGGAAAGGCGGCCTCTATAATTATTGTGGCATAAGGAAATTAAGGCAAATTCAACGGCGAAGCCGAAACCGACGTACTAATGAGCGCAACAAGCAGACAACTAGAATGACGTCACTGTTCTAGGCAACGATTACAGATGTGCAGTTCTTCCCCGTTCGTGAACGTATGTGCGTCATGCGTGCTGTTAATGCAAGCGCAGCCCACATACCCACACAACGAAGTCGGTTGGTGGTTGATATAACGACGCTTACTCATTCAGGACTTCTCAGACGAATATGGCAGTTGCACTCTTCCGCGTTTATGTTTCGGTTTCATCGCTGAATTTAGGAGTCTTTGAATACTTTGGAATGATTACTACAGGCCACTTTTTCGAAATCTCAAAACTGCAATGGCTTCTTCGCATGAAGGATTTAAATTCTCCCATTTGACTTAACCCCCTAACTCCGCTAATTAAGAAGATAATTCATTTAACTTTCTTAATTACTGTCCCAAATGATGTCTTCAACAATCTTAAGATGCAAGCCGCTACAGAAAAATCAATTGTGAAGACTCCGGGCAAATATCGCATTTTCCAGATTTTTTTGATGATTTATAGATATATATATATATATATATATATATATATATATATATATATAGAAATTCAGAAAGAAAAATAAAGCACCAGTAAAATAACAGTGAGCTATCAATATACACCAATTACCGCCGCCGTACGCAGCCATCGGAGGAGCTTGAGCGTGTTTTCTATCACGCCATGCTCGTACATTTTCTTAAATCTTTAAAACTGCCCTCGAGACGCGCACGAAAATGTTGACCCTTTCTTTACCCACTCGTGATGTGGAGCAAAACAAAAAGCCGGCAGATCCCACGCACTGTGGGAATCGATGTTATGCGAAGCAGCCAGGAAGGAGCAAATCATGCTTTACATAATTTGCATGTCACGTTTTACATGTTACGACCTGTCATTTGTGTTCGCCATACAGTTACGTCGCGATATAGCAATTTTGGTGTATGTCAAGATAGTGAACTGGACGCAAGCGCACCATGAGGGTGGCATGTAAATGGCATTGTAGTTGAAATGCATGCCAAGATTCTCATGTTACCACCTGCGACTTATGTTCGTTATACCGTCTTGTCACTCAATACCACATTTGGTGTATATCAAGCTAACGAAACGGCCGCGAGCGCGCCATGAGCGTGGCATGTAAATCATACTTTTCATGACAAGTTAGTCATCATTTTCATGATATGACCAGCCATTTATGTTCATCATACAGTGATGTTATGCCATACCAAATTTGGTATAAATCCCATAAACAAAAACCGGCAGATCCTACGCACTGTGGGAATCGATGTAATGCGAAGCAGCCACAAAGTAGCAAATAACGTTTTACATAACTTGCATGTCATGTTTTACATGTTAGGACCTGTCATTTATGTTCGTAATACAGTCACGTCGCACGATACCAATTTTGGTGTATATCAAGCTAGTGAACTGGACGCAAGCGCAACGTCAGCGTGGCATGTAAATGGCGTTGTAGATGACATGCATGCCAAGATTTTCATGTTACCACCTGCCACTTATGTTCGTTATACAGTCATGTCATTCAATACCAAATTTGGTGTATCTCAAGCTAACGAAACGGCCGCGAGCACGCCATGAGCGTGGCATGCAAGTCATGTCGCTCATGACAAGTGATGATTTCCATATTACCACTTGTCATTTATGTTCGTCATACAGTCACGTCACTCAATACCAACTTTGGTGTATATCAAGCTAACGAAACGGCCGCGAGCGTACCATGAGCGTGGCATGCAAGTCATGTCGCACATGACAAGTCTTGATATCCATATTACCACTTGTCATTTATGTTCGTCATAGAGTCATGTCACTCAATACCAAATTTGGCGTATCTCAAGCTAACGAAACGGCCGCGAGCACGCCATGAGCGTGGCATGCAAGTCATGCCGCTCATGACAAGTCATGATTTCCATATTACCACTGGTCATTTATGTTCGTCATATAGTCATGTCACTCAATACCAAGTTTGGTGTTTATCAAGCTAACGAAACGGCCGCGAGCGCGCCATGAGCATGGCATGTAAATCACACTTTTCATGACAAGTTAGTCATGATTTTCATGATATCACCAGCCATTTATGTTCGTCATACGGTCATGTTATGCCATACCAAATTTGGTATAAATCCCATTAACGATACGGCCAGGGGAGCACAAAGTCGTAGGGGGCTAGATAGATAGATAGATAGATAGATAGATACGCTCAAAGTCGCCGATGTTCGCTAAGAAATGCTTCGCATTTAAAAAAAAAAGCCGGCAGATCCCACGCACTGTGGGAATCGATGTAATTCGAAGCAGCCAGGAAGGAGCAAATCCTGCTTTACATAATTTGCATGTCATGTTTTACATGTTAGGACCTGTCATTTATGTTCGTGATACAGTCATGTCATCATCATCATCATCAGCCTGTCTACGCCCACTGCAGGACAAAGGCCTCTCCCATGTTTCGCCAATCAACCCGGTCCTGTGCTTTCTGCTGCCACGTTATACCTGCAAACTTCTTAATCTCATCTACCCACCTAATTTTCTGTCTCCCCCTCACGCGTTTGCCATCTCTTGGGATCCAGTCAGTTACCCTTAATGACCAGCGGTTATCCTGCCGACGTGCTACGTGCCCGGCCCATATCCATTTCTTCTTCTTGATTTCAACTATGATATCCTTAACCCCCGTTTGTTCCCTGACCCACTCTGCTCTCTTCCTGTCTCTTAAGGTTACACCTATCATTTTCCTTTCCATCGCTCGCTGCGTCGTCCTCAGTTTAAGTTGAACCCTCTTTGTAAGTCTCCAGGTTTCTGCTCCGTAGGTAAGTACCGGTAAGATGCAGCTGTTATATACCTTCCTCTTGAGGGATAGTGGTAGACTACCATTCATGATTTGATAATGCTTGCCGAATGTGCTCCATCCCATCCTTATTCTTCTAGTTATTTCACTCTCATGGTTCGGTTCCGCGGTTACTACCTGTCCTAAGTAGACGTACTCCTTTACAACTTCCAGTGTCTCGCCACCTATCACAAAGCGCTGTTCTCTGCCAAGATCGTTCCACATTACTTTAGTTTTGTGCATATTAATTTTCAGACCTACTCTTCTACTTTCCGTATCCAGTTCAGTAATCATAAGCTGTAATTCGTCTCCCGCGTTACTCATCAGTGCAATGTCATCAGCGAATCGCAGGTTACTGAGATACTCTCCATTAACTCTTATCCCTAATTCTTCCCAATCTAGGGCCCTGAAAACCTCCTGTAAACACGCGGTGAATAGCATTGGAGAGATCGTGTCTCCCTGCCGTACGCCCTTCTTTATTGGGATTCTGTCGCTTTGTTTATGGAGGACTATAGTGGCTGTGGATCCGCTGTAGATTTCTTCCATTATGTTTATATAGGCTTCGTCGATGCCCTGATTCCGCAGTGCCTGCATGACTGCTGTTGTCTCCACCGAATCAAATGCCTTCTCGTAATCTATGAAGGCTATGTATAGGGGTTGGTTGTATTCCGCGCATTTCTCTATCACCTGATTGATAGTATGAATATGGTCTGTTGTTGAGAAGCCTGTACGAAATCCTGCCTGGTCCTTTGGTTGATTGAACTCTAATGTCGTATTAATTCTGTTAGCAATTACTTTTGTAAATAGCTTGTAGACAACGGACAGTAAGCTGATGGGCCTGTAATTTTTCAGGTCCTTGACGTCCCCCTTTCTTATGGATCAAGATGATGTTGGCATTCTTCCAAGAATCTGGTATCGTCCCCGTCGAGAGACACTTCGTATACAGGGTGGCCAGTTTTTCTAACACAATCTCTCCACCGTCTTTCAACAGGTCTGACGTTACCTGATCCTCACCAGCGGCTTTGCCTCTTTGCATTCCCTTTAGGGCTTTCTTGACTTCTCCTGTCAATACTGGTGGGATGTCAGATTCCTCTGGGCTATTATTGCTTCTGACGTTATCATCCTGACTGTCTCGGCTGCTGTACAGATCTCTGTAGAACTCTTCCGCTACCTCAACTATTCTATCCATATTGGTTGTGACCTTGCCTTCCTTGTCCCTTAATGCATACATCTGATTTTTGCCTATGCACAGTTTTCTCTTCATAGCTTTGAGGCTTCTTCCGTTCTTTAGAGCATGCTCAATTTTCTCCATGTTATACTTTCTTATGTCGGCTACTTTACGCCTATTGATTAACTTGGAAAGCTCCGCCAGCTCTATTTTGTCTGTTGCATTTGAGGCTTTCATGGTTTGACGTTTCTTAATGAGGTTTTTCGTCTCTTGGGATAGCTTACCAGTGTCCTGTCTAACGACTGTACCCCCCGACTTCCACTGCACACTCCTTAATGATACTAGTCAGATTATCATTCATTGCGTCAACGCTAAGGTCGGTTTCCTCGGTTAAAGCCGCGTACCTATTCTGAAGTGAAACTCTGAATTCCTGTACTTTCCCTCTCAGAGCTAGTTCATTAATCGGTTTCTTGCGTATTAGTTTCTGCCGTTCCTTTCTCAAGTCTAGGTGAATTCTAGATCTTACCATTCTGTGGTCACTGCATCGGATCTTGTTAACTACTTCCACATCCTGTACAATGCCCGGGTGGGCACACAATATGAAGTCTATTTCATTTTTAGTTTCACCATTAGGACTCCTCCACGTCCACTTACGAGTAGCCCGTTTTCTGTAGAAGGTATTCAAGATCCGTAAATTATTGCGTTCTGCGAATTCTACTAGTAACTCCCCTCTGTCGTTTCTAGAGCCGATGCCATATTCCCCAACTGCATGATCTCCAGCCTGCTTCTTGCCTACCTTTGCATTAAAGTCGCCCATCAGTACAGTATATTGTGTCTTTACCTTACTCATTGCTGATTCTACGTCTTCGTAGAAGCGTTCAACCAGTTGATCATCATGGCTTGATGTAGGCGCGTAGGCCTGTACCACCTTCATCTTGTACCTCTTATTAAACTTAATTACGATACATACCACCCTCTCATTAATGCTATAGTATTCCTCTATATTACCAGCTATATTTTTATGAATAAGGAACCCCACCCCTAGTTCTCTTCTGTCAGCTAAGCCACGATAGCATAGGACGTGTCCGTTCTTCAGCACTGTAAAAGCCTCATGTGTCCTCCTAACCTCACTGAGCCCTATTACATCCCATTTAACACCCTCTAATTCCTCGAGCAGTACAGCTAGACTCGCCTCGCTAGATAAAGTTCTGGCGTTAAACGTAGCCAAGTTCAGATTCCAATGTCACAGTCATGTCACTCAATACCAAATTTTGTGTATCTCAAGCTAACGAAACGGCCGCGAGCACGCCATGAGCGTGGCATGCAAGTCGTGTTGCACATGACAAGTCATGATTTCTATATTACCGCTTCTCATTTGTGTTTGTCATACAGCCATGTCACAACACCAAATTGGGTGTATATCAAGCTAACGAAACGGCCGCGAGGGCGCCATGAGCGGGCATGCAAGTTATGTCGCACATGACAAGTCATGATTTCCATAATACCACTTCTCATTAGTGTTTGTCATACAGTCATGTCACAACACCAAATTTGGTGTATATCAAGCTAACGAAACAGCCGCGAGCACGCCATGAGCGTGGCATGCAAGTCATGTCGCACATGACAAGTCGTGATTTCCATAATACCACTTCTCATTAGTGTTTGTCATACAGTCCTGTCACAACACCAAATTTGGTATATATCAAGCTAACGAAACAGCCGCGAGCACGCCATGAGCGTGGCATGCAAGTCATGTCGCACATGACATGTCATCATTTGGATATTACCACTTGTCATTTATGTTCGTCATACAGTCACGTCACTCAATCCCAAATTCGGTTATATCAAGCTAACGAAACAGCCGCGAGCGCGCCATGAGCGTGGAATGCAAGTCATGTCGTACATGACATGTCATGATTTGAATATTACCACTTGTCATTTATGTTCGTCATACAGTCACGTCACTCAATCCCAAATTTGTTATATATCAAGGTAACGAAATGGCCGCTAGTGCACCATGAGTGTGACATGCAAGTCATGTCGCACATGACATGTCATGATTTGAATATTACCACTTGTCATTTATGTTCGTCATACAGTCACGTCACTCAATCCCAAATTTGGTGTATATCAAGGTAACGAAATGGCCGCGAGTGCGCCATGAGTGTGGCATGCAAGTCATGTCGCACATGACATGTCATGATTTGGATATTACCACTTGTCATTTATGTTCGTCATACAGTCACGTCACTCAATCCCAAATTTGGTGTATATCAAGCTAACGAAAGGCCCGCGAGCGCGTCATGAGCGTGGCATGCAAGTCATGTCGCGCATGATATGTCATGATTTCCATATTACCACTTGTCATTTATGTTCGTCATACAGTCACGTCACTCAATCCCAAATTTGGTGTATATCCAGCTAACGAAACGGCCGCGAGCAGGCCATGTGCGTGGCATGCAAGTCATGTCGCACATGACATGTCTTGATTTCCATATTACCAATTGTCATTTATGTTCGTCATACAGTCACGTCACTCAGTACCAAATTTGGTGTATATCAAGCTAACGAAACGGCCGCGAACGCGCCATAAGCGTGGCATGTGAATCATACTTTTCATGACAAGTTATTCATGATTTTCATGATATGACCAGCCATTTATGTTCGTCATACAGTCATGTTATGCCATGCCAAATTTGGTATAAATCCCATTAACGATACGGCCAGGAGAGCACAAAGTCGTAGGCGGCTAGATAGATAGATAGATACGCTCAAAATCGCCGAAGTTCGCTAAGAAATGCTTCGCATTTAAAACAACACTGGGCACAACTTGCGCGAGACGCCACCGCGTGGCAGGAGACGTCGGGGGGGTCACTTCACGCGCCGCAATTTAAAAGAAATATCCAAGAGCGTCGGGTTCTGCATTGTCGACACTTGTAGTGCGTCACTCAAACACTAAGACGCAACAACTGTATCAGCTGTTAGCTCGCGTTTGTCCTGCGTAAACCTGTGCATTCTATTCGGGCGTCCTTTGCGCTTGAGCGGCGCGCTTCAGTTAACGAGCTGCTTGTCGTTCTTCTTGTGACGTTACAATTTCTTTCTATTGCATTCATTGCTTCGTGCTCGCGGCAAAACTGTGACTTATTTGCTGCAGAGAAATGATGGTCGCAAAAGCATAATGCTGCTTTAATATGCTGCTCGGAGCATTGCAGCTGCACTGGTTTTGTTTGGAGCTAACACTTCTGGAAAATAACCTGGCTCAATACGGTCGACCCAAGGGAGCTTCAGTTTACGCAGCGTGTATGCAGAACTTTAATTTGTGCTCTAAAGAGCGTCTGTACGCCTTAAATTATCAGCTAATTGATGTTTGTCCAATAATAAATTTATGACACATGTAGCCCGTCAAAGTGGCCAGTTGCTGGCAGCGACCATGTTCGTAACAACTATTTATTTATACTTTTTTTTTTCAAAAATGAAAGTGGTTTATGCCGGGGTATTTTACCGACACCATTTCCCCATGCAAATGGCGTCGGTAAAATATGCATGACCAGATAACAAAGAAAAAGTCAAAGAAACATTCCGTTCACATGGCAATCTACCCCACCACCTCTCGGTCTGCGACGAAAGGGGGCGGGCGCTCTACCCACTGCGCTAACAGTACAGAGGTACGATGCTTCGCAAGCTCGTCTTTATATATCATGCATCGAATTTGTCACAGTGCTTTTGGAAGGCTGGACAGTGGCGCCGTGTGCGAGCGTTAAATTGAGATACCACATCAATCACTAACGAACGACGACAGGGAACGCTTCCGTAGTCGCCGGGGCGGTGCAGCTTCTACATTCATCAACTGTGTTTCTTCGCCAGCCTGCTGGTTTGAGTGCAATGGCACCGGCTAATGAAATGCTGGAGTAGGTGCCGAAGAAAGGAATCGAAGTCGACGAGCGATTCCCGCACAAGTGAGTGCTTTGGTGCACCGAGGCACACGCCATTGGAAAACGGAACGCCTTCGCGCGGTCACAGCTCAACCAACAAACTGTGCCTATCGTATTTCTGAATCCCTCTGCTAGACAAACACTTGATGAAATCCAATGAAAAAACAAGCCATGGAATATGCATAGGCTTCATTTCTAGTAATTGATATACATATCGCCACCTGGTGTTCTGAGCCAGCAAGCCGTGGACAGCCAAAAAGGGCGAAGAAGACAAAGACGAGGAGTGATAGCCCTTCGATCGTGATTGAAGTTCGTGTCTTTCTGTCCCTCTGTTCTGCTCCTACAGCCCCTAGCGCGTGACGAACTGGTGGATGTGCTGGGTAATCTATGCCCCATACCCTGCCGAGTAGCAAGAGCTCAAGCATCGTACCGGTGGTCACTCCTGTGCACCGCGCCAGCAGAAGGATCCGGGGACAAGCCCCTGAGTTTGGACTGCTCCCAGACAACGTGGCGTCTCCGACCAGCCCTAACGACACCAACACAACTGGTACGGACGGCACAACGCCGCTTCATTGTACCTTGCTGACTCCACGAACGCCAAATCCCTTTCATGGCGCTGCACATGAGGATGTGGAAGATTGGCTCGTTCACTACGAGTTTGTTTCCGTGCACAACCAGTTGGACGACGCAGACAAACTGAGGCACGTCTATTTCAGCCTCATGGATGGCGCACGTGTTTGGTATGAGAACCGTGCAGGTGTCCTAACATCATGGGAAGACTTCAAACGCCGCCTTCTTGAGACATATGCCAGCCCTGACCGTCGGGAGCGAGCTGAGCGCGATCTCCAGTCCCGCATCCAAATGCCGAATGAAGGCGTTGCAATGTATGTCGAGGACATGACGCGACTTTTCTGACGAGCCAACCCCAGCATGCCAGAAGAAAAGAAGGTGCGGTACCTCATGCGCGGGGTGAAAGAGCAACTGTTCGGTGGGCTTGTGCGCAGTCCTCCCAAGGCTGTGTCAGCATATCTCACCGAAGCCGTCACCATCGAAAGCAGTCTTCGTCAACGGGCCCCTTCATACGAACGACACGTCAACGCTGCCTCAACTACGGACTACATGGGAGCTTTCGGTGGCCACATGGATTTCTTCCGAGAGCTCAGTAATACGCGAAGAACTTCAGAAGCTGTCCGTACCTTCACCGCCCACTATCTCCTCTCTGTCCAGCGTTGTCCGAGACGAAATCCAGCATGCTGCCCTCAGAGAACCGCCTTTTATAAGGGATCATCAACCGCCCAATGACTTTCCGCACATGTCGTATGCTCAAGCTTTGCGGCAACCGGTCACACCTGCAATTCCGCTTCCAACCGCGGCCCCGGCCATGCTGCAGACGGTCCAAGCGGCCCTGTACTACAAAGACCATCGTCTGTCCCCGCGGAAATCAGATGTGTGGCGTGCGCCAGATCGACGTCCTCTCTGCTTCCACTGCGGCGAAGCTGGGCATGTGTACCGACGGTGTACTTACCGAGAACTTGGACTGCGCGGATTTTCGCCGAACTCACTACGACCTAGGTTCGGTCAGCGGCCTCCTGAAATCGATGACTATGTTGCCCAGCAGCGCGGATCCTCGTCATCCCTACAGCGACCACGCTCCCCCATCACCGCGGCGGTTTTCCCCTAATCGCCGTACCTATTCGAGCGTGGTGCAGGGTCAGTCACCCAGTCCACCCCGGGAAAACTAACCACAGCGACCTCTGGGGGGCGAGGCCGCTCAAAATGGACAAGCTCAAGGCCCCCCATCGACGCTTGCGCGAACCGACAATCCACCGACTACGACGTCAACTGGCCCCGCAAAAATTTCCTTGGACATTCCAGTACTGCTCGACGGTCGCAAAGTCAGTGCTTTAGTGGACACAGGTGCGGACTTCTCTATAATAAGTGAAAAACTGACCGCCCTCCTGAAGAAAGTGACGACGCCTTGGAACCGAACGCCAATTCGTACTGCTGGCGGGCACATTGTCACACCACTCGGCGTTTGCACGGCACGAATACAGATTCGTGGTTCCACTTTTGTGGTCAGCTTGAGCGTTCTCGGTCAGTGTTCTCGAGACCTGATCATTGGCATGGACTTTTTGAGGGAGCACGGTGCTATCATCGACACTCGACAACGCCTCGTCACATTCTCGACAAAAAGCGCCACAAAAGTGAATGAAAGCTGCCACCACCGAGTACGTCTGCTATAATTGACGACGCTGTCATGATACCACCGCGCGCAAGTCTTATGGTTCAAGTGGCGTGTGACGGATTAGTGCACGGTGAAATGGTCGCGGAAAGCAATCGCTCTTTACTCCTTTCCCAAGGTGTCTGCGTAGCACGAAGCCTGGTAGACCTCCATGATGGCCACTGCGAGGTTCTGGTTACAAACTTCAGCTACGAGCACCGACACCTTTTCCCTGGTACTGTCATCGCCTATGCCGACCCAATAACCGATGTCAATGAATGTTTTGCTTCCGAGGCAACCGGCCCTGTCGAAGCACCTCTCCGTGGCGTCGACATAAGCCCAACGCTTCCCGATGAGAACAAACGAAGGCTGAACGACCTGTTGCTGGAGTTCCAAACTTGCTTTGCACGTTCGTCGAAAATCCATCAGACTTCGATTACAAAACACCGTATCATCACCTACGATGACGCGCACCCTATACGGCAACACCGTTACCGTGTTTCATCGACGGAACGACGCGCGATTCAAACGCAGGTGAATGAAATGCTTCAAGACGGCGTAATACAACCGTCAAGCAGTCCATGATCATCGCCAGTCGTCCTAGTGAAAAAGAAGGATGGCACACTTCGCTTTTGTGTCGATTATAGTGCCACGCGCTATTCTTATTTTCACTTTTGTTGTATTCGGTTTTCGTCCACAAAGACCGTCAGCAAAGCTCAGCTCAAACCGCGCCTTATTGTTCTGGAACCTTCGCGATTATTGTAGATCGTTTTGTTAAGATTGCGCGCAAGACGCGACCACTCGAGATTATTCCTGAGCTTGCGCGATGACCAGTGATAAGGCTAGAATGTTCGACGCGTGATGCATAAAAAGCCGGCGCGCTCCAACGATGTTCAGTTTGATCGCCGGCCGACGCTCTGTTCGCCGCTATCAGTGCCAGCGTGTATTGCTGTAATTCTACTTTCTGTTTACCGGCCACAAGTTCGGCCTAATAAACAGTTTCATTTTGGACACGTCGCCTGCTGCCTTCGTCGACGTCACGACCACGTGACATCTGGTGGAGGTGCTGCTTCGTTCATGTACCGGACGCCCCCGTCAAGTCGTGAACCCAGCCCCAGTCGTGAAGGAGACGTCGACGCCAGCCTTGACCAGCGAGCTAGCCGCAGGCAACGAGGGCTACATCCAGAGTTCGGGCCCCTACCGGATAAGACTCGAAACACCAAGGCCACGACTACTACTGCGGCAACTATGACAGCCACGGTACCAACACCCACCACGGTCGTTATGCAGCAGCCAAGGGAGCCACCGACATTCCATGGAGCATCGTTTGAAGACCCGGAGACCTGGCTGGAGACGTACGAACGAGTTGCCACCTTCAACCACTGGGATTCGGAAGAGAAGCTGCGTCGCGTCTACTTCTACCTGGAAGACGCGGCAAGGACCTGGTTCGAGAACCGGGAGTCTGGACTTCAAACCTGGGATCTCTTCCGTGGCGCATTCCTTGAAACATTCATGAGCGTGGCCCGCAAAGAAAGGGCCGCTTCTTTGCTGGAGACACGGGTACAGCTACCCAACGAAAACGTCACCATCTTCACGGAAGAGATGACCCGACTGTTTCGCCAGGCCGACGCTGCCATGACCGAAGACAAGAAAGTTCGCTTTCTTATGCGAGGAGTCAAGCAGGAGCTCTTCGCCGGGCTGATGCGGGATCCACCTAAGACCGTCCAGGAATTCCTGTCGGAGGCGACGACGATCGAGAAGACACTGGAAATGCGCACCGGACAGTACAATCGCCGCTGTATTCAAGACAGCGCGGCTGTTCATGCCCTCAACTCCAACGAGTTGCGTGAAGTGATTCGTGCCATTGTGCGAGAAGAGCTGCGAAAGCTCGAACCTTCTCCGCAACCTGTAGTGGCGTCGACTGCAGACGTTGTACGAGAAGAAATTCAGCATTCACTGAATGTTCCTCAGCCAGCCCCACCGCAGCCACAAGCCATGACCTACGCTGCTGCTGCCCGCCGTCACGTCCCCCCCTCCGCGCCCACACCAAGATGCCGCCCCGCAGCACTTCCGTCGCCAGACGCCGCCGCCACCGCCACCGACGCCCTACCGTCCTCCCGGCGGCCAGCGCTACACACCTAGGAAAACCGACGTTTGGCGCGCCCCAGACCACCGCCCGCTATGCTACCACTGCGGTGAAGCCGGGCACACGTACCGCCGCTGCCAGTACCGACAGATGGGCCTACGCGGTTTCGCCGTTAACGCGCCTCGTCCTCAGCGGGCTGAACGACCGCAAGACATCGCCGACTACCTCGCAGGAGCTCAGTGGACGCCCCGACGACCTTCCCGCTCACCATCGCCCGGCCGCTACATGTCACCGCACCGCCGGCAGTACACTGGCCCAAACCGGGGCCGGTCACCTAGCCCGTACCCGGGAAACTAAGGGCAGCAACCGATGGAGGTGCGGTTGCTGTCCGACGAAATGCCGAAGATCCTCCGCGGCCGCCGACGACGACAACGCGACGAGACCTGTGCAACACGACGCCAAGCAGACGAAGCCCTACCGACGAAACCTCGAGGACCGAAGAAAACCTGACGACGCAGCATGGAAGCACCACAACATTTCGACGCAGCCGTGATCCGACGCCGCGACCCAACCGCAACGCACGACGACGAACCAGCGACCTCGACATAATATTCGACGGCCACAACGTCACCGCTCTCGTCGACACTGGAGCCGACTATTCCGTCGTCAGTGGGTCTTTCGCGACGAAGTTGAAGAAAGTAAAGACTGCTTGGCAAGGCCCTGAAATCAGGACCGCTGGGGGTCATCTGATAACACCGGCCGGTGTCTGCACCGCAAGAGTCACCATCAATAACCGGACTTATCCCGCCAGCTTTCTAATTCTGCAGCACTGCTCCAGGGATGTGATACTGGGGATGGACTTCCTAAGTCAACACGGCGCCGTCATCGACCTGAGGTCTGAGTCGATAACACTGACTTCAGAAAAAGCGTTGCCGCCCCACACGTCGCCGGAGAATCATGCCTTGAATGTAATAGAAGAGCAGATCACCGTTCCGCCTCTCTCCAGCGTCGTCATTTCCGTCGGCACCGAAATACCCGCTAACCTTGAAGGCGTCGTCGAGGGCGATCAGCACCTGCTTGTGAACCGTCAGATTTGCGTCGCAAGAGGCATCGCCGAGTTGCGCGACGGCAAAGCAAAGGTACTACTGACAAACTTCAGCCACGAAATATAGGCACCTCAACATTGGTACGACGGTCGCCTACATCGAGAAATTCGTGGACACCAGCAATGCTTTCGCCCTCTCCGATACTGCCGAACATTCTTCCACGAATCGAGGTCCCGAAACAGATTTCGACGTCAACCCCAGCCTCCCAAAGCAGAAGCAAGACAAGCTCAAAAATCTGCTCCTGCAATTCAAGGACTGCTTCTCATCGTCGTCAAGGATTCGACAGACCCCAGTCGCCAAACATCGTATCATAATTGAAGAAAGTGCCCGACCAGTCCGTCAGAGCCCGTATCGAATTTCGACGCGAGAACGCGAAGCCGTAAAGAAGCAAGTCGACGAAATGCTACGCGACGACATAATCCAGCCGTCCAAGAGTCCCTGGGCGTCTCCCGTGGTGTTGGTGAAGAAGAAGGACGGGACGCTACGTTTCTGCGTCGACTATCGTCGCCTGAACAAGATCACGAAGAAGGACGTGTACCCCCTCCCACGGATAGACGACGCCCTGGATCGACTCCACAACGCGAAGTACTTTTCGTCGATGGACCTGAAGACGGGCTACTGGCAAATCGAAGTCGACGAGAGAGACCGAGAAAAGACTGCCTTTATAACACCAGACGGCCTGTTCGAGTTTAAGGTCATGCCTTTTGGTCTTTGCTCGGCCCCCCGCGACCTTCCAACGCGTTATGGATACTGTACTGGCTGGCTTGAAGTGGCAGACTTGCCTTGTGTACTTGGACGACGTCGTTGTGTTTTCTTCGAACTTCGATGAACACCTGCGGCGCCTTGAAGCTGTACTTCAGGCAATCAAGACGTCCGGACTCACTCTCAAGCCAGAGAAGTGCCGCTTCGCGTACGAAGAACTTTTGTTCTTGGGCCACGTGATAAGCAAATCCGGAGTACGCCCCGACCCGCAAAAGACAACCGCCATCGCTGCTTTCCCGCCACCCACCGACAAGAAGGCCGTGCGTCGATTTCTCGGCTTGTGTTAAAAACTTCGCCCACATCGCCGAACCTCTCACTAACCTCACCAGGACCGACGTCGAGTTCAAGTGGGAAACGCCGCAGGAGGAAGCATTTCAAGAACTCAAACGACGCCTGCAAACGCCTCCATTGCTTGCGCATTTCGACGAACATGCCGAAACAGAAGTGCACACCGACGCGAGCAGCGTAGGACTCGGCGCCGTCCTTGTGCAGAGGACGGACGGACTGGAAAGGGTCATCAGTTATGCTAGCCGGTCGCTATCCAAGGCAGAGGCCAACTATTCCACAACAGAAAAGGAGTGCCTCGCCATCATCTGGGCTACATCAAAGTTTCGCCCCTACCTTTACGGCAGGCCCTTCAAAGTTGTGAGCGACCACCACGCCTTGTGTTGGCTAGCTAGCTTGAAGGACCCTTCTGGTCGCCTCGCACGGTGGAGCCTGAGACTTCAAGAATTCGACATTACCGTCGTTTACAAGTCCGGAAGAAAACACTCTGACTCCGACTGCCTGTCTCGTGCCCCCGTCGACCCACCGCCGCTGGACGACCAGAATGATGACGGCTTCCTGGGAACCATAAGTGCCGACGACTTCGCCGAGCGACAGCGCGCCGATACGGAACTCAAGGGCCTTATGGAATACCTCGAGGGCAAAGCCACCGTGGCTCCAAAGGTATTCAGACGAGGACTGGAGTCGTTTTTCATGCGCAACGGCGTTCTCCTAAAGAAAAACTTCTCGCCACTTCGGGCCGACTCCCTCCTCGTAGTACCTTCGGCATTACGACCAGAAATTCTGCATGCTTTGCATGACGACCCGACGGCTGGACACCTTGGATTTTCCCGTACGCTGGCAAGGATACAGGAAAAGTACTACTGGCCTCGCCTCACTGCCGACGTCACCCACTACGTGAGGACTTGCCGAGATTGTCAGCGACGGAAGACACCACCGACTAGGCCGGTCGGACTTCTGCAACCCATCGAGCCACCTCGCCGGCCGTTCCAGCAAATCGGCATGGACTTACTGGGGCCGTTCCCGACGTCGAATTCCGGAAACAAGTGGATCGTCATAGCTACTGACTACCTCACCCGCTACGCCGAGACAAGGGCCCTGCCCAAGGGCAGTGCCGCCGAGGTAGCAAAGTTCTTCGTCGAGAACATCGTACTGCGTCATGGCGCCCCAGAGGTCCTCATTACCGACAGAGGTACGGCTTTTACCGCAGACCTAACTCAGGCGATCCTAAGGTACAGCCAAACAAGTCACCGCCGGACCACCGCCTACCACCCACAGACCAACGGCCTGACCGAGCGCCTAAATAAGACCATCGCCGACATGCTGGCCATGTACGTCGACGTCGAACACAAGACGTGGGACGCCATCCTTCCGTACGTGACCTTCGCATACAACACGGCCGTGCAAGAAACGACGCAGATAACGCCATACAAGTTGGTCTACGGACGGAGCCCGGCAACGACGCTCGACGCCATGTTACCGAACGTCACCGACGAGGAAAACATCGACGTGACCGCCTACCTACAGCGCGCCGAAGAAGCACGACAGCTCGCCCGCCTGCGGATCAAGAATCAGCAGACGACCGACAGCCGCCGTTACAATCTTCGACGACGCTTCGTGGAATACCAGCCCGGCGACCGCGTTTGGGTGTGGACACCGATACGCCGACGTGGACTTAGTGAAAAACTCCTTCGGCGATACTTCGGGCCGTACAAGGTGCTTCGACGTCTCGGTGCTCTGGACTACGAGGTCGTCCCGGACGGCATAACGAACTCTCAACGGCGCCGTGCGCGACCTGAAGTCGTCCACGTCGTGCGCCTCAAGCCGTATTACGCGCGTTAGCAAACCAGAGGACTGCACTTATTGCTTAATTATTGTACTTTCTTTCTTTATTGTTGTGATTTATTGTTGCATGCATTTTCCCCCGTGTTCTGTTTTAAGCATCGGGACGATGCCTTTTCAGAGGGGGGCATTGCCACGCGCTATTCTTATTTTCACTTTTGTTGTATTCGGTTTTCGTCCACAAAGACCGTCAGCAAAGCTCAGCTCAAACCGCGCCTTATTGTTCTGGAACCTTCGCGATTATTGTAGATCGTTTTGTTAAGATTGCGCGCAAGACGCGACCACTCGAGATTATTCCTGAGCTTGCGCGATGACCAGTGATAAGGCTAGAATGTTCGACGCGTGATGCATAAAAGCCGGCGCGCTCCAACGATGTTCAGTTTGATCGCCGGCCGACGCTCTGTTCGCCGCTATCAGTGCCAGCGTGTATTGCTGTAATTCTACTTTCTGTTTACCGGCCACAAGTTCGGCCTAATAAACAGTTTCATTTTGGACACGTCGCCTGCTGCCTTCGTCGACGTCACGACCACGTGACAATAGGAAGCTGAATAACGTCACAAAGAAGGACGTGTACCCGTTGCCTCGGGTGGACGATTCTCTCGACAGGCTGAGGCACGCAAAGTACTTTTCCTCAATCGACCTCAAAAGTGGTTAGTGGCAAATTGAAGTCGATGAGCGGGACCGCGAGAAAACGGCTTTTGTAACTCCGGACGGCCTTTACGAATTTCGAGTACTCCCTTTCGGCCTCTGTTCCGCTCCGGCTACATTCCAACGAATGATGGATACCGTTCTTGCTGACCTCAAGTGGAAAAATTGCCTCGTCTACCTTGATGATGTCGTAGTCTTTTCGGAAACGTTTGATGAGCACCTTCGTGGCCTTCGGACTGTTCTCGAAGCCATTCGCTCGGCCGACCTCACCCTCAAGCCTGAGAAATGCCATTTCGGCTACGAGGAACTAAAGTTCCTCGGTCACGTTGTGAGCGCTGCTGGTGTTCGGCCCGATCCCGAGAAGGCTGCCGCCGTGGCCGCTTTTCCAGCCCCGACAGACAAGAAAATTCTTCGGCGATTTCTGGGTCTGTGTGCATATTATCGCCGCTTTATTGAAACCTTCTCTAAGATTGCGGAGCCACTTATCAGACTTACGCGCGACGACACACCATTTCTATGGGCTGACGAACAATCGACTGCTTTTGCGGAACTGCAACATCGATTGTCTTGTCCTCCCGTACTTGGCCATTTTGATGAGGACGCGGACACAGAAGTACGCACTGACGCCAGCAACATCGGCCTCGGCGCTATCTTGGTGCAAACTCAAGATGGGATCGAACGAGTTATTGCCTACGCGAGCCGCACTCTGTCACGCGCCGAGATCAACTATTCGACGTCAGAAAAGGAGTGCCTCGCTGTAATATGGGCAAATACGAAGTTTAGGCCTTATCTCTACGGGCGCCCATTTAAAGTTGTGACTGATCATCACGCTTTATGTTGGTTGGCTAACCTCCGAGACCCCTCTGGGCGATTGGCACGATGGAGTCTGCGACTTCAGGAATTCGATGTCACCATCGTATACAAGTCTGGTAGAAAGCATGAAGACGCCGACACGCTATCACGAGCACCTCTCAGATCCGACAGTGCAGCTCTAGAAGACGACAGCGCCTTCCTGGGAACTCTCAATGGGGCGGATCTGATGACTAAACAACGAACGGACTCCGAGTTAAGGCCCATCATCGATCATTTAGAAGGCGGCACCGCGTCAATTCCTCGTCCATTTCGCGTGTGTTGACGTCATTTTGTTTACGATAGGGCATATTATACAATAGAAACACTGGTGTCGGCAGCAGATCTCATCTTCTAGTCGTCCCCCCAAGGCCTTCGCGATGACATCCTGTTAGCTTGCCACGACGAGCCGACATCTGGTCATCTGGGCTACTCACGGACTCTCGATCGGGTGCGACAGCTATATTTGTGGCCTAAGCTGGCAGCTTGCGTCAAGCGCTACGTGAAAAGATGCCGCGAATGTCAGCGTCGCAAGTCACCACCCTTAAAACCTGCAGGCCTCCTACAACCCATCGACCCGCCGCGTACGCCGTTGGATCAGGTTGGGATGGACCCCCCTTGGACCGTTTCCTTTGTCTTACAGCGGAAACAAGTGGATCATCGTCGCAACTGATTACTTGACGCGTTACGCTGAGGCGAAGCCATTGCCACGCGGGACAGCATCCGAAGTCGCCCAGTTTTTATGCACCACATTGTGCTTCGTCACGGCGCCCCGTCATTCATCATCACTAGAGGCCGGATTTTTAGGCACTAAAAATTGTGTTTTAGGCGCCAAAAATAGGCAGGAAAAACACAGTTTTAGGCCCTCGAAATCGTAAATATAGGCACAATAAATTTTTACAAAAACTGATATTTTCGAATAAGGACGTGCGCGATCTGGTCTACGACAGGAAAGCAAACAAATGTTATATTTTATGATTGTACAAAGGCGTTAATGATTTAACATAGCCATGCAATGGTCCCTTTCCGGGCACGGTTTCCAGAGCACGGTCTCTCCTTTTATTGTCCAGAATAGCAAGTTAAGCGTCCACCATCGAATAAACACGCTCCTGGGTCTGCTTCTTTTCGGCATGGCTGAAAAGGGCAGCTCAGGATCCAATAGCCAGACCGCTAAAAAGGCAGCCTCGTATTGGCTGGGTCTAATAGCGCAGGGTCAATTTCTCCTCTTTGTGTGAATACCATAAAGGGCCCCTTACAAGGTTTGCGCGTTTCAAGCTTGAAGTGTAATGCATGCACTGCGCTAACGATCACGTCTGACAATATTTGCAACGCTACGCTCCCCGGAAGGAGGTGAAATGTCAGAGTGAATGCCTCGTGCCCTTTATCTCACGGGCGCGCGCACCTATGTGGGGGGAGGTGAAGTTCAACAAGGAATGGTCCTGTGTATGTCACAGTAGTACATGAAACTGCGAGAATTATTCGAGGCTACATGTGTAATTGGTGCAATGTGTTGTTTGAATAAAGAATGGAAGGTAATAGAAATATTAAAACATACAAACGGAATGTGTGCGCGTTTTTCTTTAGTTTTTTCTTCCAATTGAGAGCAATGCGAGACTTAGCTGCCTATATTTCTTTTGTGTTCGTGTTCTCCCCGTTTCCGCGTCGTGCCGGCGCCAGCCCCTGACAACGCTTAGCATGTTTTTGGTGTATCGTCCCTTACAGCAGTTCCAGCTGTGCGACGCACTGTGTCGTGGTAAGGATACAGGATCCGTGCCAGCCTCTCCAAACGCATAGACGGATCCATCCCACAGAAACAGGCAGTACACTATCGAGCGAACGCCGAAACGATACAACACCGCTTGTGCGCACGACGTGGCTTGGGCATGTCATGCGCACATAGTGTAATCTTGCGTGCGCATGGCGTGTTGATGCGTCAACGTCGTGTGGTCTTCCGGCTCCGAGTTTCGCTGATACCGAAGAGGGCAGGGAAGGAATTTGGCTCGCGAGTGGCAAAGGTTTCAAGCTCACCTACCGGCATCATGCTTTCGCGGCTCGTAATGAACCAATTAAAAAGTTCTTGTGGTACAAAGCTCTTCATTGGGCACGCGAACACTTCCAGTATATGACTAAAATTGCTCATGTGACCTGGTGAAGCGCCCTTTAAGAGTAAATTATAAACGAAACAAAAGCCATGTGCACATCCTATTTTTTTTTACCTACTTTCTACTTTCCTCTGACGACGCTCCACGGTTTCGCATTCGCTGTCCATATTCCTGCTGCTGCACGCAGGCACCTCCTGTTTTCTGCCCCCCACCACGCCCAAGTCTTCAAGGAGGTGCTTCAATTCCATGGGAACACTGGACTGGAAAATCGGTGGTAAAAGCCGCCCGCCACGTCCTCCGCCATAGATGCCACTCTCCTCTTCTTCCCCTCTCCTCTTCCCGCCTTTATTTTCCTCTCCGCACTCCACTATACACGCTGGGACGTGCTCCCATATAGGGTTGCAGAAATAGCGTCTTTTCCTCTCCCCTGCTCCAACCGCTCGCGCCATGTCAGTGTGGTGGGGTAAGGTGGCCGGCGCGTCCCATTTCACTGCTGCTACCGGTTGCTTCCCGGGTGTTTGTTGAACTAGGGAACTAGGTTGTTGCACCCCATAAAGTTCCGAAACGTCAATTTTGCCCGGTAACATGAATTACGGTCTCAAACTGTACTCGAAAGCAAAATTTGAGTCTAAATAGCGTTCATATAGGCACCAATTTTGAAAATAGGCATTTATGGGCACTTAGAGACATTTAGGCACAAACCCCCAAAATAGGCATTTATAGGCACTATAAAAACACTATAAAAGCCCTCTTTTACCCCTAATTCATGCTCATATATCAAAGGGGCGCGATAGGAACGCAAGGAAAAAAATAGGCATTTGCCTATAATCCGGTCTCTAATCATCACTGACCGAGGGACAGCGTTTACGGCAAAACTTTTGGACGACATCTTCAAGCTCAGTTACACGAACCACCGGAAGACAACCGCATACCACCCCCAGACTAACGGCTTGACAGAAAGGCTCAACAAAACGCTGGCGGACATGATCTCTATGTACGTGGATGTGCAGCATAAAACGTGGGACGAAATCCTGCCGTACCTAACGTTTGCGTACAACACCGCAACGCAGGAAACGACCAGATTCGCACCCTTGCGCCTCGTTTATGGCCGAGACGTTCAGACCATGCTAGACGCCATGATTCCTTATGACATCGACCAGCACGAGCAGTTAGCTCCTGACGTCGAGGATTACATTCAGCGCGCAGAGGAAGCGCGTCAACTGGCCCGCGTGCACATAAGAACGCAGCAGTGTGCAGATGCACGAAAGTACAACGTCTACCATCGACAGGTTACCTATCAACCTGGCGACCAAGTATGGGTTTGGACTTCCATTAGACGGCGAGGTCTCATCGAGAAACTCCTGAGCAAGTACTTCGGACCCTACAAAGTACTACGGTGGGTGAACGAGGTTAACTATGAAGTTATTCCAGACGGATGCTCGGCAACGTCCCAGCGCCGCTCACCTCGCACAGAGATTGTGCATGTCGTCCGCCTAAAACCATATTTTACGCGGTGATACTATACTTACTGTGCCCGTGCAGCAAACGTTGTGTTTTCATTGATGTTGTCCGTCAGTTCTCCAAAGAACTGTGAACTTCGTAATTTTTTTTTATTGTCGACCACAGACCACTTTTTTTTTCACGTCTCTCTTCTATTTTTTTTTTTTGTTATGGGCCCCTTCAGTGTACACCTCGTGTGTGAGCATCGAGTCGATGCTCCATTGGGAGGGGGGAATGATGCCACCTGGTGTTCTGAGCCAGCAAGCCGTGGACAGCCAAAAAGGGCGAAGAAGACAAAGACGAGGAGTGATAGCCCTTCGATCGTGATTGACGTTCGTGTCTTTCTGTCCCTCTGTTCTGCTCCTACAGCCCCTAGCGCGTGACAATATAAAGACAATTATGTGGTCCAAAATAAAAGTAGCCATCGGTAGGAACTGAACCTGCAACCTTCGAATGAATGACGCGCTCCAATGCTCTACAATGTGAGCTACAGCGGCGGTAATGCTTGCGTAAACATCGGTGGATAATTCGACGTGTTATTCGGCGGTTCCAGGTTCGGTCCCTGCCGGCGGGAAGCTGTCCATTTGTCCACTTATGTTTCTTCAGATTTATATCATGAATAGTGCAGATAACATCCTCTACATTTGAGAAGAACATTGATGCTGTCGGCGCCATACTCACAGTACACAAAACTATCCACTTAAATCGGAAAAACAACTGAAAAATAAGCGAAGAGGGTCCCATGACACCTGAGTGAGGATATGATAGAAATATTGCCCTAATGTGGTCGTTGGATAACCGGACGGTGAACATGGCTCCAACTTCCTAGCCGCTGAAGAGGAAGATTGTGTGTCATGATGGATCAAGACAGACGGCGCTTTCATTGATGTGAAACGGCCTTCTGAGGTAAAAGAATACAATAAAAGCATCGGAGGAGTTGACAATAACGACTTTCTTGTGTCACTCTACAGAACAGACATCCGTTGTTGCAAATGGACACACTTCATGAACCTGGATATCACGAACTGCGGGCTTGAATATTGGCCGAATGCTAACCAACAAGGAATACGCATGAACGATCAGATGGACCTTCTAGATTTCACGCTACATGTGGTGGACGCCCTAGCAAAAGCTGCTGTGGCTGATGTGTCACGGAAGCTTGGAAGGCCATCATCTTCCCCGACGCAGCCATGAAAAAAGCTTCAGTGTGGCAATGGAAGGCCAGTTGATGATGTCGTGTACGACCAAATTGGTCACTGGCGTGCTACGCAAAAATAACAACAGCGCTACATGCTGGAAGGCTGCAAGGGCAAGCCAAGATTCGAGTGTAAAAAGTGCAATGTCCACCTTTTGCCTCACAATTGCAAGCAACTGCTCCAAACAATTCCATGTCCGTCGCTGAGGGTTACACGCGTTTCAAGAAACTATTTTAATGCGTCAAAGCACGTCTCTAAAACAGAAAATAAACCGTTGCACTAAGATTCACTGTTGCGTCCACTGCACCCATTGTGCCCTGATGTCCTCATTTGAGGAAATGGTTCCGAGCTTCCCATTAAGCGAACCTCGTATATTTTTTTCAATGAATATCACTTTGTCATGGTGCAAAGAAGCAGAATATCATGCCAAAAATTTGCATATGTGATGAAAAAAGTCCAGGTCCAAAAGTGCACTACTACCGTATATTTACTACATTACGAGTACTACTACAGTGCATTTCTTCTACATCTGGCCCATCTTGCGCGTTTCCTCATACCCTTCCATGAGAATATGTCCCTTGTAGGTAATTTCGATGTGTGGTACATTCACGCTTTTTTTCTTCCTCTCTCAAGATTGTAGTACACTTCGTTCTTTCATTTAATATATAATTCCCTCCTGCGATACTTAGGCGGTGGAGGTAGGGCATTTGTATTTTTTATTTTTATTTTTATTGTTTTCTTTTATGTTTCCGCCCAACTCCACTTGTGTAATGTAATGTACACTCACGACAGCGTATAGCACAACAAGCGAATATAGCAAAAAACGGGTAGAGTTGAAATAGGTCGCTCAATTCGCATTCATATTTATGTCACAGAAGGGAACAATATATAAGTGCCTAAAATGATTGATCCGGACCTAATAAATAAATCGGCGTCTCCAATCGCTTATAGCACACGTCCATGATTGTCCTACAGCCCGACTAAGTAATCACGCTATAGCCGTGACGGTGCCAGTGAAGGGGTGTTTAGGTAACATTTGCCTACCTTCTGTATCTTTCCCGCTTCTATATTCTCATCGGTAAGGCGCGACCCGTCGACTTGAATGCTTAAACCATGGAGGAAGGAAGACTGAGGAGAGGCCGTTACGTCACATTTTGTGAAGCCGGAAGTGGGGGGAGGGTACAGGTCTCCTCCTCGCAAGGTTGGGCACGCTTCGGCGTGCTCGCGCATGCGCATCTGGCGCCGGCGAGAGGGAGGCGAGCCGCGCGAGCGGATAGACGAGCTGGAAAATTAAGCGAAACTTTTGTGCCGATTAAGAGCGAACATGGTGCGATACTCGCTTGTAGAGTGCCTGGGTGCCACTCGCAGCCTCATTACGGCCCATATTGCGCATCTACAATAAACTTGCAGCTTTGCACTTTGTGTTTAATCCGCTGAATGCAAAACAGAAACGGTGCGACTCGGCCGCGGATAATCGCCACGGACAGGCAGTTTTTTTCTGCAGATACGGTAAGTTCGGGGTACGGAACGCAATGTAACAGTGAAATCTTATTTGGTCGTGCTATTTATATTTGACAAGACGAAGCGCCTCCGAATCATTGTTTACCCGTGTGTGTCACGATACGTTCGCACGAGCATCATTCGCAGCAGCGCGGGTAGGCCGACTGCGACCATATCGTAAAACGTAAACAGGATGCGATTATTCAAACAATAAATCGCCTTACTGTGTCGAACACTATTGGGTCAGGCACGTCTGTAATTCTTGACTCTGGAAGCTTCGGTGAGCACATTGGGCCACTGCTTTCCGAAGCTGTGACCGTCGTACACGGGAACGGGTCACCACCGCCTATCGCATTAAGAGCCGTAGGCACGGCCGTTCTCGTCTTGGAATTCTAGCCTTCCATCGCTGAGGCACGCAATAGCACAGTGCCGAAGGAAAACAGCGAAGGTGCGGCGCTAACCGTTTTCGGAGGAGCGGCTTCGAAACAACCGTTTTCGACCGCAAGCAATATGAAGTAAACTCGCAACCGTGAATATCAACGCTCACTGTAGGCTTCCAACACACTGCATCATCTTTGAAGTGCAACAGCTGCACAAAAATGCGCTTTCGGAACTCCAAACGACTCTCTCAACAACGCGGTCGTATGGGTGGTGATGCAGACGACACGAGGCGACGGCGTGACCAAGGAATCCCACAAGCCCCTGCAAAAGCACGTGGCTTCCGCCACACTTTTCGTTCGCTGCAGCTCGGATAGAGGGCCTCTCCTTAGCTTTCCTTCCTCCATGGCTTAAACCGAGGCCAGCCATGCAGCGCTGTGCAGAGGTATTCAGAAAACTATTCAGGAATACAGATATCATAATCCACGTACTGGATGCCTAAAGTACAGATACTGAGATACATTTATGTTAGACGTAACGGGATGCTCTGGATATACTTGTGCAAAGAGAGGAAAACTTATCCCGGAATACAGTTGCAGGAACACAGATACTGGCATACTTTTTATTTCGGGGATGCTATTCTGCCGCAGCGATATTGATTAAGTGCAGAATAATATTGTGAATAATGTTGTAGCGCACTGGAACTTGCATGTCAAGCGTATCGCTCGAATCACTAACGACTGCCTGTGAACCAAGTGAAGTAACAGCGTTGGCTCGGACTTGACACAAGAGTCGCGATAGAGAAAAGAATGTCTACAGCTTAAGATGAACACTGAGTTAGCATTATAAGGAATAAATACCATATGCCGGGAGGTCCTGCAACACCTCTTCTCGGGTACATTAGGTACCGAAAATAATTAGGGGTGCTGCACCGGCCCTGAGAGACAGCGACAGGCATCGGCACAGGCTGACAACACAGCCTGCCTCATTTTTCGGTTAGCGGGGTCACGCGCTTTTACTTCATGTGTGACATTCTCTGTATCTGGGCAAAACTGCGCCGCTATTCCCTTGTCGTCGACGGCGGCGCGCCTGTGCTTCGCTTAGCAGAAAAAATCTTACCATCCTGCATCAAAACACGTCAACCAATTTGCGACAAAAAAGAAACGAGATACCCGTGTCCTGCGCAGTAGCGCGATACGATCGACACATAGTAAAAATATATCACTATGGAGGTACAAATATATTTTATAATGTATCTCACGGACATACAAATACTCAAAAGTATCTCTGGAGGACAGTCGGGATACCCTTGTATCGTGATCCTGTCTAACATAGGCAAGCGCACTGGGGGGGGGGGGGGGGGGGGCAAGGGAACGGCCACCCCCCTAGTAAACCTGAGAGGGGGGTGCAAAGTCTGCCCCATATATTCACTAAATAGGGAGGGGGGCGCTACGAAGAACCTTAGCCTCCTTCTCTTGTGTGCTTTTATTCACAACATGCACAATTAAGACTACGCTTTCTATATGACTAGGCTGAAGTACGCACTTGCGTCTTGCAAAACTAAAACTGCGGCAGGTCCAGATTTTATTAGATATATTATGCTGCAAAACATTGGTCCAAATGGTCGAATGGCATTCCTAGGCTTGCTCAACGAATTGTGGACAAGTGATTGTGTCCCTGAATCTTTAAAGAAACCTCGTGTGATACCAATAGTGTGCCTGGTAAATATCCGCTTTCCCTGGATTCGTTTCATTCTCTGAGTTTCACATGTTGTCTATGAAAAGTCATGAAGAAAATGGTTGACGCTAGACTGCAATAATGGTGTGAGCACACACAGGTACTTCCAGAACACATGGGAGGATTTCGAAGGCAGCGGTACACTATGGACGCAATTAGATATCGTTACCTCTCTTGAACATCAACGAGCTGAAGGAAATGTAACTGGAGTGGTATTTTGAGACATTCAACGAGCTTTCGATGCCTTCAGCCATGTTCATGTATTATGCGGTCTCTTAGAAATGAGAGTCTCTGGACGGGTTTTGTGGGGGGATGGCTGATTTTCTTGAAGGGCCGAACAGTATTTATTGAAACAAGCCAAGGAAAGAGTTCTCATCATTGTCTCCATCAAGGAGTTCCATAAGGCCGTGTATTAAGTCAATTTCTGTTTAACTGTTTCATGGCGGAATAACTGCGCAGATTACCGCCAGCAATACAGTCCTCGCTATATGCTGACGATATATGTATTTCGGCCTCCGGTTCATGAATTAGACAAGTTCCAATTCTGCAGCATGATCTGGACATTGTGGATAAATTATCTAGAGAAACAGGTATGAAACTATCGTACGCTGTCAAATCGAGAGGACAAGAAAGTAGCCAAAAGACAGCTAAGTAGCCAAGGCGATTTTCTGGCCACTACCTGCCTGAAAAATAGCCAAATAGCACAAATAAGCCAAAACTAGCAGCCCTGGATGTTGCGGTGCATGCTTGCAGTAATTTGAGTTTCTATGGTTTGTTTATTGTGATCACAAGGCTCACAACTCTTCTGTTGATACGACAGAACCCTTCAATGTTGTGTGCGAGGTCTTTATGACTGATGAACCTGACGGCACATTCTTTCTGGTCAGGAAGTTCTCTATAGCACATCATGTGTCCGTTAGCTACTACGGAATACACTTCCCCCGGTTCTTGTAAGTCCGCTGAAGCCAATAATATCCTAGTTAACTCTTCTAGACTAGCTTCGCTTGATAAGGTCCTTGTGTTAAATGTTACAAGGTTCAGTTTCCAGCAGCGGCCTGTTCAAATCTAGAAATTTTTAGTATGCTCTGCAGCTTTAGATGTCCGACCACCGCCGTGGTCGGGTGTTTGGGAGCTGCTGGAGTCTGAGGACGATGGCGTAATTGAGCGGTTCAGGCTGCAGGCGTAGGAGTTACAGCACCAGGGAAGCCAATTCCTGTTATGCTCGATAGTGAGCGTATTGAGAGAGAACAAGTAGTGTATGGCAGTAAGTCCTTGCTTTAAAAAAAAAGGAAGTGCGACAACAAATCGAACCCTACACCATGTTACTTCGGTGTAACAAGGCGTGGCTGAGAGCTTTGCATACTTTCCCAATGTGTTTATCCTCGAATAAATTCGTTCTGCCTTCAGCGAATCAAACTATGTGGACCTCAAATGTCGACGATGTCAAAGTTTAGCTGATTTTGAATGGTAGGACTCCTATCCCCGCGTTTCATGTCTCCTTGCGAAGTTCGCGCCTACTGTGGCACGTACTTATCGGCTGCTATTCAGATCCCTTTCAAAATTCAGATGGTGTTGCTCATCAGAATGCACGAATATTTAATACTATAGCAATAATAACTTTACAAATATTAGATCTGCGACTGTGCTACTAAATGTGTATTTACATGCGGCATCAGATTAATCATGCTTGTAGCTACTAACATCTTCAATGTGCATTAGGTATAACAAATAAGTAACCCACCTTCCTTTGAGCTGCGCCATGTGGATTTCTAACTATAGCAATTAGAACTAATAACCACAAGCTGTAGGGACACATTGAGGCCGTAGAATGAATTATGCTATACGTATTTTAATTATAATCTTCTTCCAGTGGCATAAGCTACAGGCGGGCCTTTATATATGCGCTAGAGCATAACCTTCGCGTCACAAACCTGAAGATCAATAGCCTGATAACCGAAAGGGCACACAAAAGAACAAATATCGTTTGTTGAAGAGTTATAGGAGAAAACGTTTTTCGGATCTGAGCACTCATTTTGAGGGCGACGTCATATCCACTTTGCCCTTTATATGCTCTAGTGTCGTACTCGAACAATTTGCCCAGTGTATTTCTGTATTAGTTTCGCCAAAATTTTTTGTAATACTTGTTTTTTGTGTGCGCTCTCGCGATCTTCGCATATGACTGCAGTGTCGCTCGTTTAGGCCAGAAAATATTTACTTGGATGACGGTAGCTTGAAACTATTGACAGGCTACATAATTGGCTCAACGACGACATGGCATTCGTGTAGTGCAGTATGCATGTCACTATTATAATGAATCGGAACTTATGATATGAATGCAACCGTTATGAATATAACCATCATTTGGTTCATTAATTGGCTCAGTGACGATCGGCCTGGAACGACTTCACCTAGCCTTTTTATTCACTACAACACGAATAGAGGACGTGCTATCAACCATTTCAAGCCCATCTAATTTTACTTTACCTATGTTCACCTGTTGGGCTGAAGCAAAGAATAGACGATATAATGTGACGCACAATGAAATGCCTTAGCTTTATCTAGTTGCAGCATTGCGACTCGGTCATCGAAAACGTCAGAGCCATCTGGAATTCTGCATGTGCAGCATTCAGCAGTTCTCTGACGTATACCGAAACGTATGCAGAAATGCATTCTGGAACATGTGCAGAAATTGATCGGCGTTCCATTACAATGCTTCATACCATCCAACGAGCTCCGGAATAGCACACTGTGTTCGGATAGCCAAAATATACATGTGAATTTCGGAGCGTATCCGTAAATGCTACAGGGAGATACCCCGCAACAGAAAGCAGTATGTCTGGGTCGTCAATTTTAGCAATGAATCCCGTATGGGCTGTGCGAAAGGAAGTTGGCACATACATTCAATTGCGTGCTCCAGTTATCCACATGCCTGCAAAATATGAGCATATGTGACTGACACGAATGCGTTGTGCACGCGGTGCGGAACAAACCTATCAAGGCAAACGCTGTATATGAAGTATTCGTTCAATTTCGTCGAAGTGGAATAAAAGACATCTGCTAGACGAGATTTATACCGATATGAAGGACTCCACACATCGCTAAAATTCAAAGTTTGCCAATTTTTCACACTAAGCATGCCTGCAAGAAACCGTGCCATGCGAATGGCATGGGACAGCGTTCGAAAGTCTGTCCCGTGCCCCACGCATGAGTGCTAGACAGGAGGAGAAGAACACTGTTGTGTTGCGTGTGTTGATACGGAAAAGAAGCAGACAAATTTCCGTGAGCGACTGATTTTCACTGCCAGATCTTCATCGTGACGTCGCCGGTCCCGATAGGCCGTGGCTAGGTTGAGGCGCATGCCTTTTATTTGTTTCGCGCACCAGCGCATTATCGACTTGATGATAAACTGCGGCGCTCGGCCGGACACCACAACCTTCCCCTTTTATATTGGATCACTTGACAAGCTAAACTCCAGCTTGATATTTGTCCGATTGTCGACTGTTTACAGTGGGGTAGCGTCTTGCACCTGCCGTCTTAATCTTTTGCTAAGTGACAGGACCACTGGCAGTAGGAGCGAAGGATGTCACTGGGTCGACGATTGGCTGAAACGCCAGGAACTCCCTATTGGTCAGTTGTTTCGCGGTCTGGATCGGTGGTCCGCCCGAGCAGCTGACCGTTCTGACGACACCAGGTGAGTGTCCCTGGCAGTGTTACCTCGAACGGTGACAGGCAGATGGCTATACTGCCCCACGGCAACACCAGGGACCAGTATGGGTCTGCTACGATAATTGCGAGCCATCACTGAGTCACCGACTGCTATGTCACCATCACGACGTGAGCAAGCCCATGTTTGCGTGAACTAACTATGCGCAACTCTTCCGCCCACCGCTGGCTTGAGAATATCTAGTCGAATTCAGAGACGTTTTCCTAAAAACATGTTGGCTGGTGACTGATTAGTTGTCGCGTGAGGCACGTTGTGATAGGCAAGCTAAATCTTTTGAGGTCTCAAATGTAACGTTTCCTAAGAGCGTATTTAAGTGTCTGAACAAAACGCTCTACAAGTCCGTGTCAGCTGGGATAATATGGTGCTGTAAGCAAGTCACGCCAGCCCATTTATTTCACAAAAAGCTTGAACTCAAATGAACTGCAGGCCGTTATCAGTGCCAATGGTTTCTGGGAAACCAAACCAAGGAAAGAGCTCTTTCTATCTGTCAACCGTAGCGTCCGCTGCAGTCGAGCGCATAACGAATTCTTTTACCCACATGGCCACGACAACAAGATGCATTTTGTGCAGAACGGGGTCATCAAAATCTATATGACCGCGTTGCCACGGAGCTGGTGGCCAAAGTCAAGGCTGAAGATCACTCTGCACGTTTTGCAGCATTGTTCTTGTCGACTTACGCAATCCTTGACACGATTCTGGAGGTTCGCCTCGGTGGACGGCCACCACGCGTACCGACACGCCAGTTCCTTGCAGTGCACGATTCCCGGGTGCCCTTCTTGGCGTTTGTCCAGCCGCAAGTTGCGCAACTTTGCCGGCACGATCACTTACATCCCGAGCATGGTGAAGCCTTGGTGAATTGTGAGCTCATTGCGTCTGTCAAAAAGGCTTCAAATCTTTCTGAGTCACAGACAACGGCCACTCCGCAATTGCAAAATTCATTATTTTACAAAGCACCGGGTCCTGAGGTGTTGTTCGCGCCATGTCATGGTTCGAAAGTGGCGTTGACTGAAACCGGAATGAATATAAGGTGTTTTTTTTCTCGTTCTTGTGCTTCGTCTTCTACAACTGGAAGCGGCAGGCCCGAGCAGAATTCGGCTGCAGCATGCTCGCTCTTTCGTCTGAAGGTAAGCGAATACCAGTTAGCTAACAATGTGTCAGCCCAGCGCTGCAAACGTGCTGCTGCAATGGTCGGAATGCCGGTTGTTAGCCCGAGATTGACGGAAGCGGTTTTTCGTCGGTGATTATTGCGAACGAACCACAGTAACTGAAGAAATGAAACTTCCTAACTCCCAATATTATTGCAAGATGCTCTTTCTCAAGCTGGCTGTGTTTTTTTTCTGCATCGGTCAACATACACGACGCGAAAGCGACTGGCTTTGTGCTACCATCATCCAAAGCATGAGAAACGACCACGCCTAAACCACACTGCGAGGCGTGACATGATAGCTGCAATGAATTCCACTGGTTGTAATGCGCCAAATTGGGCACGGAAGCTAGCAAGTTCTTTTGTTTGTGAACGTTTCCTGGAAACGCTTATCCCAGCCCCACGGAGTGTTTTTACGTAGCAACATGGAGAAGTGTTACGCCAGCGTTGCTAGGTTAGCAAGGAACTTGCCGTAGAAACTGACGACTCTGAGGAACGACTGCATCTGCTGATTGTCTTCAGGTGCTGACGCTATGAGGAGCGCGTTAAGCTTCTCTGTCGTTGCAGATATACCTTGGGCGGTGGTCCTGTGACAGAGGTAGCGAAGTTCCTTCTGAAAAAACAAACATTTCTCCTTCCTGACTCGGGCGCCTCTTTCAAGAAGTCGTTTTAACAAAGTTTCCAGGTTCACTAAATGCTATTCGCTATATTTACCAGTCACCAAAATGTGGTCTAGGTGTCGGAAAACCACGCGTAAGCCTTTCACCACGGTATCAATTATTCTTCGGAAATTACCGGGTGCTGACGTTATTCCAAACGCGAGTCGATTAGCAGCAAACAATCCATCCTGTGTATTTAACGTACGTTTTGTTTTGACAACTTCAGCAGGACCACTGCTGATAGGCCGATTGCGATTAATGTTCCAGAAATGCTTACCTCCCGACAAAGCTGTTTACAGATCATCCACTTTCGGCAATGGGTGGCGCTCAACATCAACGCACGGGTAAACAGTCGTCTTGTAATCGCCGCAAATCCTTGTGCTACCATGTTGCTTGATCACGGGTACCGAAATCTTGTAGCTACTCCAGGCGCAGCAGAGGTGGTCCCTTGTTGTCCACGACATTGAGCGGAAGACAGGCCGAATATTCGCCGTGCTTAACATTAACCGAAGAGACCCCCTGGGGTCATGCCAGTGCTACTGTGCAGGTACGAAGTTTTACTGTAGTAGGCTCCAGTACAGCCCAAGGAATAAGCTGATGGAACTGAGCCATTGCCATGGCGGAAACAGCCGGTCCCGTGTCTCGCTCCATCTTCTCCAAGACGCCGTCAATGGTCATCTGTATGGTGACTGACGAGCTTTGTCATAGACACGGCGTTTAGACTGAGGGTCGACGTCTTCCGCGATACAACCGTCAACATCTTCACATTCTTTTTGCCCGGCTTTTTCTTAGACAAAACGTCACTCCCAGTTCGACAAGCTCTTTGAGAGAGAGAGAGAGAACAAAACTTTATTGTCACATAAGGCGGGGCATTGCAAATGGTCGGGCCCCTATTCCAGGAATTATGTCCTTTTTTGTCGCAGTTCAAACAGGTTGCGTCCATATCAGGGCACGCTTCGTTCCTGCATTTTAGTGAACCGCGGCGAAAACAGCTTTTGTTTGTTTTCTGGGCCTCAGGTTGCACCTTCTGCACATCTCGGACTGCGAAGTCGCCGCCGCATACTTCAGCAGCACTCTTTTTACCCGCTGCCTTGGCCAGAGCCCGCACTACCACTTAGCTTGCTATCTTCCATGAAAAGCACTCGGTGAATGTCGTCTCTTAGCAGGCCACACACGAAGCGGTCCCGAAGGGACACTTCAAGGGCGCTTCCAAACTCACATGTTTGCGACAGTTTACGAAGCTCGACGACATAATTAGATAAGGAATCGCCTTACTTTTGGCGCCTCCGGTTAAACTTGGCCCCCCTCTCCAATAAAGGACGGCTTCGGGTACAGATGATTGCTGATCACGTTCTTCAGGACTTTGAAACTCGTTGTAAAAGGCAGTTCTGGGGCTATTAATGACATCAACAACTCGTAGGTCTTGGGACCGATATTGCTCGAAAAGACGTGCACCTTATCGCTGTCGGGTACACGGTTGACAGTCAGGAACGACGTAAGGCGTTTTTCGTACGAAGCCCAGTAGCTGGTGGACTCATCGAAGGGTCCCAGGTGGCCCAGACTCTCAGTGAACTGCGTCACCGCTGCCTCGGCTTGAGTCATGACGCAAAACACCGGCTTTGCAAACTGCTAAAAAGCGGTGTTCTTCAATGAGTGAATCTCGGAAACACTTACCTTCCAAACTGAAGAAAGATGCCTTCAAATCCCATCCTCGTCCGCAGTTGTTGTGTTGCGTGGGTTCATGCTTAAACGGAGCAGACAAATTTTTTGGGGCTAGTGACATTTACTGCTACGTGCTCATCGTTGCGTCGCCGGTACCGATAAGCCATGGGCAGGTTGCGGCGCATGCCTTTCATTTGTTTCCTGCGCCTGCGCATCATCGAATTGGCGATCAACTGCATTGCTCCCTTATCGGAAAACCCAGTGGCACTGTCCCAGCGCCATACCTGATTATGGGACCAGTGTGGCGCTGCATACTGGGACACTGGACGCTGGCGCGCTGCACACTGGAACACGCGTTATGGGCCAAAATCGCGCTTTTAAATTGTTTTTAAAAATTTTGGTTAGGCCCACATCGTAATTAAGGCTGAAGCACGAGTACTGAGACAAAAAAAAAGGAAAAAAATTAAAAAAAAAGCGAGCACGCGGGATTCGAACCTGCTACCTTGACGAAATACTCACTGTGAGCCTGACACGATACCCACTATGCCATACTAGAAAGACAGGCTTCGGTTTATTTTTTCCTCATGTTATAGCTAATTCCGGTATCCAATAGCAATGTTTTCTCGCTTAGAAACGCAGATTTTCGTCTCTTCGTGCTCGCGCCAACCTGACAGGAGATTGTTTGTTTGTTTGTTTGTTTGTTTGTTTGATCAGAACGTCTACCTGGCACGTTTTGCACCAAAACTTATGAGCGTAATCGCAGATGTGTTGCGGCAATCGCACTGTCTCGCTAAACGGTTAGTCATACCTACGTAGCAAACATCGTGCATCTGAACTGCTCACTGAACACTGTGCTTTTCGTCACCCGTTTGAACATATTTTCTGTCCCCTTGTTTACGTTCCGCGTACTAGATCTGCAGTAGTTCACTCTAGCCGAAACGAGCATTAGGCTTAGGGCCGCACTTCATGAGCCACGGTCGCTGTGAAGATCATGGATATATATTCCATGACAAAGAGTCTAATAACCGCTAAAATGTAGTTTCGATCATAACTGACCCAAGCGAAGTCATATTTGAACCTTCGATTACACAAATCAGAAGCTAAAAACGCCGTGATTGGGCGTTGCAGCGGCTTACTGCTGCCGGTGACGTGCGGCTTTCTGCGGTGCGAACGAGAACGACCGACTGCTAGAGCAGGTTGATCTTGATTATCAGACTAATACTACTGCCATATTGCGTTGCGAATGATGAGTTCTTTCGATGTGGTTTATAAACTACATTGACGACACTCAAGCACACTTTAAGGAGAGCGCACGCGCGCTCGACAGATGGTTGCTTCAGCCTACAAGCACATCCGTCGCCTAACTGAAACTAAAGCTATATATGTGTAGCACACAGGACAGAACATTTTGAAAATATTTGGTGAATTTTACGCTTGACATCTCGCGATCCAATATAAAGTCTTATAGAAAGTCCATCAAGCGCGCCCAGTTTCTTCCAATGTGCCGCTGGTGTTCCCAGTGTGCGGACAGACACTGTACAGCGTGACCAGTGCCTCCCAGTGCGCTGTAAGACACTGGCCACGCTGTACAGTGCGTCCCAGTGTCTCCCAGCGCGCTGGATTACACTGGGACACACTGCACAGCTTTTCCAGTGTGACCCAGCGCGCTGAAACGCACTGGGAGACACTGGGAACGCTGTTTTTTTAAATGCGAATGCATTTCATAGTCGGGCTATGTCAGGCATCCGGCGTTGGCGTTGTCCGCGGAGGAGGAGGAGGAGGATAGGTTGAGGAGGTGTGCGCGCCGGGAGGTGTTAGATGTGAAGCATCTTATGGCGAAGCTTAATCCGGTGGTGGTGGTGTGCGGCGTGACCACCCTTACTGCGCATGCGCAAACCCTTTCAAAAAAAAATAAAAATAAAAAAACCTCCTCTTTCCCTCTCTCTCCTCTAGGCATCCCTCCCCGCGGCAACCACACCCTCACTGTGCATGCGTCTCCCCTCCTCTCTCCCTTGCTGCGCTCCCCCCTCTCTCGTCTAGGCATCCGTGCCCGCGCCGTCCACACTCCCACTGCGCATGCGCGTCCCACCTCTCTTCTCCTCTCCTACGCTCCCCCCCTCTCTTCTCTAGGCATCTCTGCCCGCAGCGTCCACACTCCCACTGCGCATGCGCGCCCCCCCTCTATCTCTCCTCTCCTACGCTCCCCCCCTCTCCCTCTCTCGCCTCGCGACGCCGACACAGGCAGCGTCTGCTAGCGAGTTTCTTGGTTGAAAAAACCGACTGCTCGCGCTGCACAACCGTTCACTGGCCACCCCGTATATATGGCAATGAATCTTGACCTCCAAGGTGGTGCCGGTGGGAGATTTCTCCTGTGCGTTGTTGAACAATAAAAATTCGCAGCGTGCGCGTTAACTAAAAGCGGACTGCGGCGGAGCTCGGCGGAGCTATATATGAAAAAAAAAATTTAAAAAATAAATAAAAAAATTAACAAAACAAGAAAAAAGCAAAAAAAACAGGCGCTGCGCCTTGCTCCCGACCGGGCTGCAGAAATCAGGCGCCTTTTCCTTCTTCGAACCACAACCACCATATAAATGGAGTGAAGCGCGCGCGAAATGCATTCGCATTTCCTCACGATTCTCTTCAGGGAGGTGGGCGCATTTTTTTTAGGTAGGCCGTGCTTCCATTCAAAGCGGTCCCATAGAAATTTGATCACGAAGCCATCTGCGAGAGAGGGCACCGCAGCAACTTCCACAAACTTCGACAAGTGGTCGACTGCGACTACGATGTACCGGTTCCCTGCGGCTGTAGTTGGTAATGGGCCGACGTGATCAATGCCGATGGTGTTGAAAATAGTATCAGGGAGTGGAATAGGCGTGAGTAGTCCAGGTTGGCAACCCGGGCGACGCTTATGCTTTTGGCACACCTCGCAGCTGGCGACGTACGACTGCACGCTTCTCTCCATTCTCGGCCACCAGAAACGTTCCTGGATCTTCCGAAGAGTAGCCCGCCGGCCTATGTGTCCGCCTTCGGGGACATCATGGATGGCGTGCAGGACTTCAGAACGCATGGTCGATGGAATCACTAAAAGGTGGCGTTCTTCTTGGTTACTGGTCCAATGGCGTCGATACAACGTTTTTCCGCGGAGGACAAAATTTGAATTACTCTGCGTGTCTTCGAGGGACGTGATTATTGCTGCCAAATCTGAATCAAACCGCTGAGAGTTCGAAACATCCTGCTGCGAGAACCAGATCCAGCCCTCTTTGGCGTGTGGGGAGCTTTCCTCGCACGGGTTTCGTGACAGTGCATCGGCAACCTGGTTAAGTGCCCCTGCTCCATGCTTCACGTCGTAGGTGTAGTCTTGCAGTCGGATGATCCAGCGCGCGAACTTGTGCTTCAGATGTTGCTTGGCAAACATCCACGCAATCGCGGTGTTGTCCGTCACCACCGTGAACTTGCGGCCGAACAAGTAGTGACGGAACTTCTCGTCCACACTCCAGACAACAGCCAGGCACTCCAACTCGTTCGAGTGGTAATGTCGTTCCGTATCTGATAACTTGCGGCTGGCGTAAGCTACGACATGCTCAACTCCGTCTGGGTCGCGCTGAACGAGGACCGCTCCTAGACCAACCTGACCTGCGTCAGTGTGAACCTCAGTGTCCCACGTATCCTGGAAATGACACAGAACGGGGCACTGTGTCAGACGGTGCTTTAGGGTTTGAAAGGCGGTATCTTGGGAAGGGCCCCACGCAAACGTCGACGCTTTCTTGAGCATATTCGTGAGTGGAGCTGCTGTCGCTGCGAAGTTGGGAACGAACTTGCGCAGGTACGACGCGAGACCTAAAAATGCCTGCAGCTGTTTCAAACACGTTGGCGTAGGGAAGTTTGCTACTGCTGCTACTCTTTCAGGCAAAGGTTGAACACCGTCTGCCGAAATGGCGTGTCCCAGGTAAGAAATCGTGTCCGAGAGAAATTGGCATTTCTCTCGGTTCAATCGAAATCCGGCATTGAATAGCTTTCGGAGGACTTCATCCAAGTTCCGAAGATGTTCTTGCTCTGTTGTGCCCACGACCAAAATGTCGTCCAGATAAACGACACAAGCGTGATCTTTCAATGGGCCGAGGGCAATATTCATGGCGCGCTGAAATGTACTTGGCACTGTCCGCAGCCCAAAAGGCATGCGGTTAAATTCGTAGAGGCCGGAAGGTGTCCGGAACGCTGTTTTGCACTTGTCTTCTTCGGCAACGTTAATTTGCCAATACCCCGCACGAAGATCAAGTGATGAGAAGAATCTAGCATGCCGCACAGTGTCAATGGCATCGTCGATGCGGGGGAGTGGGTATGAATCGGGGATGGTGTGCTTGTTCAACTCCCGATAGTCGACACAAAACCTGAGGCTACCATTCTTCTTCCGGACTAGGACGACAGGTGCGGCCCAGGGACTCGAAGAGGGTCTAATTACGCCAGAAGCCAGCATTTCCTGCACTTGCTCGGCAATGACGACTCGTTCACGTTCGGCGTAACGTCGTAGGGGTATAGAAATGGGTGCATGACCATCTGTGGGTATGCGATGTTCAAGTAGGCCAGTACCTGGTAGCTGCGATGTACTTTCCGCAAAAATTGGTTTGTGTCGCTCGAGCACTGAGGAAAGAGTCGTAAGTCCATCAGGCTCACCTGTAGTTACTGCTGTAGCTGTTGAAGCCGAGACCGATAGACGCAGAAAAACTCCACCACCCTCGATCACAAGCTGTACGTCATCCGATAGGAGATAATCCACTCCCAAGACCACATCGGTGGGCAAGTGCTCGAATACGGGAACAGCAGCAAGGAATTTGCTCCCGGCTTCAGTTTGGAGCTGAATATCCAGTGCACCGACCGGCAATACGCTGCCGCCGAAGCCGCAAAGGGGTGGCTCGGTCCAAGGCTGGAGGGTGACGGGGGCATGGCGTCGAAGCAGCGCCGTGCGTTGCGCTCCAGTATCCACCAGAGCCGTCAGCTCCCCGATGCCGTCAATGCGGACGCGAACTGTTAGCAGCGTCCGCGTTTGGTACTGGATTTCTTGATGCGGAGCTTGTGTGTAACTCTCGTATCCTTGGCCGCAGCGACTGCAAGGATGGCAATCACGTGACATTGTAGCCGCTGCTTGCGTGGAGACAGCAGGGGCACGCCGTTTAGCAGTATCCTGCAACTCTGCCGCCCTTCGGATAAAAGTCTCGAGGCCATCTTGTGCTGTATGTACAGACAGTATGGCCGCGTGCGTCGAGTCATAGATGCCATCGACGACGTACTGTCTGGCTGCCGGAGAAGGCCAGACTATGTCACACGCTATTAGGAGGTGTAACTTGTCGTACAGGTAGGTGGCAATGTCTTCTCTTGGGCCTTGCCGGCGCGACCGCATCTCCATGAAACGAGTGTCATAAGCGCCCGGCAGCGGTGCAAACGTAGACGTCAGGGCAGCGCTCCAACTAGACCAAAAGGCATACGTGCTTCCCTGAAAGCGATGCCAGGCTTGGGCAGCTCCTCGGAGACGCCCTTCCGCGACTGATTTCTTGGTGGACTCCGGCCAAGAATGTTTGAGCGCAACAGAGTCGACGGTGCCAATCCAAGTGGTAGGATCGTTCTCGTAACCATGGAACTCCGGAATTGCGGTCTCGGAGAGTAGGGTAAGAGCAACACACCGAATGCCGGAGGTAGCGCAGCTTGCCATATCGTTGAGCTGCTGCGGCAGCATGCACGAGGACCGGGCAATGTCGGCGTCACAGTGCTGCCATGGAGCCACCGTGGAGGCTTCGACGCCATCCTCAGTCTCCGGGAGTACTCGTCGGCTTCGAAGGGACATGGACGTAGGTACATTGACGTAATCTGATGCCTCTGCGTTTCGCGACTGCGCCATTGTAGAGAGAGAAACAGACACAACACCCGTTCGCTGGGCTCGCTGTTCTATTTCTGTTCTGAGCCGGTCGTAAGCCCACAACCCACAACCCAGTTCGGCCTCTTCGACTTCGGTCATCACAATATATATATATATATATATATATATATATATATATATATATATATACATATTACCACGTAGTCGTGACGCTGACGAATGGAGGGGCGCAGTATCCAATATGACTCTTTATTTGGACGAACTTGTGGCCGGGAAAATGGAAACTCAAACTGCCGCAAAGAATGCGCCCTCTACACTGATATCGGCGAACAGAGCGTCGGTCGTTCGTCGATAAACTGACTAACGCTGAAGCGGCGTGGGCTTTTATACGTGTATTGTCAACAATTCAGTGTTATCGCTAGCGGCGGCGCAAGTTCCAGAATTAACACCGATGTTCGCGTTGTGCACGTAATCTCATCGGAAGGTTCTAAGATTATTGAGATAGCTCCCTATCATTCGGGTGCGCTTTGCGCAAGGCAGTTGTTACATCGTAACGGGATGCTAACATGAAAATAGAAAGAAAGTAGCACGTGTGGCAATATATATGTTGGGAGCATTATTTATGCGTTTCTCTTCATTTACGTTATCTCACAACCGCTGCGCTCAGTTTGCCTCGTGTCAACGTGAGGACCCCTATTGTAACCTCATCATCGGATACCTAAATGGCACTTCTGCAATCTAATGCCAGACTACGTCGTCAGCTACGGCTGTTCAAGCTGGAGAATAACGTGCCACAACGCTATACTTACAACACCGTTGGGAATCGCTGGGTGCCAGTACTTCCTTCTTTGCCGCGTAAACAAATTCTTTGCCGCGTAAACAACCGCGTTAGGAGCCGTTTCTTCTGGCCTGACCTTTCTATCTACCTTTGGGCCAAAGTGTGTCGCTTCTTCCACACTTTGTCAACGCCAGAAACGATGTACCTCATCATGGCATTTTCGATAAAATTATCGTTTCGAATAGCGCGTTCGATGCTCTGCCAATTGAGCTACGGCAGCGGACGTCCTTCCGTACACTTTATCAGGTATATCTGCGCATCTGTGCTATTCAGTTTTCACAAAGCCATGCGAGCAGAGACCGAAAAGAAGGCGAACTGAGAGGGCACTGCCATTCGTAGACGCCGTGCAAAGTACACTGGCTAGTGGGGGTTTGTGCAGGCCTTCAGAAAAGGACTGTCAGGGCGGAGTCAGCGTGTAGGTGAACGTGTGAGCGCATTTTTGCGCTTCTGTCACAGTTGGCGTATTCCGCTTGCGAAGTCGTTATCGCAACGTTAAAAGAACACAGAGAGTGTGGTAATTTTTGTTTCTGGCTCAAAAAATTGAATTGTGGCGCATTGGACCTGTTGGTTGATCATCTTAAACACTTTGTAGCGCAGGAAAACAGACACAAAGAAAACGACACCAGACAGCACACGACAGCTAACTACCAACGAAGGTTTATTGAACATCACATGCGTATATATACCGTGCTCAACACCATCGCACATACGCAAACTACATTTCATTTCATTTTATTACCTTAAAAGCCCAACAGGGGCATTACATAAGGGGTGGGTTTACATATGTTCATTGTACATTGGTTAGAAATAACATGTGAATAAGCATTATTAAAGATGACATGAATAATATGGCTACATGATTCTGTGATATATACAAGCAGTCAGAATGATGAAAATGACATCCAGTGGTTTTTATTCTGAAAAAATGATGAGATATTCCTGCTATGAATGCGGGTGTGCTGGTTAGGGCGGCGATTTGGTGAGGCAGGCTGTTCCAATCTATGGCCGTGCGAAAAAAAGAACCTGACAAAGTAGTTGTATGAGTGCGGGGGCGGCCAACTTGGTTCATGTGCCGAGTTCGATGTGATGTTCGTCCAGCGGGAATAATGTACGGTGGTTGGTTAAGTGAACAATGGTAAAACTTATGAAAAAGAAATTTGGATACATTCCTACAGATAGTTCTAAATTCCCAGAAAGTACATCTCTTTATCTGAAAGGTGTACAAAGGAGGTGCTGACACATGCTGAAAAAAATGAAGATATTTTTTCTGCCTCTATAGTCTCGTGAGTGAGCCTATAACTCATTTTGCTGACGACAGACAGGCAGACAGAAAAACTTTATTGGCAAGTGGACCCCCCCGGGTCCCTGGACCACCGCGCGGTCCCACGCCACGTATACACGGCCATGCCCCCCGCCGCGATGACATCGGCAGCCCGAGTCACCGCAGCAAGCCGCAACGCCGCGTCCTCAGACGAAAGCAGAACCTCCCAGCTGGAGATGGCAGGCTGTCCCTGCAGGGGAGGATCAGCAGGGCAGCCGAAAATAATATGGGAAAGGGTGGCGTGGGGTTCACCGCACCGGGAACATTCAGGGGAAGTGCCGCAGTAGTGCGACAACAGCTGAGGAGATGGGAGAGTGAGTGTCTGAAGACGTCTCCATAGGCTTTGTTGGGAGTGGGTAAGGGAGAGATTTGGGGGGAGGGTATGTCCGGCGGTTCAAACGGAGTATTTGCGTGAGCTCTGCAAAAGTGTGCGCCCGTTCCTTCGAGAAGCCCGAATCGAGGCTGTCCTGAGCCCGGCAAATTATTCCTCGGGCCAATTTATCGGCAGCGTCGTTTCCGGGGTTCCCTGAATGAGCCGGCACCCACTGGAGCTCCACCATGCATAGTAAATTTTGCGTGGTGGTGTTCAGCAACTGCCAGGCAGGGGGGTGTATCCTGCCCCTAGCGTAGTTGTACAGAGCAGTTTTTGAGTCAATAAAGATGTACTGCGCGTCAGATTGTGCAAGGGCTAGGGCGATGGCAGTACACTATGCGAAAAGAGGTTCACAGCCATAAGACCCGCAATGCATTGCCAACCAACCGTCACGTGACGTTTTCTTTACATTTTGCGCATGTTCTTTCAGACGTTCATTTGGGCATCGCCCTGTCTGCCCTATGTATTGTTTACCACAAGACAGCGGAGTGCTGTAAACATTCTGTACACCCTCCGTACACCTTTCAGATAAAGAGTTGTACTTACTGAGAAAGTAGTGTGTGCATGTGCGACGGTGTTGAGCACGGCATATATACGCATGTGATGTTCAATATACCACTGTTGGTAGTTTGCGCTCGTATGTTGTCTGGTGTCGTTTTCTTTGTGTCTGTTTTTTCCTCCGCTAGGAAGTGTGCAAAATATTCGCCACTGAGTCTCACCAAACGCCCTGAGAGGCCTGCGAGGAAGATGGTATGATGTGCACGCCAATTTCGGATTGGTTTGAGCTTTTTTAAGTGGGGTGATGGGAGTGTTGAAACCCAACCGAACGCTCGACGCCGTAAAATGCCGCAGTAGGACGAAAACATTGAGTAAGTCAGCCAGAAAATCAACCAGGGTTGTTGATTTACGATCTACCAAATTCCAACACAAAAAAAATTTAGTTGAAGTTAAAGATAGTGTAATTAAATTCCAACACAAAAAACTTTAGTTGAAGCTCAAGACAGCGTATTTTGGGAGTGGCTTTGCACGTGAGACGTGTTCCCGCTGAATTTGATCCGCACCTTTTTAGAGAAGAGCAAAAAGGCGAGTGCATGAATCCGGCCCTGGGCTCGAAAAGAGAGGTTCAAAGTCCTCCAAGCTTTTTGAACCAAGGAAGTACAGGCAAAGTGAGTTGTTGCGATGGACACCGCCAGAAACGAAGCAATTATTAAGGTAGTTGAGCTCCCGACTCTCCCAGACCAAAAACGCAAGTGAGCTCTAATGTGGACTGGTCCTTGCTATATGCAACGTTCGTGATATTTTGCATCAGCAATTTGGAGCTCCTGGGCCAGCTGTCAACCAGCACTTTTATTTGGAAGTTAAAGTTTGTCTGCGACAAATGTGCCAATGAAATACCCAGAGCTTTGGCGGTCAGGTGGCTGGTTCATTCATCAGGACAACGCCGCTACACACACGGCTTTACGAGTGCGCCACGATTTCGAAACTCAGGGGTAGTATGCATTTCCCTATCCTTCGTAATCACCAGACATTGCCTCATGCAACTTCGTTGCATGAGGCAAGTCATGCGACTGAAAAAAAAACGCAAACAATGAAGCATTACGATGATGTGGAGGCTACAAAAAGACCTTCGCAAACGAATCTTGATGATATGAAGGTTGAAGAGTTCCATACATTGTTTAAACAGCGGAAAAAAGAATTCAGTAATCTCTCACATCTAATGGAAGGCACTTTGAAATTTACTGAATGCATTCCGTAAAATGGATCAAGAATAAATTTCTCTAACGAAAAATTTTCTTTTCATGACGGTGGGGATGGGGGGGGGCAGTGTTTGCAGTATGGCTAGCATTTTCTGCGTGTAGCCATTGACGTTGTGTATGACGACGCCGACATTGTCTACGTATAGTGCAGTGGTCTCAAACTCACATCAGCTAGCGGGCCGCAGTCACAAATCTTAGTCCCGTAAAGGGCCCGGACCGTAAATAAGTGGAAAGCGCGCGGGGGAGGGGGGGGTGAGTTTGAAGGAAATGTTACCTAACGTTGCCATTTGAAGGAAAGCCTTCCCTATGTCTTGGAAGGAAATTATGGCTGCGCATTATTAACACAAGGACACATAAGACACGGGCGAGCGCAAACTTTCAACTGTCTGTATTTTACATCGTAGTCAATAAATATGCCCATCAATCACGTGGTTGCCAGCAGGCACGATGGACCGATGATTTTTTCTGCCCTGCGCAAGGTGGCAAAGCTCTGCCCGAAAATTTCTTCGGCTTAGAAGAATCCTGGAGGGTGTGGTATGCAGCACGAGCTGCCGTATGTAGCCTGCGTGGTTGGCATTGTTTACGAGCTTCCGCTTTCATGTGGAATGTCTTATGTCGGGCAAACCGGACGGTGCATTAACGTTCGTGCAAGGAAACATGAATTATCAATAATAAATAAAGAGAATGCGCATTCGCCTGCGCAAGTCCAGCATTGCATGTCTGCTCCGAATTCCGGAGGCATCAAAGTTTTGGGCAGAAGCCATGATAGAACTGCCCGGGAACTGACGGAAGCATCTTATATCTCGACAAGAGGGGATGCCTGTGTTAGCCAAACTTCAGTTTCTTTATTCGATGATGAAATGAGGTCCTTGCGTGGCATGCTGTAATCTGCAGATTGTGACAATGCGATTATCATTGTTACCACAAGATTGGTGGGCATATTTATTGACTACAACGTAAAATACAGAGTTCAAACTTTGCGCTCGTCCGTGTCTCGTTTGTCCTTGCACCAAATATTTCCTTCCAAGTATGAACCGACTCACCCAGCAGCAGGTTTTATTGAACCTTCCCCATATCTCATATAATATGCGTCGTCTTTAAAGGGGATTCGCCGTCAGGTTTCGAGAAAAATATCGAGACCGATCTACAGAACGACAAAAATTTACACGCCGATCCTGCAGTACGTAATTTTTTCCACGGTTATGTTTCAACACAAGGCGACCTCGTGGGGTGCCTCACGAAAAAATGCTTAATACCAGATCGCCTGCGTAGCTTACCCGTACAAACAGTTATTATTCGTGACAGCCAAGAAAATCGCCGAATTGTATCTCAACGCCAAATGACGTTCCAGGCCATCAAACCTTCGGTATTCTCAAAGCTGATTTGTTTTAGCTCTTAAACTTTATCACTAGCTAAGTTTAGATAAGGTAAATCTTAACTCATTATCAGCCGCCCCCACAAAGAATGCAACTTTTAGCAGTTCGTTAGTGATTTCTTCGGTAAAATACCATTGTAATCGTACTAAATATCAATGAGGCGCCGACCCGGTATTTGATTGAGACGTTGATTGATATTGATGGTTTGAAGGCCATTGCCGGTGCCGGACAGCGCTATAGCCAATTAAATTGGCCTAGCAACGAAAGAACGACCGTTCTTATAGGTTTCTAGCGGTACGAAGTGAGCGCTCACGTGTTCTACACGTACAAAGCATGCCTGCAGCTGGCAGAAAGAACGTCGTGTACATATAAGCTATGGTCTCATTTGTTAGCTCATGTTCTTTGCATAGAGGATTTTACTTTGTCTTTGCTTTCTTTAGTTGCCGGCGCGCTCGCGTCAATCTCATTTGATCCGACCTCGTTTCGCAGAAAAGAATGATAGCGACAATTCGGAATACCGCCTTTGTGAGTTAGTGTCGGGCCTCGCAAATGTGCCGAACTCGCACCCCTATTGTGGTGGGCTGGATGTGTAGGATGTCTGTATACAACGACAGCTAAGATCAAATATCAAATGATCTTATCATTATGGTACATGCAACGGCCTCCGTACCATTACGCGTTCAACGTTATTGATTAAAGCGAATGAACTAGAAGAAAGTACACTTAGCGATGACAAATTTGATAAACGTATCTTGCGCCTGGCTCAGCAATTCAATAGATAAAGTTAAGTGGTGGTAGTACAGTAAAAGCTTCTTGAATCTAACTCGGTTAATTCGAACGTATAGTTAATTGCAACTGACACCCTCATCCCGGCACAGCCCTGCCTATTTCTATGCGGGAACACCCCCGATAATTAGAACGTGTTGGCATTCACAGTGGTTAATTCAAATTGGCAGCCCCTGCTTTTTATTGCTGCTCGCAGAAGTCAGCCTAATGTGATCACAATGTGTTGCAAAACCAAACGAAACCAAGTTAACTAGACATTCAAAGAATGAAAATGCAGCATTGCTCAGCACATGAGAATTCGGACGTTGCGCTGGAGCTCTTGGGGAAAGATTCAAACGATGCTGATGGTGTCCCGACAGATGTAACGCAAGCCACTGTTAATCGCTTATTACTTTAAGTATTGATTGCGTTAATTGGGTTATGTAAACAAACGTGTTTTGGAGCATAAATAGGTTAATATATTTCAGATTAAGGCTCACTGCTCACATGAATGCAGGTCGGTGCTTGTTTTTGGCGTATCCCTGAATGATGAATTAATTTTGTTCGGTGTAAGAGCTCCATGAACTTATTAAACAAAATCACCTGCAACAAACGTGTAGCAGCACCAAGTTCGCGATAAAGAGTCCTGATGTGGCTCTTTTGGGTTCTGCGCACACATTGTGCTGCCATATCCGTTCATTCTAGTGCCTGCCCACTAAATCGTACTCCACTTAATTCGAACAATTTTAAAGTCCCCTTCGAGTTCGAATTATTAAGCTGTATTAGTTTTTTCCTTGCAACGTGGTGACTGGTGCGTTCGCTCTGCTTCGAGATGACTCGAGCTTGATATATTCGGGTGCTTGGTAGGATTAGATTCTATGAAGCGCCGGGAAGATACGTAGTACTCGTAGCTTGTAGCGGCAGTGGCTTCAAGTTTTTGCACACAGGCATTCTGCGGTCTACACTCTAAAAGAGAAAAAAAGAGAAGGGCGTGATCTTCACCTATGTTGCGCAAATTTCCAGGCGTTGTTGTCATTTCACGTCCTTTTCACCAAACAGCGTTCCCCCCTGTCAGCATGGAATGAGATTTATTTATAAGAACAAGAAGAGCACCGAGTTTCCTGGTAACGAAACTTCAAAAGCTAAAAGGCCACGTATGCCAGATAAAATCACGTCTACACAGGGAAGCCTATTTTTACCGTGTAGCTGTAAACAAGATACCGAGTGGCTCTGCTATCGTACAACGAAAGGATTGAGTGCTCCTGCACGTCTGTGTTTGACGTCACTCTCGATTGAAAGAATCAAACTGCACGTTACATGCTACGTGCTGACATTCTAGGCTGTTTGTGTCTTCAAGCTTCATCCGGTATTCGAAGTGTAAAGAGGAAAACTAATAAGCCGAGGGCAAAGGAAAGCAATGTGCGAACAAGAAAAAAAGTATATCGGTGCATTTAGCTGGGCTGGTTGATATTGGAATAGCTGTCGTTCTGTAGTCTATAGCGCTTCCTCGCTAATGTTAAAGACTAACGAGGTACATCATTTCACAATGGTGCGACTCTGTGATGCATAAAAACTAAACTGCAATAATAAAATAGCAAATGTTCACTCCCGAAAGCACAATATAATTGTTAGGCGCACTGTATTGGGACACGAGAGATTAGTCCCACCCGCCGCGGGTGGTGTAACGGTGCCTAAATGTACCCGTGCACTTTGGACCCATCGAAATACGCCCGCATTGTCTGGGGCCCTCCATGCGCAATAATAATAATAATAATAATAATAATAATAATAATAATAATAATAATAATAATAATAATAATAATAATAATAATAATAATAATAATCGCGTTTGGGGTGGACTCCTTCAGCACCTCAATAAAGTTTTTTTATCTATCTATCTATCTATTACGACCGAAGACCACAATGTCATTGAGGAAGGCGTGGATGACTCGTCTGAAAATTTCGACCACCTAGGGCTCTTTGACCTGCATCTACATGTAAGCACACGGGGCTCTACGCATTTCGGCTCTATATAAATGTGGCCACCGCTGCCGGCAATAGATCGCGCGACCTTCGCTTGAGCAGTCGAGCACCATAGGCACTAAACAACGTTGGCGATTCTAGTGCTAGAGGGAGGGGGGCGGGGGGGGGTAAGTCTGCGTCAGGGCCGACGGCAGTGTTTGGTATAGTTGCGTAATTTATCATGTATGACAGTGTGTGTTTTGTACTTGAAGCTGCTCATTTAGGCACGGGGTTCTTCCCGCATTGCCTGTAGTTGCACTGTTAATGCGCTTGAATGAATTTGCAGCTTTGTACATACAGGGTATTAACAGACAACTGACTACCTATGTACTATTGTTAGTTAACTCTAACTGAATTACAATCGCATTGTTTTATGTTTCTTGCAAAATGCTCCCTACGTGGGTGCACTGAACAGCTGAACGATCTGTCGCGGTTTTCCGAGATGTGGAAAAGCGCGCAAGTATTGCTGTGTTAAACACGCGCAATGCCACATCTGCTGGGCTACGAAGGCGGGCATCCTGCCTATCGACTCATGATTCGCTATGCACTATAGTTTGTCATGTGTGCATCGGATGGCCTTGCACATTTACTAGTTCTGGAATGTGAAATTCATATTTTTCTGTGATCAAAGCCATGTTTCGCCAAAGTATCTGACGACAATGTTATACTGCGTAGACAGTATTCGCCGATTGTGTAGTGAGAGGTATGAATAGCAAAGGTAAACGGCCAATTCCAAGAACGCCTGTGGAAGAAACGCTTTGGGAACATGACATTCATTCTAGATGAGTGAAATGCATAATGGAACAAACGAAAGAAGAGGAATTTAACGGCTCGCTTTCACTTTGTTAGACTTAATGTTAATTAGAGATAATAGACAAACCAAGAATAGCATAAGGGACGTCCTTTTCTCAATGTCACGAAGGTACTTGTCGGTTTATGGATCTAATGCAATGCAGCAGCGGTAACCACAATGTTCTGCTTTATTAAACTAGTCTACATCACTCGCCATAACGGGCAAATATCGTATCGGACTAGCAGTAAACTTAGCTATTAAAGGTAATATCACAATACTCGTGCTCCTTGGATTGAAGTGTAAAAGTAAGATTGTCTCTCACGAGAACCAGCTAGCTCTAGCCATCACGCATTTTCTTAACCGATACCCACTTCGACGAGATAGCTTCATAGTTGAAGCATTGTTGCAATCAGTTGTACAGGCCAAAGCGTAGGGGGCCTTGCGGCTTAGACGCAAATACAGTAAACTCAAATTTGACTCAACTAACTCATGTCATAATATTGGGAGAGTCCAGAGTGAGGACCACTTACAGCTGGGGCAATTTTTCATATACACTTCCACACTGCACTTCCCTGGTAGACGTCTGGAGTGCCGTGTCAACCGCAAAATTGGCTGACGGAAGGTGGAAGTCCCAGTCGGCCTGGATAAGGTATGGTCGATTAAAATTTTTCATCGAATAATCGTTAATCCTTCGTCCATGTAGCCTTTGATCGATTAATTGCTTTCAATGAGATATTTAAATCTATTAATCGAAATTTTTACGGTTGCTTTAAAAGGATAACTCATTCTATGAGAAGCATTGTTTTTGTTCGATCTCGACCGAAGTCTTTCTACCAGAAGTGTTAGATATCACATGTGTGCATTTTTGTGCTCGTGAAAATTCGTACTGCCGCCCAATAGACACAGGAGAACTGTCTTCTTTGGGTGATGTCACGGATTTAAGCATCTGTGGCCATGATCCATAGATGGTTCAGCAGTAGGTCATATTTTCTCGAAGCCTGCCTACTCGAGCCAACCGAAATCGCATGCGTTTTCGGCTACCACACTAGTCGAAAAGACGCACCACAAACATGCAACGTCGCCAGGACTTAAAAAATCCTGCGAAAGGCAAATTAGAGAAGAGGAGAAAGAGCAAGTAAATAAGACCCTCGCACTCCCAGAGACGGCACTTTTTCTCCATATTTCAGTCAGACATTGCGGAATACATAGATAATAATATAATTGCAAACTACTTGAGCTATCCCTTAAGGTCACCCATGCGAAATAACGCAGTCATCGGTACAGGCATCTGCGCAAACTAGAGGGACATGACCTTTTGCCTCCCGGTTAGAATGAATGGCAGTTGAGCCAGTGTACTCCACAGAGGTAGCTGTTTGGGCTAGTTGGTTTTCCATGACGCAGGGTGGAAGCGCATAAGAAGAAGACAGAGAAAAGGCTTGACACTCACGAGCGCTACGCGCACATAATCAAATGTGCATACATCCGGAACTGTAAAATTAAATTAATAATAATAATAATAATAATAATAATAATAATAATAATAATAATAATAACGACATGTTTATGAGGAACGCCGTAGTGGAGGGCTCCGGAAACTTCGGCCACCTGGGCTTTAACGTTCACCTAAGTATATGTATACGGGCCTCAGGCATTTTCGATTCCATCGAAAAAGCGGTTACCGCGGCGAGGATATTATCGCGCGACCTTCAGATCAGCAGTCCAGCACCGCAACCACTAGACCACCGTGGAGCCCGAACTGTCAGCGCTCTCTAATGCATCAGACAATATAACGTACACTTTAAACCACTTCGCACCCTTAAGGCGGTTTCAAGGAAGCAACACACGCTTCTACCTAACCAAAATTTGCAAATATTGGGTGTAAGGGTGTTTTCCGACCCCAAATAGACTTTACGGGTTGATGCTCTATATAAAACACACTTTACGAGTAAAGGGTGGCATGGGTTATCGAAATGAAACTCGCTGAGTCTATGCTCTCATGTGAGTTTAGGTTAAAATATACGTCTCTTTTAGGGCTATCTAGAAGCATACCATCAATTCAAGCATATTCTGGTAATGTTTCATGTTCATGTTTACGAAACAGGGATATCCCCACCGGCACTGAACGGCGGCTTAAGATACTACGCCATGGGCATTTTACAATACGCTCTGTTTCGTGTATGGTTTGGCGAGTGCGTGCACCTTCTATGCTGAAGTCATCTGTAACTGCATGGGCCCTGAGAGACTGATTTTAATTTCTCACGTTTTTTTTTTCAACGACAAAGGTGTTTAGGCCACTGGGAACACACCATACAGAGTGTGCAAGGCCAATGGCAGCACCGTATGGTATGGGTGTTTTCATATGTAAAAACACCCTTTGCCTAGGGTCTAAGGGTGCTACTTATAGACACGGCAAAACACCGTTAAGAGTGAAAACTGGTTTACTGTGAATAGTATTTCGCGACTGTCATTTCGCGTCACAGCACAAGACGGGGCCCTCTAGGCTGGCTGACGTAATGCGCGAGTGCACTTCCTTGCGCTGCGTATTGGCTCAACCAATGGCGGCACATGTTGTTCTTCAAGTGCAGACGAGGTCCCAGTTGCACTTGATGGGGTGTATCTATTATGCGTGTTTATGTCAAGAGAACTGCTGAGTATACATTTTGCGCGTCATAAGGCAACCAACTGCGCTTCAACACGCTCTCTGCGGAAATGCCTAACTGGTATAAATTGAGCTAACTGCATCGCAGGAAAGGTAGGTTTAGAATCAGGAAAAGGTTATATACACAATATATACACAAGCATACAGATCACTTCTTTCTGTCACCATCATGTTTTTCCATCCCTCTTTTTGCCCCACTTCGTTTTCCCCAGTGTAGTCTAGCATACCGTGGCGTACTTACTCAGGCCACCCTCTATGCCCTCTAATATAAGTTCTCTTTGATTCATTGCTAAACAATAATGTTTAATTTGCTAAGGAATAAAATATAACAATAATAGGAAGCAGTTAAGAATTAATCAATGCATATTACAGTATGGAACTTTTTGCAGCATTGTACATGCCGTTAAACAAGAAAAAATAAAATCTCAGACTTAAATAATAATATGTGGGGTTTTACTTCCCAAACCCTCTATGTGATTATGAGAGACGCCAAAGTGGAGGGCTCGGAAAATTTTGACTGTCTGGTTTTTTTTAACATGCACTGACGTCTCACAGTACACGGATCTCTACCATTTCGCCTCCATCGAAATGCGACCGCAGTGGCCGGGTTGGTACCCGCGACATCGCGGTAAGCAGCCGAGCGCCGTAACGACTGATCCACCATCGCGGACCTGAGAGTTAAATAAAATACCCGAAAAGTTGCAACAGACACTGCAGGCGAAGAAAATTGCTAGTTTGTCAAAGGCAAGGAGAGGTGAGTTTGTGCGATGAAACACGATCCAACAGCGTGGAGCCGAAAACGACCACAAACAATATAAGCAGCTAGACGATGAGCTCGCGTGTCTGAAATCTACGGAAACAAACTTAACTGTTGAGCGTTGACGCACTGCCTTGATGCTTTGATTTATTCAAACCATAGCGCTGAAAACTCAGGGACAAAGGAACATGTTATATAAAGAGGACATAGCTTTTTAAAGAAACTGAATTACAACAGTCCATGCTTTCGAAAGATAAGATTCATCCTTTCGAAAGAAAAATAAGATGTGTAATTTAAAGAGAAGTTACACAAAGCTTGGTGGCTAACTAGCGAGAGACTGATAACTTAGTACATGAAGAGGCGGATTCGTGTCTTCGGGAACGGGGTCCTCAACACTGTAATTTTAGTCCTGAGTACCTTTCTTTGGAGGATGACTGATTGACACATTGATAACGTTGGCGTGAAAGCCGATGATATCTTAAGTGTTTCCGTTTCAGGCATGGACTACAGCTTACTACCTTCATCACACATCGCAGTCGCTGTCGAATCTTGTGAGAGCGACGTGGACGCCGCGCTCCTCCTACGATTGCCTGCCATTACGACATGACAAAGAAAACAGTATACACACCAAAATTTAATAATACTGCAATGTAGGAAACAAGCACCACGTGTACTTTGCCGAAAAAAGGGTGGCGAGAGGAGGCTTTGCGACAACTGCATTTCTGCCTTGTCGGAGTGGGGCCACCTCCTGCCCGCGCTTGAAACCTTGGGGAGGGCTTCGAGGTGGATGTTGTAGGCTACGGACCAGGGCGAGTTCATTTCTGTCTCTATGGGGTTGGCAGCCGTCGGCTTTGGGCTCGCTCTATTACACTGTAAACAGAAATTAGCCCATATGGGCGTTTTTAGGAGGTGATATGCCCTTTTTCCACCCAAGCCCAAGATACCAACTCCCTGGGAAGGGGGTAAAATGGGCTAAAACCGCTATTTTACCCTGATTACCAAAAATCATAAAATATGGGAGTATAACCGATGTAAATTGGGAGTAACCGAAAAAAAAATATTGACGCGGGGCAGAAGGGTGTATTCAAATACGCCCATTTGGTCAAGAACTAATAAGCAAACAAAATCGTTCTCAGCCTCAGCGTCAACTTCTCAAAAGTTACTTCAACAGGGAAGTTTTAAATAACCCGCGCAGCGCCAACGCTCTTCTTTTTCGTTCGTGAGAAGCGCGCCCAACGCGCCTTTGGACTCCGGTGTATGCCGAACCGCCGAACTACACGCACAGCGGAGGAACACGTCAGAATCTGGAGTTCGGAGCGCGGGAAGGGTGCGTCGTTCCGTTCGTTGAGGCAGCCATTTTGATCGGCGGCGGTTGTGCAGTGCGATTCATACGAAGTCGTCGGTGTTATCCGCAGTTTTGAAGCCGAGGACACATGGTAAGTTATTCTGAATGAACTTGTGCGTTATTTTTTGGTGTGTGTGCGCGCTAGTGCAACTTAATCAGTTGTTGAAAGGCTCGCGGTGCAGTCAGCTTCGAGATGACGGAAACACTTGTTTCCTCCGTGACACTACGTGTTTTGTATTTTGGAAGCGAGTACTTTTAATAGCTGTGTGTGAGCGGAGGTGAAAATCGGGAATGCGTAGAACTATACCTGTGATCGTGTGACCGTATAGCCGCCCATTTATTTAACTTGAACGCGCGAGCGTCGACCGCGCAGTCGATAAGCGCCGTATAACGAAGCACGGCGGCGAAATGAACGAGAACACGCGCATGTGCCTGCCTGATGAACATTCCTGTGCAGCTGCCTTCCACCTCGTTGTTCCGGGAACCGCACTCTGGGACGCCGGGAATCGGCGCTTATTTTGACTCGGTCGTGGATGCTCGCGCGTTCAGGTTCAAAAAATGGGCGGCTGTACATGCAAAGATAGCGCTGTAGGTAACGTATATGTGCAGTTCGATTGGCGAGGCCGCCGTGTGGTAATCGCAACTTCAGATCACCACGGGCATTGGATTGCTTTTTGTGTGTTGTTATTTGTTAGCGCTCGGTGTTTCGTGCGACGGCGTGCAACACACGGCGAGAAAATTATTGCAAGCAGAGCGAGCGTAGTTAAGTTGCTGCAGCCTGCGACCACTCAGAATGCGTGCGGTTTCAATAATTTTCATCTCACTGAAATTGCCTATAAACGATAAGATGTTTCTTTTTCGCAATTTTAAGCTTTATTTTCTTTTTCTTCTCAAAGCGATGCGATAAGAGTAGTAGGTGATACTTAGCTGCGATTTTAAACTTACGTTTGGGGGGCATAGCGTATGGATTCGCTCGCTGGATTCCGTGCCTGACGGTTGTCCCGTCCGCGATGCCCGCTACGTGCCGACCTCTCGCCGATCGGGGCCCCGTCCTCGGACTTCAGTAACCGTATCCCTCTCTCGCTGGATTCCGTGCCTGGTCGTCTGATCCGCGATGCCCGCTTCGTGCCGACCTCTCGCCGATCGCGGCCCCCCTCCACGGATTCCAGCATCCTTTCTCCCAATCTTTTACTTTTCTCCATCTTTACTTTTCTCTCTATCTCTTTTAATCCCTCCTTATCCCTTCCCTCGTGGGCCACTGCTGAGGTGTCGCACCCTGATGCAGACAATTGTGGGGCCCACTTTTCTTTTCATTCTTCTAACTTTAAAATCACTTCCCCCCCCCATAGCGTATGGTAAGGCAGTAGTTTCAACTCTCTTGCTGTGCGGCGCTTTGTCAACAAGCTTCGATTTTCCATACTTTTTTGTTTGATAAACTTTTGTTTGTCTTCAAAACTAGCATCTTTCCTTACTTTGAACCACCACAGGTGAAGACATGCTGGTGGCCATTTGAATTAGCGCCCATAGTTAGTGATGAACCTTTCTGGAAAATTCTCTCAGTACAATGCTCTTTTTTATGCCTTTTTTTTTAAACTGATGTGCCCCACTCTATGCAATTCTGGCTCACAAAGCACTTCTTGACACGTGCTTCATGCAAAACAGGTAATAGTTGTCGGTGACACTAGCCGGACTAAATAGAATTTTCTCACCAAAATAATTCATAGTTGCGAGACGTGCCTTGCCAGCCTTAATTGGACAGACAATGCTTGTGTATTTTTTTTGATTGGTTCAACACCATCGACACTGAGGGTTACAATTTTGCTCAGTAGTGTTGCTTCTTCTATTACAGGAACAAGCCCTGCTTACCCCATACCTGGTGCAGAAGGACATGTTGGCACCGCACTTCACTATGACAGACAGCTTGCTTTTCAAGTGTAGTCAATGTGTTCTGGAATAGCTTACCTTCTTGCGTCTCATTTGGTTTACACATGGAAAGCGCACGGAGTATTGTTGTTAATAGAGCATGTATTATTCAACTTTCATACACAGCTGTGTTTCGAAGCTCTTGATGTGACTTTTTTTAAAAAGCAATGCAGATTTCTGCACTACCGCGCTTTTTTCACAAAATTACTTCTATCCTAGCACTAGTTTCGTAAAAGTTTGTGATTGCTGTTAATGGTAACCTTAGGATTGGCTTTACCTTTGCGTAAGGATGGTAGCGGGGTATTTAAACCACCACATGAGTGCTGTATAGGCGATGCCTGTATATGATTTTAAATGGTGCCACGGTTCCTGACTACTCAACTACTCGTTCTGTGACTGGTCACTGATAGGTCATTGACCCATGTATGCATATTTAGTGTATTGTGCCTTGGGATCCAGTGCAAGAAAATGCAGCGTGAAATTTAGGTAAATGTAAAAACTCGGTGTAAGTTGCGTTCAGTGCAGCAGTGATTTTTCACCTGCTGTGATCTCTTCAATTTACATCATAATTACTACAGTTAAGACACTTATTGTCCCCAGTGCTTTCCCTGGCCTAATTGTCAGTTGAATCACTGTTGTGTTCAACAAAGAAACGAGCCCCTCGAAAAAGCTCCCCTTCTTTCATTCATTTGCATTCAGCTGGCATATAACTGCAAGTATGCTAGTTAAGGTCAGTTACAATCAATGTGTAGTGTGAGTTTAGGTGTTCTAAAGCTGCATTACGTATTTAATATGTTGTGTGTGTGCTGGTTTGCCACATTCTCATTTCAAGTGCATTACGCTGGAAGAGTTGAAGCTTAGACTATTTCGAATGGATTCATTAGAAAGCATTAGCAGATCATACAACATCAGGAAATGGACAAAAGAAACAGTGCGCCTTGTATCTGCTTGATAGTGCCTTCAGGTTCTTTATTTTGTTAGTGAAGTATATAGGTGCATCCATGTAATGTATATGAGGATATCCAGGCTACCTGTTTTTCGAAGTGTTATATATGCGTATAATGGGAAAAACGTCCATAAACCCCTAGGGGAACTTCAGTCACTGGTATTGCGTTTGATTAAAACAAGTGTGGTAAGTTTATCTCTTTATGCATTATAGTTAATTTCTACATATTTTTTTTCTTGTGCATAGTTATCTACAGCACCAAAGCTGCAGAAACATGCATTTTTATTAAATTAGGTGGCTTCAGGGTCGTAACTAGGGGGAGTTGAGGGGATTCAAACACCCCCTGAAATTTATTCATGCTTTAAGATTTCGGGTGATACTAAATTATTTACGTGCCTTCACATCGAGCACCAATTGCCAAAGTTAGCTGTTCTACACATAAACACTCCCCGAAAAAAAAAATTCCTGGGTACGGCCCTGGGTGGCTTTTCCTTAGTTTTGCTCATTTCTAGTCAGAGGCAATAATGTTATTGGCAAAGTGTGATTGAATTACTGTATTTCAGTTAATTGTAACTTTTCAACTGTGGTACCAATACGTGATAAGTATGTGTACTTTAAGTACTTTATTTGATGGCCTTTGGCTGGCACTGATGCGCCGTGCCTGTGCTGTACAAGTCTTGTTGTCCATAAATACGCTCATTCCTAGAAACTAAACACGAGCAGTACTATGTGCGCATTTTGACGTTCACAATAAATATTCTGTCTGTCTTCAGTCTGTGTGCTCTCGCAGTGCATAAGCGGGAACTTTCAAAAGTTCCTTTTTTCTTGCTTTGGTGTTTCCGCCGTAAATAAGCGCCACCGTACAGCTTTAACTCGCTTCTGAATTTTTAAATTGCAATCTTGCAAGAATGCTTGCTCAGAGGGAATTATTTTGGCTGCAATGGTTACTCCCACATAATACCAGAAGTACTCCCAAGAATGGTAAGCTAAAACGCCCTAGATTCCACCTATTTACTCCGAAATTAAATTTAAAAAAAAAAGCTAAAAAGAATGTGGTCACGTGAAAATACTCCCGTTCTGACCCCTTGTAAAGCCCAGAAGGGGGTAAAATAATACCTTAATTACACCGAAAATGCTCCCAAGTAAGAACCATAAAACCCCGTGTGCATTTCATGACGGGTTACAATGGGAGTAAAGTTTTTGCCCAACCTACGCCCTATATATGCCCCTCCATGGGCGTTTTTTATTTACACCCATCTTGTGGGCATAGAAAGATGTACAGATGGGTGTGATCTAGAGGACAAGCCAAAAACTCCCACCTGGGCGTTTTTCTGTTTAGAGTGTAGTGTGCAAATATGTGCTCTGGCCGCTGAGACCACGTGACCTTGCCAAGCACGTCACACCGATAGTGGCGCCGGCGATTACAGTGGTGGGCATCGCGCCCAATACTTAGCCATCGCAGAATATTTGGCGTGAGCTGATGTGTGGTGTACGCGCAGCTTTGTTGGCGTCACACCAGCGGTTGCGGTAGCTAGGCGCGGTAGATGCGTGTCTGTCCGGTGGGCGTCGTATGGCGGTGGCTTTTTTTTCCGTTTCTACTGCTTCGGCGCATGCATGGCTTGACGAGGTTGCTCCACGTGGTATGCAGCTGTGGCTTGGTTGTTTGCAAGGGAATAGCACGGCGAGGTTTTTGGCGGGGTAGGGACGTTTTCATGCCGTACTTAACAGCTTCGCTGTTGTAGACGGTTACGTTTTTGTAGACATCTTTATTTATGCTTGCCGCTAGTCTATTGCCTTCTTATTTTTTACTGGACCAGTGGCGAGTGATGAAATTTGCCCAATTTCTGTGACACATACCCGTTAAGGATAGTTTTTGTTAACAGACTTTGGCAGTGTGACGTTGATGTTGAAAAATAATTACTAGGTAGTGCCGCACAAAGCGTTGAGAAATACACATACAGGGACAAATAACCTAAAATAAAATACCACCATTCAGGTAATTGCGTCAACTGTAAAGACCCGTGTCTAGCTCTTTACGACACGGCAGCTGAATCGCATTTCAAGAAGCGCAACTGAAGTATGCTCTAAAAATAGTGAAAACGAATATGCACATTTGTGCGGCGAAAACGTCGTGTCGTAGAAGTACATAGTTCATAGGACAATGGTTGCAATTCATTTTATTAAGATAACCATTATAAAAACTACGCATTTTATTAGTTACGAGTGCGCAGCGCTGTTCATCCGATTAGAATGAGTTTACCCACATAGTCGTGACAATCTTCAATATTGTATGGTGCTGTATTGTTGCTTCTACAGTGCGTCTTAAAATTCGTTGTGCACAATTTTCCATTTTCAAACTTGCTTTCAACGAACCTGTCGTTCACCCATAGTTCGCAGACATCCCTGTAAACTGTGAAAAGGCACTTATTATTTTCTCTCTCCAAAAAGTTCCAGTGCCTCCCGGTGCATTTAGTGCATTGGGAGGCGCTGTTGCTCTTGTATAGTGTATCCGATTGGTTTACAGCGCACTAAGAGGCACTGGTAACAATGGATGATGTAGCCCAGTGTCTTCTCGCTCATTGGGAACACTGGAGACGCATTAGTTAAAACTGGGTGCGCTGAGTGGACATTGCTTAATATTATCTATTAGATCTCAAGCTTTTCAGCGTACCATTCATGGTATATTTTGAAATAATATTCTTCTCTGTGTGGAAAACTTATATTTATTATGTTTTTGTTATTTAATGAACGTGCGCGCATATTTGCTGTAAACTGCGTGAGTGGTGTGGTTTTAGGTACACATAACTGCATCACAATTACATAACTACCATAACACGCAATGGCATTTGTATGTACCTCATGATCAACATCATTCTTCTCTAGCACTCAGTGCTTTCACATATGCTTTTGTCGGAACAATTTGTATGAGTGTCACCGGCAGCAATTAACCACGGTGAAGGAAGCTTCATTAACAACGCTTAATCTCCGCGTTTCTAGCTTCTCAACTGCGTAGTATGTAAGCAATTATAGTCTCGTTTGAGTCGGTCATCATCACAGCTACATTCTAACTGCTACTAACTTATTATTAATTGAATATCCGCGTTCTTCACAGGAAAAGTCGCGCATGGAGCTTTTCGCACAGCCTCATGGTCGGCGGGGCAAGAGTAGCTATTAAGACTGTATTACGCACAACGTGTGCAGTAGTGACCGAGGCAATGTCCCAGCGGGTGACGAACACTAAAGTATTTTATGTGCAGCTCAGAAGTGTGATGTTTTCTTCATAGCAATGACGAACTCCTTAATAGGTCTTTGAGAATACCGCATGCATTGTGGTTACGCTTTGGATGCCACCATAGGTCGGTAAAAATTGTGGAGCTCACTCAGACTCACTGTTGAATTATATTTTGCACTTAGGGCTCATTCGGACTCAGACTCATCAAAGCGTTCCTGAGCCGGACTCACGCGCACTCACACTCACAAAAATTTTCTTCAACGGGAACCAGGGGCGTAGCCAGAAACTTTTTTCGGGGGGGGGGCGGGGCACCTGCTTGATTTCGGGGGTGGCACCTCCTTGGAATGGTCATTTTTCGCTATGTATGCCATGACGAAAAAAAATTTCGGGGGGGGCGGGGGTCACGTGCCCGGTGTGCCACCTCCTGGCTACGCCACTGACCGGACCCACTCGGACTCAAGCTCACCAAAATATTACCCACCCGGACTTACTCGGCCTCATACTTAGGGCTCGATCCGAGTCTGGGTGAGTCTGACTGAGTCCGCGCATGAGTCCGTTAGCCTAGAATTAGCTTTCTTGACCATGCTGTAAACGCTTTGTAACACCCATATCTCACGTAATTGATGCTCTTCTGGGCGCCTTTTCGTACAGTACCTTCAAACACAAGTTATGAGTGGTCGCAATCCACGGAGGACATTTTCCTTGTAAGAGAGGACTCACCCGAGATATATTTATGCCGAACATTCCAGGAAGATTTGGCGCGGGGGAGGTCAAGACGCCCTCCTACGCAATTCACGCCTCTGATCAACAAAATTGATATGGTTTATGAATGATACTGTTTTGGAATGCGTGTGAGTAGGCATGAGTACAAACGTGAATCCAGGTAAGGCTGATAATGAGTAAGATAAGCACATATCATGTCAAATGCACGGGGACACATATATGATTTTTTAAACCAGAAAAATGAATCGACGGGCCATCGAAGATAATTATTTCATCAATAAAAGTGAGCTGACGGCTTCGAGTGTCGTGTCAGGGTTTCGAGTTAGATTCATGCGTTCGAGTTACGCTCACTGGGCGTTTTATCGGTTCATTATTTAGTGATAATTACGATCTATGCAAGATCAAAGTTGTGAAAAACAATATAAATGCCAGGTTTAGGCTCGTAACAAGTGTCCTGGTGGGCCCCGTGTCAGCGTCCAGAATGTCGCGTGCAGTGTGCTAGTATACCACTGCCCTGTGCTTCGTTGGTCTAAAAGTAACGTATGACATCGGGACAGCGTTATTTTTTTCAGTGAAGCTGTCAGCCTTGTTGATTGTTTCGGAACTGGGTGGTCGGGAAAAACGAGTTTACATTACTTTTTCTTTTGAGGACACATAACACTCATGCGCAATACTACTGCTACTTTTATGCCAGTTTACCCATTATATTTTATTCCACGTCCTCCGGCCTACTAAATATGTTTTCTCTTGTTCACCACTTGGTGTGACTCGTCGTATTTTGCTTACATGCATGTGCTCCCGCTTTCACTGAAACGTCGAGCCAGCCACCCAGGCGGTTTCCACGTATTTTACAACAGAAAGCAAGGTTTTACGGAAAACTAGCTATTCAATAACTACGATTTCTCTTCCACGTGTTTAGTAACTGATGAGAATAGATTAGCCTCCCATAATGATCTCATTAAAAAATGTGTCAGGAAGAGTCAGTGGAACAAGTATAACCAAGCTTAATTTTAATTGAGTAACTTGACAGCTCATTCTACACCGTGCCTTCTTCTCCGATAAAACATGACTAGGTGAGAAGGATGCTGCATGTTACACACCAACAATTATAGATGCTAGCCGTAGTACACTTCTCTAGAGGAGTGCAAAATCTTTACGAATGCCTCAAAGTCACGTAAGTTCACTGAAGCTCGACTTTGTACAACCTGAGACATTTTTTCAATGATTTGAACCTTGATTACCAGTAGAGCTTATTAACGAGCGGGTTGACACTTTCCGTCGCACGACGAACACATGGCTCCACGAACCCTCACATAAAGATTAACGGTAAATGATATCTGTAAGATATTTCATTTACAAGCTCCACAAATACCAGAAAATTTTACAACCCACTCTTTCTCGAAAAAACGACGCGACTGGTATAGATTTTCGAGCGAAATGGCACTACCAAATATTTAATTAAGCAAGAAAATGAGGTGAATACCTAATTGTCATCATCGTCATTATCATGCACACTTGAAGATGACGGACTCCTTCAAGGATTTCCAACAGAACATATGCAGCGCAAATTGATTTCATTTTATGCGTGCGAATTCCCTTATTTCGCCGTATCTCCTCAACGTTCACGCCTTTGGCCGCTCTTCTTATCACTTGCAAGCCATTCCATTGCTACAACTCACCGGGGTTTAACCTGAGTCTCATTACAGCGTTTGTCAATGTTTACATTTAGAGTGAAAGATCTACTACACCGTGATTTTGAAGGTCATTCAACGCGTCGCAATAGGGTTACCAACCATCCGGGATTTTGACGGACAATTCCGTTTTTTCATACAACGTCACGATTCCTGCATTGTCCGTGTCGGGGCACGTATATGTCCCAGATTTGTTCCGCACCGTCCAGATAGAAATTCTGATGTGATCCAACGCACGCCAAACAACGCGCGTCATGCAATGGAACACGATGTTCAGATGAATCGCACGCATGCAGCAATGTAAAGGTGGCTGCGAGGGGATTTAGCCATTTAGCTGAACTTACAAGTGAAGTGCGGTAACTTTTACGAGTACTTACTCCAGCAACAGCAAGCGGGGTGAACAGCACGTAGCCAGCTCAGGTACCCCTTCAAGAGGCCGCAACAATACAGACAGAATGGGTCTGTCTGGAAGATGCCGCAATAACGCAAACTGATTTCGCTGGCTCGCTGTGGCAGTCTACCACCCCCCCACCTCATCCCCCCCGTCCCGACTCCCTTCATCGTGGAGTTGGTAACCCTATGTCGAAATGGCTTCGAGCTGCCGGACCACAATGTAAATGACGTGACGCCATGCTTTTGAATCTGCTGCGGAGAGACTTCACACGTGCCCTCATATGGAGCTTTGTCGCTGCGGTACTACATGACCAGGCGAAAGTTTAATGGATGCTTCGCCGGCGCTTGGTCGCTCAGTATTCCGAAGGATGTAGCGCTGGCTTGGTGATCTGTGCCTGCGCTGGAGCGCAAGCTCCAGGCTTGATCCGACCTTGCGGTTAATATAGCTGGACGACTGCATACGGATCCAGGAAATATGAATTTGCCACGAAAACACCATGCAAACGTACGCCAGATTAGAAGAGGGATAAAAAAATGAGAGAGTGACAGGGAGGTCAACCAGAATTTTAGCATCCAGTTTGCTGCCCTGCACTAAGGGAATGGGAAAAGGGAAGGAAAGATGGCAAGAAAAGCGAAGAGAAAAGCCGGTGGGCAAAAAAAAGTAAAATTGACCAGGGGAAGGTGTATAGAGGGCATACTATAACTTATTGACTAGCCCACTGCCGCGTGAAAACTTCAGTACGGCAATCATTGATTTCCGATTTGAAGTCAGTTGGGGCAGGGATAATAGCACTGACTTTTTCGAAAGGTCTCTGTCGTCTAGGCAGGCCAACACAGCATCTACCGGCTGTCTGTGTGCTGTGGCGAGGTCAGCGACAAAGAACGTGGTATATTGTTTCAACGCTGCCACAGTGGTTGCAGGTAGCACTGTTTTGCATGCCTACTCGGAAGGCAAAAAAATGGTGGAAGCGACACCAAGCCACTGTCGGCAAAGCGCCGTTTTCTCGAGCCGAGAGAGTGTGGGCGGAGGCCGAAGATGATTAGACGGGTCCAGTGTATGCAGTCTTATGTGCTGTAAACTCGGTGTGTTCCATAAGGATTTTATGTCTTCATTAGCACACTCCGGAATTTTGATTGCAGTGGCTCTTCTAGACAACGGCACGGATTCTTGTACACTATCTTTGTGTGGAATAAAACAGCTGTCTCGGCATGTTCGTTACCCAATATGCTGCAATGACATGAAGGCCACTGAAACATAATGTCATGTCCTTGCACGAAGACATCATGGAGCTGCTCTCTAATTTCAAACACTAGATATTTGTGATGTGCCCGGCATAAGGCGAATATGAAGCCCTGTAGTGCTGCCTCGGAGTTCGTGAACACGCTGCATTTGTTAGGTGGTTGATCATGAAAAATTTTGTGCGCGCTACGCAGCAGTCCTGCAGCTTCCGATGTCGTCTGGTGGGTTAGCCGAATGTTCAAGGTGGTTGTTGTATTAGGAAAGATCATCTACCCTGCAAACCCATCCATAATGGTCTAATACAACAAATGAAGAAAAACCTTCTCGGGCACTGCAGACGAGAAGTGTATTTGTTACCGTATAGCGGCAACCATTTGTCGAACCTGTGGATCAGTCGTACACCATGGGCGAGTTGAAATACTTGCTGGAGCTGTATATCATATTGGCACGAATGAGGGCTAAGCAGTATTGCGATACAAGAGTATCGCGATAGTGTATGAGAGGTACTATTGTGTATCTGTAGTTCTGAGCAGAGATACAATTGAAGAATGTATTTGTGTCTCGGTGGTGAAATACTTTTACGATGTATCGATTGCATCGCAATACTGTGTAGCACACGGAGCTCGTTACTTTTTTTTTTGGTGCTAATCAGCTGACGTTTATTGAAAGGGGAAATAAATACTTTTTGTGCTAAGCGTTCCCCACCAGCACAGATGAGCACATGCGGAAAAAACATCGGCGCCGTTGATGACAAAATCTCTGAGGCAGCGCTGGCGGTCTTTGCTTGGCACTCAGGGCTGGTGCAGGATACTTATTTTTTTAATACCTAGTTGACCCGAGAACAGATGTTGCCCGACATTCCTGCCATGAAGGCAGCATTTATTCGTTATAACACGAACAAATGACCCTCTGCAGCGGTAGAGAGACTTATCTCTTTCGCGAGTCTGTTTGAGAAGCGGCAATTTGGGAAGCCTTTTTGAGAAGCTGCTAGTGCCATTAAGGCAAAAACCTTCTCCGAGGAACTCATCTCTTATTTAATTCACTAACTTCAATGGCAATCGTCAGTGGTTCAAGTGATAAGCTTGTCATGCCAGATCCAAAGCACTGAAACATTATTCACGGTATTATGCTGCATTGAATGAACGTCATTGCGGAGCACCAGCATATCCCAAATTTAAAGAAAGTATTCCAGTATCTGTATCTCTGTATTGGTATTCCGTGATACTTTTCCGTCTTTTTTTCAAAAGTATTTCGACATATCCCGTTACATGAAAAAAGTGTATGTCAGTGTATTTATTTTATGCTTCCAACAAATGTATTTCAATATCTGTATCCCGCAATACTTTCCTGCGTACCTCTGCCCAGCCCTGGTACGAATGTGCCGTATAGGACAGGACTGTATGAGAAAATGAGGCACAACATCGGTATTCGGGCAGTGATGTTATATGATGCGCAGGGCCACGGGGAAGATGCTTCAGGCGTGCTCTGAGCGCTTACATTACAGCATTCGTCTTGGTTGGGTAGTCCACTGCAATCGCACTGGTCTCAGTTGTTGACGAACATCGCAGTAGACCCAGACAAACTCTAACCCCCCGTATTCTAGAACGTCCCTTCACTCAACACTCCGCCTTCACTTGAGAAAGTCGATGGGAACGCCGTCTCTAGGCAGAACAAGTCACTGCATATCAGCGATAATCGGCTGCGATTATTGAGAATCGCGGCGTCATTTTCAGTCGAGCAACGGCGCTGTGCTCGACTCGGTCATGTGAAGGACGAAATTCGAGTCGAGGCTTGTTCGTGAATACGGGGGTAAGAGCCATAGCCTGAACGCTTTCGAGTGTGCGAATATTGCTTTTGCAGGTATTGGTCAGGATAGGCAAGCTGTATTGCAAATAGCCGAACAAAAGGGCCTTGTGCAGTTGCGTCATTGTATGTACTGAAATCACCCAGCTTTTTTCCTTCAGTATAATTGCGAGTATAATTGCGCCCCGTCAGGTAGTCTACGTGAGGACCCCAGCCGAGATCCCTGCCAATGAAGACGACGAGAATACTGCGCGTCCTAACACAAGCCGCCGATATGCCGTGAACCGTGACATGGCCGTCGAGAGATATAGAGTATGGTCTCATTGGCTTGGTACTGAAAGCAATCATTGCACATTTCGCTGGTGAGATATTAAGACTTTTAAATGCGAAGCATTTCTTTGCGTACTGTAAGCACTTTTGCATTCCTGTCTTCGTATCTATCTATCTATCTATCTATCTATCTATCTATCTATCTATCTATCTATCTATCTATCTATCTATCTATCTATCTATCTATCTAGCCGCTTACGTGTGGGTGCTCTCGTGATCGCCTACTTTAATTGGGGTATACCAAAATTTGCATGGGAGGGTAAGAGGTGTTGATTCTATCGCGAGCGCTGTCGGACCACCAGTAGATGAAGAAGAAGCGCCAGCAAGCACGAGAGGAGAAACGGGGTTGCTAGACTAATAGCAAGGTCTTAATGACCTCAGTCAGCTTTAATAAAAGCCTTTTTTAACCCTTTCAGACGCCACCTATGAAGAACTGTCTATAAATTGGTCAAAATAATACAACGTTATTTCAAGGCACTCAGTATACTATTGCAACAAAAATAATGTCATAATATGTTCATTTATGAGAGTTATAGTAACTTGTTCTAATTAGGTTGTAATTAAATATCTGTTTATCCTGAAGTCATCCATGCTCTATTTTGGCATAAATAGAATGAAATCTCCGGCTAGAAAATATAGTACAAATTAATTTTTGTTATGTCCATTTAGAGCACAGAAAAAGTCTACTTTTAACATGGCTCGCAGGACGCGGCTCATCGAACGACTCGTCGAACGGGGTAGTGCCTTCAGAAAATGTGATCATACGCAACAGCACGCTGCGAAATGGAGTTAAATAAAGACAAATTATTATACAGCTGGTTGAATCTATCCGAAGCTCAATGTATCTCGCTCTCTCTTAGGCCCTAGTTGATACAAGGAGCAAAAACAAATCATGTACACAATTGTGTACATAGCGTCTCAAAGGGTTAATCACCTTGACGGGATCGAGGTCTTCTACTGCTGCTCCACGCCATATCCCACACAGAGGTATTGACGAATACGTCTGACTGGTCATGACATGAATAACGTGAAAATCCAGTCGTATACGTCGTCAAGCCCTTTCCTGCAGACACGTGTGGCACATACCCGTCTACCACGGGCCGCGGTATGCGCCACAGGTGTTTGCCAATTTAGGTCTACCCAGGAACGGCGAGAGCAGACATTAGTAATTTAAAAGCGAGAGCGTTAAGAAAAACTGACGTCGGCAGCATTGACCCGACCAATGCAAATAATAAATATCAGGGTCCCAGCAGGAATCGAACCCAAGCAATCTACGTGGCAATCAAGTATTCTACCACAGAACCACGCCAGTTCTCGGAAATGCTTTGGAAAAACACCCTATGCTGGCGTAATGTTGGTCAAACGTCAGTTGTGGTTGCAGTGCTGGCTATCTAATTTTATAAACATTACATATACCTCCTATGAGGCAGGCGTCATGTCGGGTTAACGGCAATTGTATACTTAAGCACCACCACTGTAGTTGGTCCACGAAGCACTATCCAGGGCTACCATACACGCAAGCACAAGTGCTACATATCAGATTACCGCTTCTGGTGTAAGGAGTACCCATCTTTCTGTTGACATCGTTACACAACTATAAACAATTGTTGATATGAAATATATGCGACTGTTCAACACTTGTCGGTGCGTAACACATTTGTACATATCCTTAACGTCATTTCGTAACGTTTCCCTCAATAAAAAACTTACAACCCAGTCATCATGCTTCCGCATGCTTCGCATAACATCGACTCCCATGGAACTTGGGATCTGCCATGTTTTAGATGTGAAGCATCTTATGGCGAAGCTTAATCCGGTGGTGGTGGTGGTGGTGGTGGTGGTGGTGTGCCGGCGTATCCACCCTTACTGCGCATGCGCAAACCTTTCAAAAAAAAAAAAATAAAAAATAAAAAAAACCTCCTCTCCCCCCTCTCTCTCTCCTCTAGGCATCCCTCCCCGCGGCAACCACACCCTCACTGCGCATGTGCCTCCCCTCCTCTCTCCCCTCCTACGCTCCCCCCCTCTCTAGGCATCCCCTCCCCGCGCTCCCACTGCGCATGCGCGTCCCCCCCCTCTCTCTCCTCTAATACGCTCCCCCCTCTCCTCTAGGCATACCGCCCACAGCGTCCACACCCCCACTGCGCATGCGCGCCCCCCCCCCCCTCTCTCTCTCCTCTCCTACGCTACTCCCCCCTCTCTCGCCTCGAGACGCCGACGCAGGCAGCGTCTGCTAGCGAGTTTCTTGCTGAAAAAACCGACTGCTCGCGCTGCACAACCGTTCATTGTCCATCCCGCATATATGGCAATGGATCTTGACCTCCAATGTGGTGCCGCTGGGATATTTCTCCTGTGCGTTGTTGAACAATAAAAATTCGCAGCGTGCGCGTTAACTAAAAGCCGACTGCGGGTCTCTGTGTCCAGTCGGAGTCTTCTGTCTCTCATTGCCCATTAGCAGCGATTGGCATGTTCCAGTAGGAAACACCGCTCCATCACTGCGTGCTTTGCGCCTCCGTTTTCTCTCCTGCGCAACGCTGCGATAGCGCCAGCGTCAACGCCACCGCCAGTGTAAGCGTTAGCAACCGCTGCTTCACATCTACACATGGTTCCCTTTAGCGGGAGATGGTGTAATTTTTTTCATTGAGGTACAGCCATACCAATGTCGCAGCTTTCTGAAGGGTTGCGGCTACCCGAAGCCACGTCACGCCAGATGCCCAGAGGCAGATGTCGCCAGCATACGCATATGGCTTCACCAAACTCGCCAGTCGTTCCGAGAGACCAATGAGTACGAGGTTGAAGAGCGTTGAACTCAAGACGTCACTTTGCGGAACTCTACGGGGCGTGTGATGTTGGGGGGGTTGGTGCGCCTTCACGCTCACAAATAAAATCCGTTCATTCAAGTAAGTGCGTGTCCAACGATATAGTTGACCACCTAAGCCCACTCATCCCATGGTTTCGAGGATGGCGTCAAGAAGAACATTGTAGTACAGTCCTTTTAACTCAAGGAACATGGCAACAGATAGTACGTGACAAGATCAAATAAACATACGCGACAAGATCAATGTCATTGTGGTCCAAATGAGCGTTCAATTGAGCGCCCGTCGCCGGTTTCAAACGACGGCGTGAAATCCTGGCGCCGACGCTTTCCCGCGGCGGAGCGGCGGAGTGCGCACATCGATAAAAAAAAAAACAAGTACCAAAATGGCCGAACGCGCGCTGTTACCCTCGCCACCGAAGACGCCGTCGAAGCAGTATAACGCCCGCGCAAGATCGGGAGAACTTGAAAAAATCAACCCGGCGCGACAGATTACGTAGACAAAGCGCCGAGAAAAAATTGGGGGGACCCTTAAGCTTCGCCTTTAAGAGTTGAACGCGATAGCGATATCCCGTCCCATAGTGCGTACTTCAATCACTTAGTGCATACTATCTAATGGGTAGTATGCTTTAAACCAGGAGAAATTATGCGCGGCAAATGTGGGAAATTTTTCGAACTTGCTATGCACCCACTACGTGGTGTTAAGGGAATACGCGCAGTAAGGTTTGTGCCGTTTGTAACGGGTGGCTGGCTTTAAACTATGGAATCGTTATGATAGTCACATATTCTGACGCCCTATGTCAATGTACGCTTGTACCACGCAATATTCCTGGGAGATATTACATGTTATATTGCGACGCCTATATAAAGGACGCTTGCGTTTGCGAAGCATGGAAGTTATTTTCACTGTATTTCCAAGCAGAGGAAGCTTATTTTCACAGTATTTCCAAGCAGAGGCATAGCTGTTTTGCAGAACACCTGCTTGCCACGCAAACAGCCCGGGTTCGATCCTCACTCGAACACGAATATTTTTATTATTTATTTTATTTGCATCTTTCTCGATTTTTTGGTCACGGACAAGATGATGATTTTTCGGTCACGGACAAGATGATGATTTTTCGCTCACAACCAACGACGCCGACGCCGACACCGACGCCGACGCCGGAATTTCTGCGAAATGAGCTCTTTAACGCTATCGCGTTAAAATCTAGCCCTGTCCATAGCTCTCGCTGTGCTACGCGCAGAAGAATCACGCGGAATAATCGCGAAACCGGGAAGAAGCGGATATTAGCTAGAGGCGACGAAAGATCAGGACAGGATAGTGAAGGATATTCAGTGAGTGAGTGGCATGGTGAAATCCAGCGACGAAGATATGTTCTTAAAGTGAGCTGTGTTTTATGACGAACTGCAGTCAGCCGATCTCGAAGAATGGGGTGATGACGACGAGGGAGCAGAGAAAACTTTTGGAAGAATGTCGCCGAGGAGAACGACGACGGAAGGGAACAACGACGATCGCCACTGGAGTTTGTGTGAGTGTTTCCTGGAAGGGAACCTTCCGAACTACGTTCTCACAGCTGTGGACTTGACAAGTATGGTGAATATTGAAGACCATTAAGTGTCCTTGTATAGTTAGTAATGCATGGGATTACATTTGTAGCGCGGTAAGTGCGTTTGTTCCCGTTGTTTTATTCACCATCTAAGTTATACTTTTAGTTCTGGTTGATACCTGCCGAGTGATCATTTTTGTGTTTTGCGTGCACTGCCAGTAACTAAGCATGTGTTTTGTTTGTATTATGAACTCCCGGCTCTCACTCGTTCGTTGTACCTCAACCGGCGTTGGCTGCCGCACTAAAAAGACCTACTCTTAAATTGTCCACGCTTCCTGATGCGCTTCGGAGGGCAGATACGTCAGCCCTTGGTATGAGCCCAGCGATTGCCTCCCCCGTAACGGAACCGGTGACAATTATCGGAATCGGGTCCGCGACAGGACCTGTATAGTGCAAAGTGGGTCCAATGTAGGGAGAAAGAGCCTTTAGTCGTTGATGGTGCTTTCGTAACTGCTTTTTGAGTCTTATATCGCGTTCTCGCTTACGTTTGTGTACAGAGTGTTTCCATAGTGAGAGTTTGGCAGAGATTTTGAGAACGCGGCAAAGTTTTGTTTCATGGGCATTATGGATCTCAAGATGGTAGTTGCTCTTGGTAAGAGATGTGTCTTTCTGGAGCCGAACTACGAAAGTGGTTTAGTCAAAAGAAAAAAAATTAGCAGTGGCTTAGATCGGCTACGTCCAGGATATACGCAGCGTGAGCTAGGCGGCGCACCGGCACTGTCGCTAAGTTTCATTTTATATTCAGTCAATCGGCGAGCCTTGACATCATCGACGGCGTCTTGTTGCTGCTTCTGAGATGCTCGGGCACGTCGCTCAGCCTCCTGGCGACGCCGCTTTGCGAGACGTTCCTCCCTTTGCTCCGGTGTCTCCGCAGCACGTTTAGCTTCCATCTGTTCGTTCTTCCTATGCTCAACCGCTAATTGCCAGGCAACTACTTCGGGATCCGATTAGTTAAGCTTCTCCGCACTTCTGCGCCGCTGAGTAGCAATTTCGCTCTCCTTCTCCGTGGCTATTCCACACTGGCAAACACCCCGCTATATCATGTAGCGCCGCGGCAGACGTGACCAAAGAAGAAGAGAGCAGCGTGGCTCGAGGTGCACGAGCCGCGGGGTACGATCATAATGCGTCTGCCGCGGCTATGAGGTTCACTCCTCTGAAATGCGCAGACCGGCGAGGCACGCGCGGCGGCGGCTCCGGCGCGCCAGCTGTGCGCCGTTTGACGTCACTGCTCCTCACGCATGCGCAGCACGGCTCTCCGTAAGCTACGCGAACCTGCTCAACCTCGACCAGAGTAGCACACACTACAATGAAAGAAAGAGAGCGGCTCAAGGAAGACCGGGCAGGAGGACTACATAGAGAGATGCTGGCAGATATTAGGGCGAAGAAACCATGAGAGGCAAAGGACCGACATTCGAAGGATGAAAGACATGCGCAACAGAGACAGACAGTTATTCTAAAACAGCGCACAAACCGGACAAGAAAGAACCACACGACACAAGCGTTTGTGTCGTGTGGTTCTTTCTTGTCCCGTTTGTGCGCTGTTTATAATAAGTGTGTGTACGTACCAACAAGCCCGCTTCGCTACCGTATTGAAGAGACAGATACAAGCTGAGATGGCTCAGAGAGAAAGGCAATGCCAGCACGAGATAGAACTCGAACGGGTCCGTTTGCAGCAGCGCAAAAAAGCTCCCGTCCTGACTAGGGTCGAAATTACTGAAAGGGAAGATAGCTTCCGTTTGAACCCAAGCAAGCTGCTTTTGGCGTTTGATGAGAGGAAGGATGACATTGCTGGTTTGAGACAACAGGTGTGAGACGACTGCTCAAAGGCAGAATTGGCCGGAGCATGAATGGTTAACTGCACTGAGCGCTTGTTTGAGTGGCGAAGTGCTGAGTGTGTACAGGTAGGCTGCCGCCAACCGTTGCAGCTAACTATGCGAAAGTGAAAGCTGCTTTGCTGAAACGTTATTGATCTACGGCGTAAGGCTTCCGTGGTAGATTTGGGATAGAAACGTCAGCTGATGGCGTGATGGCTACGCAGTACGTAATTTCTCATCAGTTGGCCATCCGAACCTTTCGCTATATCTGAAAGAAAGCAAAACAAAATCGCTTGAGGACATTGCTTGAGCGGCCCGCCGTGTGCTAGGTCACACGCCTTCGGACCTTTATTGATAAAGTTTTTCCAAACCAAACCAAGCAGGAAAGTATTACAAGATGCTTCTTGTGTAACCGAGTGGGTAATCGCGCTACCAATCGTCGAACGAACTTTACGCGTCCCTTGTGTGATTGAATGTGTCAAATGTTGACAAACCAGGCACAAGGCAGACGCACGTCGCAACGAAGCGAGTGAAGCCCACCATGCAGCCTGTGTGTATGCCCCGCCATAAGACCAAGCAGAGGAGCGAAACGTAGAGTTTGTCGAGCCGAGGAGTTGGACGATGGTCCCTATCGTTGGTGCTTGATGACAACACGCCAAGCAAGTTTAACGAAAAAACCGTCTAAGCTTACTGGGAAATTTTCTGGAAAGGGAATAGCCAGTGCGGCGAGATAAAGGAAGCACCACTGCTATCGTGCGAAAGGACTTGGTTCCGAGGCATTGAGTTCAGCGGCAATACCAGCCCGGTTTGCCTGATTGACGGCTTAATTCGGATGTTCCTGAAGCCAGAATTCAGGTTGAGAGTCTACTTCAGCGGGAGAGTTCGTGCCATGTGCATGAATACCCCCTGTGCGATCTCGTTATTGGAACATCGACGAAGCGCGAGGGCCAAACGAGAACGTTTGGGAGAGGAATCGAAGATAGAGCTCTCGTCAGCTCGGGAAACACGAAGAGAATGAACGAAGATAATACCATGAATATAAGGGCAGTTTATTGACAAAAACCAAATGATTGATTTCAAAGGCCGCCAGTCACTGTCGCGCGCTCTCTCAGCTCTTCGTCTTAGTCGTCTTCTACCTGCTTCGACTCAATGCTGTCTCTCTTCCCCACTACACTTGCCCCGGTGGTGATGATGAATAAACTTTTATTACAAAGCGAAACACCGTGGTTAATCCTGGTTGGAGCCCTCTTGTAGAGCCCCACTGGCCGCGGCGGCTCGCCGGGCCAGGTCCAGGGTCACCGGTTGGCTCCCCAGTGCCAGCTCGGAAAGCCGTGCCTCCCAAGACCACGTTGTGAGTGTCTGTCGTGAACGCGCCAACCTAGATACCGCATGGGCTGGCCGCTCTGTACATTGGTACGTCATGTGTGTAAGCGTGGCTGTGTGGTCACTACACCAGGGGCATATCCCTATTGTGTATACCTGTGGAAAAATTACGTGTAGTCTTGATATGTGTGGGTATTGTTCGTTTGGAGGCGGCGCCAATCCCTGGCCTGCTGGCTGATTAAGTTGGGATGTGGAGGGGCGTTTTTCCGTCTTGTAAGTCGTTGGTTTTCCTAAGATCTGTCTGCTTGTAATGTTCTGTTCTTCATGGTGGCCTGCGAGGTCCCCTGAGGAAGGCCCTGCGTCTCGGCCAGTAAGTCCGCGAGCTACGCAATTTGCCTCCTCATTCCCCCCTCAGGCCCACATGCCCTGGGCACCAGGCGACGCCATGTACCTCCGTCAGCGTGGGCCCCAAAATATCAGTGACGCATCTGGGTAGTGTGCCTCTAAGATATAAGCGACAGGCAGCTTGCGAGTCTGTCAAAATATATGCTGGGCGTCAAGGAGCCATCCTGGCGACTCAAGGCGAAGCTAGCACAACGGGGTCATAGCAGGGTTTTAAGCGGATGATGTGGACTGTTTCACGACAAAGGCATCGTCTGTCGACGGGAGGTGTCACTGGTTCGACGACGATGTTGACTGGGGACGTGCACTAAACGATGCGGTACGGACCATTGTACTTGGGTGCAAACTTTCTGCAGAGGCCGGGGCACTGGCACGGAACAGAAAGCTATACAAATGAGCCTAGCGGGATGGCGTGAGCAGGCTTGTCCTGGTCAAGCCGTTGGTTTTGTAGACTTTGTGCGACGGATGTAAACGAACGTGCTAATTGGCGGCACTCTTCGGCACACTGAACAAGTTCGGAGGCTGGGCGCTATTCGGAAGTATCCGGACGGTATGTAAGGATCGTATCAATGGGTCGAAGAGGGCTAACGTCCGTACAGTAGAAAGAAATGTGAGAACCCAGTAGTAGCTTTGTGTGGCCGTGTTATACGCGTACGTCACGAAAGGGAGCACCGAGACCCAATTAGAATGATCAGAGGATATGTACATGGAGAGCACATCAGCGAGTGTGCGGTTAAAGCGCTGCGTCAAGCCGTTCGTCTGCGGGTTATAGCTCGTAGTGGAGCAATGAATAATATTGCACTCATTGAGAAGCTCCTGGACGACTTGCGAAAGACACACGCCCTCGATCTCTTTAAGCAACTCACGTGGCGCGCCATGGCGAAGGACGAAGCGGCGGTTTCGGTGTAACGGGTGAGATGGTCAAAGGCCACAATAATCCAGCAATGTCCAGCAGGAGTACAATGTAGGGGGCCGTAGAGGTCGATTCTATGAAATGGCCGAGCTGGACACGGCAAAGGTTGTAATTCGGCCAGACGCATGACAAGTTGTTTTCCGTCGCTGACACTCAGTGCACGAACGTATGTACTTGCGAACGTATGTGTACATTCCACGCCAGAAGAATCGTTGGCGCGGAATGTATACATACGTTTCGGAGGGGGGTTCGAAAAATTTCGAACCCCCTCCGAATTTTTTCAATTTTGCCACGCACACATACAAACGCACGCACGAACATACATAAAGTAGGGTTGAACCCCCCCCCCCCCCCCTCCCCGAAAAAAAATTTCTGGATACGCTACTGCCCCATTCCTTGATCTTGCTTTGCATGTGTTTGGAGGGGGGCTTAGTCCGTCCCTCCTTCCCGCGTCCCACACCCCCACAGCGCATGCGCGCCCCCTCCCCTTCACTCTCCTACGCTCACCCCTTTCTCTCCTCTAGGAATCTTCTACTCTACGGAGCGGCCCCCCGCGTCCCACACCCCCCCACAGCGCATGCGCGTTCCCCTCCCCTATCCTCTCCTACGCTCACCCCCCTTTCTCTCCTCTAGGAATCATCTACTCTACGGAGCGGCGCCCGCGTCCCACATCCCCACAACGCATGCGCGTCCTCTCCCCCCTCTCTCCTCTAGAAATCCTCTACTCTACGGAGCGGCTCCGGCATCCCACATCCCCAGCGCATGCGCGTCCTCTCCCCCCTCTCTCCTCTTGGAATCATCTACTCTACGGAGCGGCTGACGCGTCCCACACCCCCCACAGCGCATGCACGTCCTCTCCTATGGTCCCCCCCCCCCCGTCCTTTCCTCTAGGAATCCTCTACGGAGCGGACGCCAACGACAGATGGCGTGACAGCTGCATAGTCCGCTGGGGGCGCCACGGTAGTTCCGCGGTATGAAAATGACGGAGCGCGCGCGCCTTCATTTTCTCTCCTGTGCAGCGCCGCGATGAGCGCCTGGGCCACTGCCGTGAAATGACAGCGGCGACGTTCCTCCCGCTCAAGCTAATTATCTCCCCGCTGCTTCGCATCCACACATGATTCCCTTTAGCGGGAGATGAGGAGTTTTTTTGCTTTTTTTTGTTTTTAGATGTGAAGCATCCTTATGGCGAAGGTTAATCCGGTGGCGGTGGTGGTGGTGGTGTGCCGCGTGCCCTCCCTTATTGCGCATGCGCAAACCCTTAAAAAAACTCCTTTCCCTCCCAGCCGGCAACCACACCCTCACTGCGCATGCGCCTCCCCTCCTCTCTTCCCTCCTACGCTCCCCCCCTCTCTCCTCTAGGCATCTCTGCCCGCGGCGTCCACACTCCCACTGCGCATGCGCGTCCTCCCTCTCTCTCCTCTCCTACGCTCCCCCCCTGTAGGCATCCCCTGCCCGCGGCGTCCGCACTCCCACTGCGCATGCGCGACCCTCCTCTCTCTCTCTCCTACGCTCCCCCCTCTCTCGCCTCGTGACGCCGACGCAGGCAGCGTCTGCTAGCGAGTTTCTTGGTTGAAATAACCCACTGCTCGCGCTGGACAACCGTTCACTGGCCACTCCGTATATATGGCAATGGATTTTTACCTGCAAGGTGGTGCCAGTGGGAGATTTCTCTTGTGCGTTGTTGAACAATAAAAATTCGCAGCGTGCGCGTTTAACTAAAAGCGGACTGCGGGTCTCTGTGTCCAGTCGGAGTCTTCTGTTTCTAATTGCCCATTAGCAGCGATTGGCATGTTCCAGTAGGAAAACCGCTCCATCACTGCGTGCTTTGCGCCTCCCCAGTTTTCTCTCCTACGCAACGCTGCGATGAGCGCCAGCGGCAACGCCGCCGCCAGTGTAAGCGCTAGCGCCCGCTGCTTCACATCTACACATGGTTCCCTTTAGCGGGAGATGGTGTAATTTTTTATTACGTTTGTTTGCATATAAAGAGAACGGAGCTGAAGCTAATATTTAAGAAAAAAAAAACATGAGCTCAAAAAATATTCCACCATGGCAATACGGGTGCCTTGTTACTACTTACCGCAACGTTTTCCGGATGTGACATCCTAATTTAATTCTAACTTTAAACGCTGTGCAAAAATTTACTCCGTAGTTTCAATACGTATCACTATTGTTAACACATGATTTTTCATGGTGTCCGCAAAAGAAAAAAAAGCAATGTGAAAAAAGCGCGAACACCACCCAAATAAAACAGAAGAACTTGCTAACTTTAATACACCGTGGCGAGATTTCCATTTTACGCAGACTTTTCAAAAAAAGTGTCAAACATCGGACAACGGCTTTTCAATACTTTAACATAAGATTAATCTCCTACATGCAGTGTAAAAGAAGATGCATACATTCAAAGAAGCGAGCTGTTTCAAAAAAGCACATTTTGCAAAAGGGAAGTAAAAACACCAACCTACAATTTTTTTATCGTAGACTTAGGAGCGCGGAAGCTCGGGCGACTTTGTAAGACAGGACGTAATAACCTTCACAGCGGCGCAAAACAGGACAGACGAAAAGAGCTGACACCAGAAGGGTGAACTTGAAATTGAATGTATTGCAAAATTACAGAAAAGAAAAGAGCGGTACAGATGTGCGCTATGTAATGTGGTTTTCCTTCCCACTCATTTATTGTATTCATTTTAGTGTCAAGTCAGCACTCGTCGTGTCTGCTCTTTTTCGTCTGTCTCTCTTTTCCGGTGCTGCGAAGTTATTCGTCTTAAGGAAGACTGCCGATGTCAGTCAAAACACAAATGCAATATTAAGCGTCCCAGTTTGCTTAGCTAACGAAATATAATGAAAGAAAGTGGCAAATGTTGAGCGTGCTTGGTTCAGTATCTATGCTAGTTGTTATCAGCTTGCATTGCGCGCAAATCTACAGTTTTGACTATTTTACTGCAACAAATGTTCGACCTGGTGGCTTGTATGCAACAAGTAATGTATCCCCATATGTTATTTGCCTCTATTGTCGGCGGAGGTGGGCTGTTGTCACCATGTAGAAGGCTCACGCGAAAGCAACCTCCAGCCCCGGACATCAACATACGCCTCCGTCATTCTCTAAGGGGGGAGCATGCGACTGACTAGCAAATAATGGAGGGATAGCAAATAATGGATATTCATAGCTCTCTACTAGAGCACCTTTACCAAGTAAGACAATCTTGTTGCGGTGCTTTTGAGTTTGTAAATTAGATCCATATCGCTTTCTGATTCGCAGATATAACTCCTTGTTCGCATGGTAGTAGTGGAGTGAAAATTGTTAATTGCTGACATTTCTTTACCAACTTATTACTGGGTAGTTCAAAGATTCGAGTTTTCCTCCATAAACTGCGCGAAAGGTGCTAATAGTTAACTAAAACTGTGAACTTCGCCTGCCAAAAAACGCCACTGCCGTAATGTATGTCCACCTTTTTCAGAACTACTGTCTGAGCGTTACAGTAAACAAGCCTCATCTGAGAACTTCATTAAATATTACATTTTTATTCTCTCGAGTCATATGCGTCGTATAAATAATAACTTGGCGTGGTTACATACCTTTTTCCGTATTATTCGTTCGCTTCCTTACAACAGCACAATCATCAAATACATAAGGAAATGTATACGTTGTGTATTCATTTGTTTCTGAAATACAAACGGTTCATGAAGACTTAGCTGCTGCACGTAATGCTTGAACGCCAGATCACCATTAAAGTTCTAGCTGTAGGGCAAAATATTAAGGCGTGGGCCGCCTCTGGTGTGACTGTTTTTCTGCAGAGTGTACAAGGTTCTTGTACGCAGTACAAGAACCCACATTCTTACAGACGAAGTAGCTTATGCATCAAATGTGGAGTTTTGTAATAGATTATGACTGCAGCGACAGGAACATTGACGACAACTACCTAAATATGCCTTACAGAGGTAATATTTTCAGTATCCAAGCAATGTTGTGATTTGTGCCATTGTCAAAAGCATTTTTATTTAAATATTCGGGCTGTAACGTTCATATTTCTGGCGCTTCGCGTTACGTGAAACACAGTCTCTAAGTTTACACCAATCAATTACGCGTTTTATCGACATAGTCAGAGATAACCATCATATACGTATATAGTAATGCTACGTCAGCGCTGAGATAACCTCTTCAGCCGTCATTGTACGCGTTGTAGGCATTTCCACGGAGAAAGAAGTATTTGAGGAGGAGAAACTTCCAGGCCGTGGCAGCCCGCGAGTGCGACGCGATAGCGTCACGGATGAATGCGCTTTACGCCGAAGCTCGACAGATGACGCTTTCGGCGTATTAGCCATCTTTTACATGCGCTTCTATGGACGATATTTCAACAGCAGTTACTAATTGATACTGCCAGAATTATAGGCTGTACCGCGCTTCAGACGTGCTGCTAGTAATGGCCTCTGAGCAGACGACTGCCGTATGCACGCACCCTTCGCTCCTCCCTCGAATGTTGTGAGCGCGCATGCGTAGGTGCTCTTGGGAGAGAAGGTTCCCAACAAGCTGCCGCGCAAGCCCTCGGGCGATCGCGAGCGCCTTCTCGTTCCCTTTCAGACCTTGATGAAGCACTTCTCGGACAAGGGACATAAGACAGGCGACACTATTGTGGCGAGCTTGGTGGCGAAGTTCTCCTGGACAAACTGAAACGGCCAGTGTTGGTACCAGTCGCCGTGCCTTCAATCTTTCCGCGCTGTCCCAGTTACTTTTGTGCTGTTCACACACACACAAAAAAAACAGATTGAACCTGACGTGACGTGCGGAAAGCATGAAAGGACAGATCCTTCGGTGGCTCAAGGTACGAACACACACGTTGCTTGAAAGGGAGCAGAAAGGGAGATTGTGTGTCCTGTAACCTCCTTTTCCCATGAGTGCACTGCATGGAACTATGAAAGAAGCACCGGCGTCTGCAAGGTTGAAAGGCATAATACGGCCCTCTGTGCCGTCTGTTCTTTATTTGCATCTGTCATGGAGTACCCGACGCCGGAACGATGACCACGACGACGTTACGGCCGTCCGGGTAGTTCATGACAGCACCTTGCTCGATTTTTGAGGCCACGGAAAAGGGTGATTTTTTGCTTCCCAACCAACGACGCCGTCATTTCTGCGAAACGAGCTCTTTGACGTAACGCGTTAAAATTTGGAGCCGGCGAGAACGCACAAAAGCACACTTATTCGGACGTGCAGCGCCAACGGCTAATTGTCGCGGAAGGGCCTTGAACCGACGAACTTCGTCGGAGAGCTGGAAAAGCGCGGAGAGAGCGGCGCGTGCGTTTTTCCTTGTCCGCTAGCGGACTCTAACGACAGAGGGCGCGTCAGTGCTGTGCCCGATTTCGTGACTTTTATTAGGACGCCCAAGCGAGCGCAGTTCCCCCCTCCTCAAGAATTCTTGCTCCGTGAGCATTACCAATTAATAGTAAGGCAGCCATTTTGAAAACAGACCCAGACTTGTTGAACCGTAACTTTGGAACAAATATTCAGAAAAGGGACATTTAGAACGGCAACGCTGAGTGACTTTTATCTGACGATATAAATAACAATTATTTTAACTGAAGTAAGCCTGTCTACAACAACTACCCGGGTCATCGGGATGTTTTAAAGCAGCCACTATTGTCCCAGTGACTCTCGCGCCTGCAATGTGAGCAGCGGGCCGCTTGGTTGTCGAGTATGAGCGCTGACGGGCAGCACGCCGCCGTGGCATGCTTTCCCCCATGTGCACGTATTTTAACGTGAGTGCCAACTGCCGACGTAACGTGAGATCATGAGCCCTTATACGACTGACTGCATGGCGTGCGTGGTAAACCCACGATAGGCGCACAAATACCCGCTTCACACAAAGACTCCGATACGCGTCTCGCTGTATTCAAGTGCTTTGCATTGCAATGTGGTAACATAATGCTTGACTTATGCGAAAAATCTCGTACAGTCTACAACTGGCTGTATGCTTCGAACGAAACTGATTCCAAAATGCGTGGGATCTGCCGGCGTTTTAACAGCGCAGTCGTGTAAATGGTCTCTACAGAGGAAAAACGTTTTTTTTTTTCGTAATAATAAGTTACAGTTTCACAATTACAGAAAACATTACCATTACCACCACATGACATTTGGTAAGGGCGAAAAGCGCACAAGAAGAAAAAACTCGAGTAGCGACCGAATATACATATTCTCGCTCCAAACTATGCGAAGTGATTGATTTTGACAGCGTGTACGCGGCTATACATAGTTCCTAATCCGAAAAAAAAAAAGGAATTAAATAGTCCTCTGGGGCGCGAAAGGCTGAATATACCAAGTTTCAGGAAATTTTAATAAGGGAATGTCAGCAACGCACGAAGAATACTTCAGAATCTATGACGCCACGGTGAGATTTCGGCACGAAATTAATGAATGAATGAAAACTTCACCTGATTTTTTTCTCATAATAATGAACATATGAAGTGAAAACCAAACAACATTACAGTTCTCAGAGTACAATGTGTCAACCTAAGCTGATTCAGATGTTTCACTTCAGTGGTCTTTTATGCCGGCCGGGATCTGTCCAACGCAGACAAATGAATGCGCGCTGCGTTGGCGTCAGGTGCGTTGACTGGCAACCGATCGCTAAGCCCTCCTCATGCTTCGCCAGCCGTTACACTGGTCCGCCACCAGCTCACCTACCTGTACTTTGCGCGCAAGCGCTTGGTCGCGTCAGGCGTAACGCCACGTCCAATTGCGCATTTGCTCCTTCGCTAGAAGAAGGTGCGCAGTGCTGATGAGGCAGCCGCTTACTGGGAATCGCGGCGCGCTGGCAAGCGAGACAGCTGGACGTGACTGGTTTAACGTAGTCTACGACGTAGTACGCCTGCAAAGGTGCGAGGCGACTCTCCTGGGCTCGAATGGAACTTGACATCACTTGAAAGTACTTTCTATAATTTAGTATCACTTGGCATAAATTCGTGTAACTTGGCATCACTTCGTATGGCCAGGACCTGCTAGCAACGATCAGCTCCACTGTTCATTTACTGAAGACGTCGTGAAACAGCGCGTGAGACAGACAAGGACACATACCTTGCTTCATTTACTGAAGCCTTACGACACTAGGGCAGGCTGCACCCGGCATTTTGCAGTTTCCTTTTTTTCATTTCACGATGGTCATAAAAATTGCAGTGGAATAATTATGAAAGCCTCGTGCGTGCACTTGGCGATTTAGGTTGGCCTCTACGTCACATGAAATTGTTTTTGCTGATTTCCTTAGCGTCGCTCTTTTACTGGGAGCTACGGCTGCTGTCCGACGGACGTCCTGTGACTATAGCCTAACTTCTATATAACCATATCTCGTTTGAAAACCACCTTTCTTGGCAGATTTTCTGGCTAGCGTATTTTGACCATCCTGATTCAAATTACAGTGGAAAAGTTGTCTTCGCGAACTTAGCTGTGTTTAGCGCGGTTGCCTCAGTGCTCTCTTTCGTCTTCGGTGCGCTTTCGCAGCCTAGTGTCCACTTTAATGAAGCACTTTCTTAAAGTGGGGCTGCCGTTCAGGCTGGTAATTACCATGGTTTATACGTCGTGAGCCGTTTTAGTCATTTTTAATAACTTGTTAGCTGCTGAAATGACTCGTTGTGGCGGAAAAAGTCTGGGAGTATGCTGCATATTCTCCTTCGTCAGGAGAAATGGTCCATAACACTTATGGTTTTGTGTAAGTGTCGCTAAGTCAATTCACGCTAAAAATTTTTAAGGTTTGTTTTCTTCATTCTGAGGGACTTTCGACGTTAATGCGCCGGTCATTTAAAGACACCCTTTTAACACGCCCATAAAACACCGTGTACGAGGCGCACGTGCAGTAAAATTCCCGTTTCGGTCATCTGACGAGGAACATAATTGAGCCAGTTCTATTGAAATGTAGTAGGGACAAGTTCTCACCTAGCTTCTTTATTTTTTGTGCTAATATACCTTCATCCCTAGTTGAGTGATATGAGTGGCTCTGATTTCTCCGCGATATACCTTACAATCTTCCCTTACCGACGTCAGTAACGACGGATTCCTTGATTATAACTCCATTGCTAATCAGTTCTCACTACGATCCGCTTTGAATTCTAACGATAGAAAGAGACAATGAAGCCAAGAAAAGTACAGAGAACATTATTTGTAGCATTTAATGTAGCGCCTCAGAAAGTGACCACTACTCGCCTGACACAAGGGGGAAACATTGCTTAGCCACGCCTGCGGGTCAACTTGTTTCTCTCCACTTCCCATATTTCGGATTGTGTGGAGATAGGTAAGAGCGCCTGAAATGGTGCCGATGGAAGCAGCTGCTTTCTTACAGAGTAAAGTCCCTTTGTTAAATGTGTGGCTCTATGAACCATCCTTTTTTCCTAGAGTTTTCACCATGAAGGACAAGCTGGTAATTGTGCCAGTCGCAGCTGCGTGCATGGCTCTTAGGATTGACCAATAAAAAATTTTTGACGTCGAGTACCTTTTCACATATTGCGAAGCGACAAATTTTTAGGAATTATTGAACAGTGAGTGTAAAAAAAAGTCACAGTGTCGCCGCGAGGGCGAAGCAATCAATGCGATAACAAGAAATAGGAATGTCACACAAAGATTGACGAGCAGCTCGATACTTGCAGCTTCCCGCTGAAGCACGAAGAAGGACGCTAGAAAAGGACGCGCCTGTATACAGAGGACAAGCGTGAACAAACAACTGTTAGAGTTGTGACGCCTGTGTGTGTGAGTAACACGCTGGAAGTTTCGACAACGCAGAACCTGACGCTCTTAAGTGCGGTGGACGGATTGACCCCTCTGCGTCTCCTGTCAAGGGGTGGCGTCTGACGCAAGGTGTGCGCGGTGTTCTTTTAACGCCATAGCTTTAAAGAGCTCGGCGTCAGCGTCCGCGTCGGCGGCGGCGTCGTTGGTTGTGAGCGAAAAATCACCATCTTGTCCGTGATCGAAAAATTGACAAAGATGCAAATAAAATAAATAATAAAAATTTCCGGCTCTGAATGAGGATCGAACACAGGCGGTCTGCGTGGCAAGCAGGTGCTCCACCACACAGCCACGCTTCTGCTTTGGGATTACATTGAAAGTAACTTCCTGTGCTTAGAAATCCAGTGAAAATAACGCTCATGCTTTACAAACACACGCGTCCTGTATACAGGCGTCACAATACAACATGTAATATCGCAGTAATATTGCGTGGAACAAGCGCACATTGCCATCGGGCGTCAGAAGATGTGAATATCATAACGGCATTGTGGCTATCAGCCATCCATACTACTGAAACGGCGCCACAATGGAAGACGAATGCACACGAAAAAATTACACATATCTACGAAGTGAATGATGTTGAGTGAGCGAAGCTCGATCGTTTCCATCCATGGCAGAAAGAGAATGTGTGGTCTGGAACGCGCTTATACTTCATGGTGATCAGCGTCATCGTCATCGTTATCGCGTGTAGTGGGTACATTCTACTATACTGCAATGCGCTTATTCTTCATGGTCATCAGGCGTCATCGTCATCTTTATCACGTGTAGTGGGTACATTCCACTATACTGGAACGCGCTTATACTTCATCGTTTTCACGTGTAGTGGGTACATTCCACTATACTGCGTCATCGTCATCTTTATCACGTGGAGTCGGTACATTCCACTATACGTTGCTACCTACCTACCTACCTACCTACCTACCTACCTACCTACTACTACTACTACTACTACGACTACAGAGGAGGGACAGACCCACACCCTGAGGAGCTTCGCCCCTAAAAAGAGGACGCGAAACACAAGCGCCACACGGCGCTTGTGTTTCGTGTCCTCTTTTTTCGTGTGCATTCGTCTTCCCTTGTGGCGCCGTTTCAGTGGTATGAATTCATACCAACTTGCCCAGTTGTCAGTCATTCTAATCACAGCCATCCACCTCTTACAAAAGGCGCACACGTTACTGCGCGTATTCTCTTAAGACCACGGACTGAGGGCTTAGTACGTCCCTCCTTCCCGCGTCCCACACTACCACAGAGCAATGCGCGTTTCCTCCCCTCTCTCTTCTCTCCTACGCTCACCCCCTTTCTCTCCTCTAGGAATCCTCTACTCTACGGAGCGCCGCCCGCGTCCTACACCCCCCACAGCGCATGCGCGTCCCCTCCCCCTCTCTTTGCTCTCCTACGCTCACCTCCTTTCTCTACTCTAGGAATCATCTACACTACGGAGCGGCGCCCGCATCCCACACCCCCCTGCAGCGCATGCGCGTCCCCTCCCCCCTCTCTCTCCTCTCCTACGGTTTCCCCTGTTCTCTCCTCTAGGAATCCTCTACAGAGCGGCGCGCGGCAGATGGTGCGACAGCTAAATACTCGGCTGGGGGGCGCCACGGTAGTTCCGCGGTATGAAAATGACGGAGCGCGCGCGCCTCATTCTCTCTCCTGTGCAGTGCCGCGATGAGCGCCCGGGCCGCTGCCGCGAAACGAGAGCGGCGACGTTTCTCGCGCTCAAGCTAACCATCTCCCCGCTGCTTCGCATCCACACATGGTTCCCTTTAGCGGGAGATGGGGAAGTTTCTTTTTTCTTCCACAGCACGGGTGGTTACAGAAAGGGGTCCCTTTTTTCGTGGGCGTCTGAAGGGCAGTTTTCAAAGTAAAAGAAAATGTAGCCGCGTTGCGTGATTGAAAACAAACTCAAGCTCCTTCTAGATCTGCATACCGCCAGCCGTAAATGGTGTCTCTAAATAGCTTGCCGTTAATGTGCCGGTGCATGCACGGTGCGTGCATGAACGGTCCAACGCAGCACGCTTCTGAGCGAGGGGTCACTGGTTTTAATTCCACGTCGGATGCCTTGGAAACTGCGTGCAGTTCGCTTTGTCATGCTTCGCATTTCACAGTGCTTTGATTACCAGCGCTTATATAAACGCCTGTGGAAAACGCGTTGCACAGTCACAGCGAAAGCTGGAAGAGCGCGCTTTCGAGTTCTAAATTCTCTTGGGGTACAAGCACATGTGGTAGTAATCCACTAGGGCATAAATCATAACTTTTTTGAAGTAGGGAAGTATCGACTATGACGAAATTGGGGGACCCTTAAGCTTCACCTTTAAGAGTTGAACGCGACAGCGATATCCTGTCATGCACCCACTACGTGGTGTTAAAGAAATACACGCAGTAACTCGCGTGCCTTTGTAATGAGTTGCCGGCTTTAAACCATGAAATCGTTATGATATTGACGTGTTGTGACGGCCGATCGCATTGTACGCATCTACCACGCAATATTGCCACGCGCGTTTCTTATTTTCACTTTGCTCTATTCGGTTCTTCGCCCTCAAAGACTGTCAGCAACAACGTTTCTAGAACCTGTTCAGTTGCCAAACTCTCCGCCTCCGCCATACTCTGAAAGCGGCGCAAAACCGACTTCCGGTCCAGGTGGCGCTACCGCAGCAACAGGCTCTACGTAGCAGACGACGAAGCGTGAGCGAGCGTCGCGCATGCAGCTGCTATCCGCGCAAATATTGAGTTGCTTGAAAACGCAACGACGAGAACGATTAGTTTTTATCTTTAGGTAATCGTGAAGGTTTAACCCATTAGCAAGAATGTTTGAAAGCGCGTTAGATAGTGTTCTGTGTTGCGCGAACTATATATAGCAGGCACCCAGTGCTCGGCGTACGCTGCGGCTTTCATCAACTTCAGCGCGACAAGCATTAGTGTTGCTCATTGTCTAAATCCACTTTTCAATGACAAAGCGAGCAGCTTTGACAATGTTTTTCAGCTAAAGGGGAAGACTTGAAAGGTTCTGGTAGGTCCTGTGAAAATACGTAACTACACAATTTCATCGGAGCCGCGCGATTTGTGCAGTGGGTTGTGCTCACATCCTTCGCATAACCCATTATAGTTTCTTTTAAATGCCCAAGAAACTTCAGGAAGATTAGGAAACATCGCTTAAAATTGTCATGCAGATCGACTAAGCGGCACAGCGCATTTGGAGAAATCGACCCGTCGCAAGCGCATGCCTAAGTTATGCATGTGTCACGACACACTTCGATAGCGATCAAACCCACTCGGCAACCGAATTTTTTCACTGGCTCATCTGCGCAAGTTGCGGAAAGGAGCCATTAGAGCTCGCAAGGTTCAGCTTCGAACAGAGTATGGAGCTGATACTCTAGGTTAATACTTCACAGCAGCTGCTTCTTTCTTCATATAGTAGCGCCTTGCGCATACTCTTACGAAGCGTGGGCACACATTCAGTGCGGCACACGCGCGAGCAGTTCTGTCAGATATGAAAGCGTTGTGATAGTGCGATATCTAAATGTCTTTGCAACATGCCCATGCACACTAACGCTCACTGACATATCTTCAGCGACGATGACGCATTTTTTAATGACTAGTGTGCGCTCTTGACCGTTTATAGCTTAAAAGGCCACAAAACTACCGTTTTCATTATACCTGTCAATGCTGCCCCAACGCGCAGACGGCATACGAACACTTTCACTACCACTCAAACGGAGCGCACAGGCTGCCGAAGTGAAGTCTGGGATATCCGCACAGTTTTCACTCGCAGGGTGTTTTAACACGCTTAAAAAACATTTTTCTTTACCGTTCTCCCTCGATCTGGAATCTTGTTTTTCTTTTTTTTTTCGGCTTCGCAAGATACGACGGGGAGGATATAGGAAGAACTTTCAGCACACTTCCCTGCAGAAGACTCCACTTCATTATCGCAAGTGTATTCGACTTTTTTTCCCGTCGACAACGTGCCTTTACGTTTTCAAGATGTCCTCCGCACGAGAATGCACACGCAAACTAGCAATTCGTCCGACAGCCTTTCGTCAAGGCGGGGAATAGCGCGACCTTACGCTGCACAGAGAGCCGAATCACGTGGAGCCCAGTAGTTTCTCGGAAGTCCTATAGCCGCTTGTGCATCCAGAGACACAAGTGGGCATTGCAGACGAACGAACATCCACGCTACATCGAGCACAACAGCACGCAAAATCTCTTCAGTGAGCGTACAACACGCGGATACAGCGCAACCGCAGCCAAACACACACTCGATCCGGCGCGCGTTGCTGGACTGGCTGAAGCCTGTTGCGACAACAGCGCCACTTCCAGCCACCGCTGCGGCGGCGCCGCGCAACACCGCCGAGTTTTCAAACTGAACAGGTTCTATAAACGTTGGTCAGCAATGCCCAGCGCAAACCGCGCCTCATTGTTCTAGACGCTTCGCGATTACTGTAGATCGTTTTGTTAAGATTGCGCGCAAGACGCGAACACTCGAGCTTATTCCAGAGCTTGTGCGACAACGAGTGATAAGACTGGAATATTCGATGACGCACGTATAAATGCCGACGCACTTCACTGCTTGTCAGTTGACCGACAGGCTGACGCTCTGCTCGCCGCTATCAGTGCCAGCGTGTATTGCTGTAATCTTACTTTCTGTTTACCGGCCACAAGTTCGGCCAAATAAACAGTTTCATCTTGGCCACGTCGCCTGCTGCCTTCGTCGACGTCACGCCCACGTGACATCTGGTGGAGGTGCTGCTTCGTTCATGTACCGGACACCCCCGTCAAGCCCTGAACCCAGCCGCAGTCTCGAAGGAGACGTCGGCACCAACCACGACCAGTGAGTTAGCCGTAGGCAGCAAGGTCTACATCCGGAGTACGGTCCTTTACCTGACAAGACTGGGAAGACCAAGGCCATGACCTCGACTGCGGCAACGATGACCGCCGCTGCGCCACAGCCGGCAATCGTAATGCAGCAGCCAAGGGAGCCACTGACTTTCCACGGATCATCGTTCGAAGACCCCGAGACCTGGCTGGAGACCTACGACCGAGTGGCCACCCTCAACCACTGGGACCCGGAAGAGAAGCTGCGCCGCGTCTACTTCTACCTGGAAGACGCGGCAAGGACCTTGTTCGAGAATCGGGAGTCTGCGCTTCAAACCTGGGATCTTTTCCGCGGCACATTCCTGGACACGTTCAGGAGCGTCGCCCGCAAGGAAAGAGCTGCGACGTTTCTGGAGACGAGGGTGCAGCTCCCGAACGAAATAGTGACCATATTCGCTGAAGAATTGACGCGACTCTTCCGGCACGCTGACCCCGACATGCCCGAGGAGAAGAAAGTACGTTTTCTCCTGCGAGGAGTCAAGCAAGAACTCTTCGCCGGGATGATGCGGAACCCACCAAAGACCGTCCAGGAATTCTTGTCTGAAGCAACAGCGATCGAGAAGACGCTGGAAATGCGAACCCGCCAGTACGATCGCCGAATGAGGCAAGACAGCCCATGAGTTCATGCTCTCGGCTCCGACGACCTGCGCGAAACGATACGACGACCTGCGGGAAGAACTGCGCACGCTGGTACCCTCATCGATGCCGCAAGTGGACTCGATCGCCGACATAGTTCGCGAAGAAATCCAGCAGCCGATCTGCACCCCCAACCACCACAGCCACAAGCCATGAGCTACGCTGCTGCCGCCCGACGCTACGCTCCGCCTGCACGTCCACGTCAGGACGCCGCAGCACCCCATTTCCGCCGCCAGACACCGCCGTCCCCACCACCGACGCCATACCGCCCAGCTGCCAGCGAGCACTGCGCCCCAAGAAAAACCGACATCTGGCGAGCCCCTGACAACCGCCCGCTCTGCTACTACTGCGGGGAAGCTGGACATACCTACCGCCGCTACCAGTACCGCCAGATGGGCCTATGCGGCTTCGCCGTCAACGGACCGCCCCCCACAGGACGGCGAGCGCCCACGCGACATCGTCCGACTACTTGACCACCACTGAGCGGGCACCTCGATGTTCATCGCGTTCGCCATCACCTGGACCCTACCGGTCCCCCAATCGACGACAGCAGTACAGCAGCCTCAACCGAGGCCGTTCCGTGAGCCCCTATCCGGAAAACTAAGGGCAGCAACCGATGGAGGTGCGGTTGCTGTACGACGAACTACCGAAGACCCTGCGCCGAAGAAACAAACTTTGCGTCGCAAGAGGCATCGCCGACTTGCGTGATGGCAAAGCAAAGGTACTGCTGACAAACTTCACCCACGAATATAGGCACCTCAACATTGGTACGACGGTCGCCTACATCGAGAAATTCGTGGGCACCAGCAATGCTTTTGCACTCTCTGATAATACCGAACAATCTTCGATGAATCGAGGTCCCGAAACAGATTTTGACGTGAACCCCAGCCTCCCAAAGGCAGAAGCAAGACCAGCTCAAAAATCTGCTCCTGCAATTCAAGGACTGCTTCCCATCGTCGTCAAAAAACCTCAGGCGTCAGAGCCCGTATCGAATTTCGACGCGAGAACGCGAAACCGTGAAGAAGCAAGTCGACGAAATGCTACGCGACGACATAATCCAGCCGTCCAGGAGTCCCTGGGCGTCTCCCGTGGTGTTGGTGAAGAAGAGGGACGGGACGCTACGTTTCTGTGTCGACTATCGTCGCCTGAACAAGATCACGAAGAAGGACGTGTACCCCCCTCCCACGGATAGACGACGCCCTGGATCGACTCCACAACGCGAAGAACTTCTCGTCGATGGACCTCAAGACAGGCTACTGGCAAATCGAAGTCGATCAGAGAGACTGAGAAAATACTGCTTTCATAACTCCAGACGGCCTGTTCGAGTTCAAGGTAATGCCTTTTGGTCTTTGCTCGGCCCCCGCGACCATCCAACGCGTAATGGATACCGTACTGGCCGGCTTGAAGTGGCAGACTTGCCTTGTGTATTTGGACGATGTCGTTGTGTTTTCCTCTAACTTCGACGAACACCTGCAGCGCCTTGAGGCTGTACTTCAAGCAATCAAGACCTCCGGACTTACCCTGAAGCCACAAAAGTGGCGCTTCGCCTACGAGGAACTCTTGTTCTTGGGCCACGTGATAAGCAAGTCCAGAGTACGCCCCGACCCTCAGAAGACAGCCGCCATCGCTATATTCCCGCCACCCGCCGACAAGAAGGCCGCGCGTCGATTTCTCGGCCTGTGCGCCTACTACAGGCGGTTCGTCAAAAACTTTGCCCGCATCGCCGAACCACTCACTAACCATACCAGGGCCGACGTCGAGTTCAAATGGGAAACACCGCAGGAGGAAGCATTTCAAGACCTAAAACGACGCCTGCAAACGCCTCCGTTACTTGCGCATTTCGACGATCGCGCCGAAACAGAAGTGCACACCGACGCAAGCAGTGTGGGACTCGGCGCCGTCCTTGTGCAGAGGACCGATGGATTGGAAAGGGTTATCAGTTATGCTAGCCGGTCGCTATTCAAGGCAGAGGCCAAATCTTCCACAACAGAAAAGGAGTACCTCGCCATCATCTGGGCTACGTCAAAGTTTCGCCCTTACCTATACAGAAGGCCCTCCAAAGTTTTGAGCGTCCAATACACCTTGTGTTGGCTAGCTAACTTCAGGGACCCTTCAGGTCGTCTCGCAAGATGGAGTCTGAGACTTCAAGAATTCGACGTTACCGTCGTTTACAAGTCCGGACGAAAACACTCTGACGGTGACTGCTTATCTCGCGCCCCCCGTCGAACCACCGCCGCAAGACGACCAGGAGGATGACTTCTTGGGAACCATAAGCGCCGACGACTTCGCCGAACGACAGCGACCCGACCCGGAACTCAAGGGCCTTGTGGAGTACCTCGAAGGCAAGACCGCCATTGTTCCGAAGGCACTCAAGCGAGGACTCACGTCGTTTTCTTGCGAAACAGCGTTCTCACAAAGAAGAATTTCTCGCCACAGTGAGCCAACTACCTTCTCGTAGTGCCTGCAGCGATGCGACCAGAAATCCTCCAGGCACTACACGACGACCGGACGACACCTCGGACTTTCCCGCACGCTCGCAAGAGTACAGGAAAAGTACTACTGGCCGCGCCTCGCCGCCTTGGTCGCCCGCTACGTAAAAACGTGTAGTGACTGTCAGCGACGGAAGAAACCGCCCACAAGACTATCAGGCTTCCTTCAGCCGATGAAGCCTCCTCGGCGACCGTTCCAGCAGATCGGGATCGACCTCCTGGGGCCGTTCCCAACGTCGACTTCCGGAAATAAACGGATCGTCGTGGCTACCGACTACCTCACTCGCTACGCCGAAACAAAGGCCCTGCATGAAGGCAGTGCCGTGGAGGTAGCCAACTTTCTCGTCACCGACAGAGGTACGGCGTTTACGGCTGACCTCTCAGGCGATTTTGGGATACAGCCACACAAGCCGCCGCGACCACCGCGTACCACACACAGACCAATAGCCTGGCCGAGCGTCTAGATAGGACCATCGCTGACATGCTGGCCACGTACGTCGACGTCGAACACAAGACGAGGGACGCCATCCTACCGTACGTGACCTTCGCATACAACACGGCCGTGCAAGAAACGACGCAGATGACACCATAAAAGTTGGTCTACGGATGGAACCCGGCAGCGACGCTCGACGCCATGCTGCCCAACGTCGCAGATGAAGAAAACCTACATCTACCTACAGCTCACCGAAGAAGCCCGACAACTCGCCCGCCAGCGCATCAAGAATCGGTAGACAACCGACAGCCGCCGTTACAATCTTCGACGACGCTTTGTGGAATACCAGCCCGGCGACCGCGTTTGGGTGTGGACACCGATACGCCGACGCGGACTCAGTGAAAAACTTCTTCGGTGGTACTTCGGGCCATACAAGGTGCTTCGACGTCTCGGTGCTCTGGACTACGAGGTCGTTCCGGACGGCATTACTAACTCTCAACGGCGTCGTGCGTGACCTGAAGTCGTCCATGTCGTGCGCCTCAAGCCGTATTACGCGCGTTAGCGGACCTGAGGACTTCATTTATTGCTTTATTGTTGTACTTTCTTTCTTTCTTGTTGTGATTTATTGTTGCATGCATTTTTTTCCCATGTTCTGTTTTAAGCATCGGGACGATGCTTTTTCAGAGGGGGACATTGCGACGCGCGGTTCTTATTTCCACTTTGCTCTATTCGGTTCTTCGCCCTCAAAGACTGTCAGCAATGCTCAGCGCAAACCGCGTCTCATTGTTCTAGAAGCTTCGTGATTACTGTAGATCGTTTTGTTAAGATTGCGCGCAAGACGCGAACACTCGAGCTTATTCCAGAGCTTGCGCGACAACGAGTGATAGGACTGGAATATTCTATGACGCACGTATAAATGCCGACGCACTTCACCGCTTCTCAGTTGATCAACGGCCGACGCTCTGCTCGCCGCTATCAGTGCCAGCGTGTATTGCTGTAATCTTACTTTCTGTTTACCGGCCACAAGTTCAGCCATATAAACAGTTTAATCTTGGACTCGTCGCCTGCGGCCTTCGTCGACATCACGCCCACGTGACAATATTATTGCGATATTACAAGTTCGGTATTGCATGAATTGACTGTATGAAAAAACATAAATGACAAGTGGTAATATAAAAACCATGGCATGACATGTACAGCATGACTTGCATGCCACGCTCATGACATGCTGGCGGCCATTTCGCTAGCTTGATATAAACCAAAATTGGTATATCGTGACGTGAGTGTATGACGAACATAAGTGGTAGGTGGCAGCACGAAAATCGCGACGCGCATGTCATCTGCAACGTGATTTACATGACACGCTCATGGTGCATTTATGTCCAGTTCGCTACCTTGATATACACCAAAACTGGCATTGCGCGATGTGACTATGGCGCAATAGGCAGGCTCTAGCATGTAAATCATGACATGTCTTTTATGTACAGCATGATTTTCTCCTTGCTGGAGGCTTCGTATTACATCGATTGCCACAATGCGTGGGATCTGCCGGTTCTTTTTTCTGCAAAGGAGTTCCAAGCACCAGCATGATCATCAAAGAAAAAGAAGCACCAGCATAGCTATGTGACAGACTACTCGACCGCCACGCAAAGGGCTCCGGTTCGAATGTTATCCCATCGTGTCATCTCATGTCGGCTTTTCTTTTTTTTTTTTTTTTTGCGCGATAGCAGTTTCAGACAGTGCAGGCGGCAACCGTCAACTACAGCACTGTAGTGTTTTCATAACAGTTTTCTCTGTAAAAGCGCCAATTATAGGTCTGATCTTCAATGAAGGGGGGCACCAAGCTGCCGAATTAAGTTTACTGCAATCAGAAATGTGGTAAATTGCGATAGCTTACTGTTGTTGAAAGATGTGAATATTTTCACCGGTGTCTTGTTTCTCCACATTTGTGTGAAATTCACTTCTTCATGGTTCCTATGCGAGAAGAAACAAAATCACTATTCATGTGTGTAAACTACTTATTTTCCTACATTCTTCTTTAGAAAATAAGAAATATACTTGCACATACGGCAGACTTGCGGTTTACCTAATAAGGCAAGCTTGCGCGCCATCGTCAAGAGTATAACACATTCATTTATAAATATTACCCCATATACCAGCGTTACACTGCATCTCATGATGAACAAATATTCTTACCTGCGTTTGCTTTTGCAACCATGTCAGTGGATACGCGACCGAACATAGACGTCTACAAGGCTTACAGAGCTCTGGGAAAGTATCACATTTTACCCGCTCAGTCTTCTGTATGGAACATGTATTGATCGCATTTTGACCCACGAACATCTGTTTATTTATGTGCGCTATTGATATCATTTTTGATAACATGACATCGTGCAGAGTTCCATATATATGTACAAACGGTAAAAAAATAAGTACCTATTAGGAATGCTACGCTGCAGGCCTGCGGATATCATCTTGAATCTCAGCACAAAGCGGCGCTTTTTTTTCAACCGCCTAAATTTATTGCTTCATAAAACCACTTAAATCTTTTAACTAAAACTTTATTTTGGTGACAGTACAGCATGGCTTAGCATACATGTAGTGGGAGAATAATAGATTTCAATTTCTAAAGCGAGAAAAGCCAACTATTCTGCCGTATTCCTGACAAGCGGCAGTGCCAATGAAAATGTATTTGATTCCACTCAACTTGAATGCAGCAGAAACTGCGGAGGAGTGATTTGTCTGCCCTATGCCGACACCGGGGTTCAGTGGCACGCGCGCGCTGGCGTATCACACATGCAGCCTGCTGGGCGTTCAGGAAAGGAAACAACACTGCAATGCCACCTAGGTGGAGCAAATTTATCATTGCGGAGTCACACTTTACGCAAGGTTGTTAAGTGAATGTTACAAAAAAAAGCATCGTTGATTCCTCCGTCATAGGGATCGTTATAACACGAAAGTGAAACATATCATTACTGAGGTAGAAGAATGTTTACTATGCATCGATAGAAGGGAGTTTTCACAATGTCTTTTGGTGTTGGACAGCACCGTTTAACGCTTGTTGACGTTTGGTTATACATCTCCATCCCGACGACTAACGTCCATGATCAATGATGAAATAAACCTTGTGGTAGTTGTAGTCAGCGATGAGAGCGCAATCTGAACAGCGGTAAGTCAGCCTGGAGGGCGCCGCTGAGAAAAAGCGATTTTGTGATTTCATAACTAGAAAACAATGCACACTCTGAGGAGCAAAACCATGCATTGGCGAGCGCGATCGAGTGCTACAAGCATTTAAAAATGGCACGCAAGACCGTGCCTCCTAGCGGATGCGCTAGCTCTTTTTTATCATTGTTTCTGTGTGTATGAATTTTTAAATCAATAATATGACTAGATCGGTTCAGTTTATTCACTTCTTACCATTTGCAGCAGCGTAAGGTCTGCAAAGACAGCACAGGGTCACGCGAAATTGTTTTGTTTTGTCGCCTAGAAGAACTTGGCTCATACCCACAAGGGGGGATTGGCCACACTGTCCCTTTTAAATGAAATTTAAAGGCTATGCAACATTAAAAAAAAACATAGAGAAGGACGAACCGTAATGTAAATGAGAAGGAGAAAGAGGCAAAAGGGTTCGAGAAGGCAAACATAAAATATAGAAAAAAAGAGGCGAAAAAAAGTCACAGGGGAAAAAAGTTACAATGCGAAGCAATGAGTGCGATAGCAATAAATTGGAGTGTCACACAAAGATCGACGAGCAGCTCGATACTTGCAGCTTCCCGTTGAAGCACATAGAAGGACGCTGAAAAGGACACGCAGGTCTACACAGGACGACCGTGAAGTAACAACTATCCCAGTTGTTACACCTTTGTGTTTGAGGAATGCGCTGCAAGTGTCGACAACGCAGAACCCTATGCTCTTATACATTTCTCCTTTCAAGGGGCCCCTTGCCAGCCTCTCCAAAATACAAAAAAACAACGAGCACATTATTCTCTCGACCTACTAAGTATACACGCTCTCGACTGGTTCATGTACGAGAAATATCAGAGGTGAATTTTCTCCTGCACTGCTTTTTCATGCAGCCGCCCATCCGTTCTTCCTTGCCTCACATTACTACGTGCGCGATCAACTGATTTCACTTCATTCTGTGTGTTTCCGGCTGCGCAAGCTCCGATAACAGCTCGTTGCCGGCCAGCGCAAAATCCTGATAGGCTTCAGCGCTTAGTCCGGACCATGTCCCGTGCTTTTAAGAAATAAGTGGAGAGGACGATATATCGCTTGTAGGAAGGGTAGCGAAAGAGAGTAGGGAACAACTCCCTCGTCTTTGAACGCGGGGCGGTGAGTGGCTCTTTAAAGTGCACCGAGCGCAATGACCCATCTGGGTCTCCTGCCACGAGGGGGCGTCTGACGCAAGGTGTTCTTTTTTTGTCCAAATCGCGAGTGGGCGCAGAAACGGGCCCCTTTTCGCGCGCGTCTCAAGGGTAGTTTTCAAATATAATGAAATTGCAAAAGCGTTGCGTGATAGAAAACATGCTGAAGATCCTGCGAGCTCTGTATACCGCCAGCGGCAGATGGTGCCTATAAACAGGTAGCCCTTATTAAGCCGGCGAATGTATGGCGCGTGGCTCAGTGGTCAAACTCAGCACGCTGCGGAGCGAGGGGTCACTGGTTCGAGTCCCCGGGCAGGTGCCTTGGAATATTTTTCTTCTGATTTACTGTTCTTGTTGCCATATATATGTATGCATATTCGGGGCATGACTGCGACGAAGTTACTTTCGGCGTATCAGGCTACTTCACAAATTGGAGTGCCCTCGGAGGCACCAGGTTGGTACGGGAGTGTGGTATCGAGTGGGGGGAAAGGCTCGCGGCAGTACAAAAGAAAGAAAGAGGAAAAGCCCGCAGTCGCTTGCGTCGCGTTGTTGTATGCGAATGTAACAAAAGGCAGCATGATGTTCCAGTTGTGATCGGATGAGCTATACGTCTTCAACATGTCGCCGAGTGTGTGGTTGAACTGCTCGGTGAGGCCGTTTGTTTGTGGGCCGTAGACGTCAATACCAACGCGGTCGAATGGGCGAGCAGGGCAGGGGAGTGATTGTAACGTGCCAGTAAGGTGTCGCGAAGGAGTCTTGCCTTGTTGCATGTAGTGCAAGACGACGTATTTCTGCACAAAGCGGTACATTCCACGCCAGCAGTATCGCTAACGAAGCCGTAGATTTTCCAGATGCCGGCGTGAGGCCTTTAGGGCTCTGCGTGGAAGTCCTCACAGATGTCACAGCGCATATGACGAGGGACAGCAAGGATGCTACTTCCGACTGTCTGGCATGTAGTGGCGGCGGTACAGGATGTTGTCTCGCAAGGAAACGTGGACTACTTGGCGGAGTAACGCTCTCGTCGAAGGTACAACAGATGGATCATAAGGTAGTCGACCAACTCTGCGCTACTCCGAAAGCATGGCAGTGTAGCTGAGCGGTGAGAAGGTCGTACTGAGGAGTGATAGAAAAGCTAGATCTGGTGCCCGACGGGTCTTTCAAGGTAGAAAGCCAGCATAGAGCGTGGTGGTCTGTGAGAACGTCGAAAGGATAGCCGCAAAGGATAGCCGCAGGGGCGAAACTTCGTCACTGCTCAAACTATTGCCAAGCGCTCCTTGTCTGTCATTCACATACCCAACACCTCTCCCAAATGCGGTGACGTTTATCGATGAGGTTTATTTGTAGGATGGAGTCGTAACGATGAATGACCGCACGGTAAAGCAGTGTAAGGTCCGCAAAGACAGCACAGGCTCACGCGCAATCGCAGCACCGGTCTTTTGTCATCGTCTTTCGCAGGCGCATACCACTTGATCAGTATCCTCCAATACACTATATGCTGTGAGCACGTTCCGCGCGTGTTTTTAAATATAAAGGCGTGTTTTTCTCAAGAGTAGTTTTTGAAAATTTTACAAACCTGATGTACCTCTCCTAGAAAGTATCCGTCTGTTCCCACCCAAATTTTCTCAGATTATACCTAAACCCCAGCCAAAGAGTCTGACCCTAAAACTTTCAAAAACTGATTAGGTTACAATTTGTTGTGGATCAAAAATTATTTTTTTCGCTTTCGACAAATTTTAGAGGAATCAAAATTTGCATGTCAAATGGAAGATGTAGGAGCATCTAATGAGCTGTTTTATATAGATTTATCGTGAGGGCCGCAATGCTAATTTACGCGTAAAGCTCCCTTAAAAATCCCTTTTTTCAAGTTTGCAAGCAGTCTCCTCAATGAAAGTTTGTTTCCATGCGTCGAAAATATTTTTAGCAGCAAGTATGTTGCCTAGTAAAAAAAGCCGAAAAATGTTTGCGGTTGCAACGTTGCCGCCATTTTTACAAAAAAAAATAGGTGACTTAAAAAAATGACATTACTTAGCGGATGAAATTTGATGCGACAAAAAAGATATTGGCTTTAAGAAATATAAGCAGTATTAGCACTGGGGATGCTATTACTAGTAGTCGCACTTAAGCAATTCGCAATAAAAATAACTATGCTATTAAGTTTGCCTGTCCCTATCAAACATAGGCGAACCAGCATTGTAGCCTGGTCACAGCACCGGCAATATTTTACTAAATGATTGTGGTAGAACGCAGCATTGCGCCACTCTAGCGTTGTAGTTACTCACGCAGCAGAATTCTGCCCAAGCACCGATGGGAATAGAGACAGGAGTCTTCTGCTGATGCTCATGGCGTGCATTGAGGCAAATGGGGGCCCCTGCTATATTTAATTTTCCTGTAATCTGAACAGAGCTACAATAAAAGTGCTGCTATGAGTGATTCGAAGGTATCTGCCATTGTAGTGCATAGAATTTTATTATCTACAGATACATCTAGTAGACCAGTGCAATGCTCATTATAAATATCACAATGACTGTTTAAAAAAGGTTCGTCTTTCTGAATTGTTTCCACAGAACCGACATGTACTCGAACTCTATTGAAATAGTTCGGGGACAAATTAGCACAATAGCATAAGGGTAGTTGTAACGACTCACCAGATCTCAGATGACTTGGTCCCTAATTTCTGAGAAAATGTTCGGGCACTAACATTCCTGTGTGTTGTCATTGCTTTTATGCATGTTATTTTAGGACGTTTCAGCGTTGTTAAGTTCAAATAAATAACACCGGTATTCATAAACTGTAAAACATAACAGAATACGGATTAAATACAATACTTTCATGAACTTAAGGTGTTGGTAAAGCTATGCACATACATCATAGCCGCAAAATGGTTTGTCTTAGTTTTTAAGCAAGTTCAAACTTGAGATGTTGACGACTTTCCGAATAGGTAGAGCCCTGAAAATACGCCCGATGAACTAGAACTCGGGAAGCCAGCGAGTTCTAAGCTGCATACACATTCCCGGAACCTGTGCCGATTTGTGGTGGCACGATTCGCTTAAGGCCCAATTCATAGTATATGCAATACCCTTCTAGGTGATTTCTTAGTTGCCTGAGCAAAACCCAACAAAGAATTTTGAGCCAGGGAGATATCATCACCAAACACGTTTTAGTACAAAACATCAAGAATCTAAAAAAATTAGGTAGATCCCACGCCTTGTGGGAATCGGTGTCATGCGAAGCAGTCAGCGAGTAGTTCTCTATACCCGCATTTTTGGACTTTGAGCAAAGCGTTACGAAGTGAATCGACGTGTTTTTGCAAGTGTGTAGTTGTGTGCTCATCGTCGGATTACCAGGAACGTTGACTACACTGCAGTTTCAAGGGTAACCAATGGTGTGACGTAACAGTAGCACTCACATTAGAGCACAGATGTCAGTGTTATCGATATCAAGTGGACGTTACGTTGCGATGACGTCAATGTCATATGTAACTATTTTCACATTATTCATGTTATGACTATACAGTCATCCTCATCAAACCCCCCCTAGCCCTCCCTTACCTATATTGGTCGATACCAAGTTAAGCAAGCGATCATGAGAGCACCCAGATGTAGACAGATAGATAGATAGATAGATAGATAGATAGATAGATAGATAGATAGATAGATAGATAGATAGATAGATAGATACGTAGTCAGAAACGCTCAAAGTGCCAGCAGTTCGCTAAGAAATGCTCCTTAGTTAAAACCTATTGCGTTATCTCTGTTTAAAATATCCCCGTGCTAATTTTGAAGACAACCGGACCGAGAAGAGCATGACAGTACGGGCGCCAATAATCATTGGTAGGGCTTTACGTCTGAAACCCACGTAGAAGAGTGGCAGATCGGACTATTTGGTGCTCCATAATCAGAATCGTAATAACGTGGAAGCAACGCAAGTGACACAATGGACAGTATGCGTCCGTCCTGTCCCTTGTGCTGTTTCTGCGCTATTACGATTCTGATCAAAACCCATGGTATTGTTATGAGTCGCACCGTAGTGGTAAGCTACAGAAATTTTGACTACCTGCGGTTCTTAAACGCACTCTCAAATGAAAGTACACCGGGTTCTAGTACATTTGCTCCATCAAAATGTGGTTGCCTCGGCCATGATTTGAAAGAACTTTCCTAAGTGGACCATGGCGTCACCTTGGCACGGAACCTCGGAGAGCCCTGCTGCCATCGCAATCCCAGAACGACCTTCTGCAGGTCATCTTCGGGACAGCGAGCGTGCTCGAGACCCCGGAGACACCAGCCACCGTGTCTAGGAAGCTGTTGCCGCCTACTGCTTGCGGTTTCACCTGTGTCTATTGGTTCCTTCCGCACTAAGACTTTGGGCTGGCGACACAAGCGATGGTTGCACCGTATCGTCCTTCATGTGACAGCCGAGTATTTTACCACAGAGCTACGCTGGTGCGCGAAGCTCATTGGCAAAAAGTGGTTGCAGGCGTCATGTCGGGCAAGCAATCGCGTTATGTAATACCGGGTGTTCAAAGTTAGCATTTATGGCTTTCTTAAAATTCAGCACGAGGAAGAACATGAAAACCACCTTTGCAGACAGCTTATGTATCCAGAGGGAGGCAAAGTGAGACAATAATTATCACTGTCAGGTGCCCAATTAACTCATATTCGACAACTGATTTTTAGTGTTATAGCAAGCAAGCACGTCTGTACTGAAAAGTTGGAGGCAGTCGCGCTTATACAAAGTTCCACTTTAGTATTTTTCTAGCATGTCTGTGCTTCTAGATATCCCGCTGTAAAGTTTTAGGGCCAAACAACGAAACGTTCCTTTCCTCAGTAAGGAAGCCTTCATTTTGGTGAGGCCGCCTTATGTCACTCTGAAAGCTTCCTCACTGAGGGGCCCTCGGTGAAGGGTTCCTTGGCGCTTCCTCAGCTTAAGGTTGCTTTGGGGCTACCTTAGTGCGCCCTTAGGTCCGCTTCTGGCCCTGAACGAGCGCTTCACCTCACAGCTAGCCCACATGATGAGCTAGCCCACGTGACGCTTGTTTCCGAGGCAACCCTCCCACCCCACCTCTGCGGGGAGAAGGGTGTTTTCGCAGGCATGTCTGACTCGTGAAGCGCGTTTAGACTGACAGCGTTCAAAGAGGCGGGCGTTTCAGTGTTGCTAGACCGCACAACGTTTTGCGCTCGACTACGGTGGCTTTTCACATTTAGTAATCGCAGTTGGAAAAAAGCGTACATGCGTCTCTATATTAACACTTCAATTTGGAAGTGATGTGGTGACCCAACTTTTTTTACAGAATAAACGCTTGTGAGCAAAGCTTATATTCGATAATCTCGAACGCAGGAGCGCGGCAACCATTCCTCCCGCGAGGACGGGTGAAGGAAGCTTTCAGAGTACGCTTGCTTCCTCCGTCGGTACTTGGTTCTAAGGAGGCCTCACGTAAGGTGAGGACGCGGTCGAAGGAAAGGAACGTTTCGTTGTTTGGCCCTTATTGTGGTTTTCATGACTACGCATGCAGGGCGGTGTGGATAAGCGCAATGTTCCTCCCCGAGGTGACGAACAGTCATATTTTGCCGTCAGCAGCCAGTAGCAAAAGGCTAACCGTTATCATCTTTGCCTGTGCCTTCGACCCGTTGTCAGATTAAACGATGCACGCAACTGCCACAGCACACCGGGGAGGAGCTTGCGCCACTGCTGTCTGTCTTGCATGTGTAATCACGTAAACCACATTTAAACTTTGCCGCGGGATATCTAGGAGCAGAGACATGCTAGAAGAATTCTTCCAAGTGAAAATGTGTATAAACGCGACCACCTCGAACTTTTCAATACAAACATGCTTGCTTGCTGCAGTCAATAAAAAGTTAATTTAAAATCTTAATTAAATAGGCGGCTGACAGCGATAATTATTGTCTCACTTAGTGTCCCCCCTGGATACATAAGTTGTCTTCAAATGTGGTTTTCATGTTCTTCGCCATGCTGAATTTTAGGAAAACCATAAACCTAATTTTGAACACCCTGTATAGTGTGGCAGAAAAGTAAAATAACAACCGAGCATCACACAATGCTAATTGCGCAACGAGTGCGTGGTTTAATGCTTCCGACCCACTGATAAGTGTTCAACCATAGTCTTCATCGTTATGAGCCACATTCAGCTTCACCAAAGTGCACATAATACCTTACATATGAGTTGCGGAGACCTCGCTTATCCGCAGAAAGAAGAATATTGGCATAGTGGGTGTTGTCCTACTCCACAAAAAATATACTTTCTGACGTAGTTGATAGCTTGTGCAAAGCTTGTGCAAAACTTCAAACTCTGTTGGCTTTTGCCCTATCACACATCTGCGCTCAGAATTCGAATAGACAGTATCGAAATCGTCCGTAATTTTGTAGCGTGAGCTACCCTGAACAAGGTTGGGCACTTTGGCGTGCCTTATGGGGAGCCGTTGCGCGCATGTGCGAGGAGCAGTGACGTCACAGAGTAAACAGCTGGCGCACCGGAGAAGGCCTGGAAGCTAGTGGAGTGACATGTCACTATTGGGCTGACGCTTGACTCGCGTTAGCTCGCTCGCTAGTCCGTCCGTCCATCTATCTTTGTGAGGAATGGGATTGCTGCCAGTGAGCTGCCTCCTTAGCTCACGCTACATATAGCCTGCCATAGCCAAGCTAAGACACTGCTAATTTTGTTTTCGTTCGGGAACCACCGTATCATGGGAGCACGTAGCTAAATTGCCGTCTGCGCCGTCTAGTGGCAAGTAGTCTGTTGTCGGGGGCACAGCTATGGCGGTGCTTTCGCCAGAGCAATGTGCTAGACAGCAGATGGGTGCCACTAGACGGCGCGGACGGCAATTTCGCCAGGTGTTAGAGTAGTCCGTATTATTTTGGGGCGGACTGTACACGTATGTGATCTTTGTATGTAGCCTCATATGACTGCGTTTGTGTTTCGCCCCGAATACTGCTAGCGTCACATGCCTTGCAAAGGGACCACCGTAATCCATTGGCAATAAAGCGTCAGTGAGACAGGACTGCTGTTCTTTTATCTAAGAGCATCACATTGCATATGTATGCGTGACAGTTGTTGAGGGTGGCAGATACGCTGACGGCAGTTGGGAAAGAACTGGGTTTGAGTGGCTTAGCACTGAAAAGCATGGATGGACGAAGAACGCGCACGCGATATAAAGGCGCCTGGACGATCGTCAGGCCGAACGCAATTCAGTGAAAGAGGCTGAGACGATGGAAATTACTACATTAAAGGCTGAGAAGGAAGAACTTGAGCTAAGCCTAAGGACTTGTCATCTAACGGAGAGTGTGCACGTAGGCCCCAACGCAGAGCTACCAAAGCTCGCATAAGCTCACCTGCGCAATGAACGACTGAAAGGACGAGCTGGAGGCGTATGTACAGCAATTTTCTGCGCATCGCTACTAGCCAAGACTGGCCACAAGGTTAGTGGGTACTATCGCTAAGTCTTTGTTTGTCCAGAGAGGCCTTAGTTTTTTAGGCAAGATGGACACCTCAGCATGCCATGGAACTTTATGTTGATGGAAACGGCTACTGCAGCGTTTTAGACTCATGGAGGAAGAGCCCTGTACAAATGTATTGATCTGCCAAACACGGTAATTTAGAAACTTGCCAGCAGTTTGCCGGAATGTTTTTAGGAATATTATGACCATGGGAAAGGAATGGCCCAAACTGAATTGATCTGCCAAGCCCTGCACTCAGAATAAAAGGTTCAAGCAGAAATACACCTTTCTGTGGTAAGTGCTGCGCAACGGGACATACGGCAGGTGACTGCCCCCAAAAGTCCGGCGGTATCGAAAAAGACTGGACCTCGGTGGTGCAAACAGATAGTGTGAAGGCTGTTAATCAAGATTCAAGAGGGCCTTTCAATGTCTTTCCAGAAGACTGCAACGCGAGAAAAAGCAAATCCACATTGTGATTGAAAACGCAATGCCCCCCAGCACAGAGTATACTAGAAGAGCATCCCGCTAATGTACTGGGAGGTTCCGAATGCGATTCAGTTATTAAAAGGTCACTCGTGTCTAAAAGCAAGCTGACAGGAAACATTTGCTTGATCTGCCATCTGAACAAAACGTTGGCGAAGCTACCGGAAGCAAACGTGGATACTTTTGCACCATTCATTACAGGCGAGACCCGCGCCATCTGCATTATATGATGTTGTTTGGAGAAATGTGGAATGCGTTCCTGCTATCTCCCATGCTTACAATGAGTGGGAGAGACATCTTTATGTCTTCAATGCTCTGGAGGATTCATCTTGCGCGGAAAGTCACAACTGCTATTCCAATGAATTTTTCCCTGCAGAGAAATTACACCAGCTGCCCGGAAAAATCGGGTGTCAAAGTAAAAGTTGCCGCGGTAAACCAACGAGCAAAACGAAAGTCTCACCTGCTGCTGGGCCTAGTTATCAGCCCTTGGACATTATCGCACAAGACACTACGGAACGGACAAGTTTATTTGGGGATCCTGAGAATTGCCACCACTTAAGGCCGATACCGCGGAGTGCTAGGCAAAAAAGAAAAAAAAACGGGACAGCAACCAGCGGAAATCACTTCCGCTGGCTGCTGCGTTGAAGTTGAAGACCGCGTTCACCGACATCGTCTTATTTATGATGTAAGGCATTCTTTACTGCAAGGACTTGCTTCGTTCGCGCATAAAGGTGGAGCAGCTGTGGTGCAAAGGCACCGCCATGTCTTTGTTAGGAAAGTGGCCCATAAAGTCATTATTTAGGGCCATGAAGGAACCAAACGAGCCATAGACCGTATGTTTGGGGAGTTCTGTTGGCCGAGAGTTCAATCAGATATCATTTGGTTAGACACGTGTCAGATAACCATTTCCAAGCATTTAATTGGTCGTGTACAAATGGGAAGTGCTCTTATAATTGACCCTCTGTTTGAGAGAGTCTCCATTGGTGTTGTGGGGCGTCTCAATATTGTGAGCATCTCCGATGCCAGAGAGCGGGAACATGTACGTCTTCATATTGGTGAATATGGCAACGCAACATCGCGATCCCGTAGCGCTTCCTAGCACTGAAACTGGGAAAGTTGCTGAGGCGCTTCCTAGAGATGTTTTCCCATGTGAGAGTCCAACGGGAGATAATGAGGGACAGAGGCGCATCATTGTCATCACACCTAATGAAGGAGTTAAGGCGACTTACTCTCTTTTACACACTTGCCAACAACCCCATATCATCCAATCGCTAATGACCCGTTAAAGCAGATAATGAAGAGACTGTGTCAAGAGTTCGAAAAAAGTGTTACCGGTACTTGGTACTCTTAGTTTTTGGAGGGCCGGTAAGACCACACACAGAGCATACGGCGCACTCGCATCTATGAATGAGGTTAAGAAGGCCGGGCTCCTATCTTCGAGTCACTAAAACAACTCGGGCCTTAGGCATAACCTGGCACGAAACCTCGAAGAGCCCTGCTGGTAGTCTTGGAATCAATTGCTGCCGGCTTTATCCGGGCAGCGAGCGTGCTCGGCACCCCGGAGCCAGTGGCGCGTCCAGCGAGCTGTGACCGCCTGTACTATCGCGCTCAGTATGAGCTACATCGTGGGAGCGCGTGGCCAAGAGCACTGTAAGGTTGTACAGTGGCGCCGATCGTCAAATAACTTGGAGTTATCAGGGAAGCGTTTAGCTGTTTCTTTGAGTGTGCATCGCCTCGCCTTGCTTTCACGCTCGCCCTCGTTTTGCCCTGTCGTGATGTCAGCTTCGAAAATGATAACCGCCGCCATGGCTTGACACACAGACTTCGATTTTTTTCTTCAGTAAAGCTAAATAAATGGCAAAACGTCCCTTCAAATAAGAGGGCCAGGGTGAAAGCAAGCAATAGGGAGTGATGCACACTTACAGGAATAGCCACACTCTCTCCCAATAACTCGAAAATATGGCACAATCGGCACCACTTTACAGCCTTGCAGAGCGCTGGGCCACGCGCTCGCGTGGGAGGTAGCTCATACTGAGCTCGATAGTACTTGCAACTTCGCCTGAGCCGGCTCGTTCCTTACGCCCCGTGGCGTTGGCCTGCGCAAACAACGCACGGTTGCAAAGGCCCAAGGTACCACACACCTACTGACTTGTGAGACTGGCTTTTTCTTTTGCTTGTTCGAAAATCACCGTGCACCGACCTCTTTCAGTGCTGATGTATGTGATCTGTGTCTGTCGCATAATGTAATTGTATTTCCTGTCACGCACCGTCTCCTCAGTCTTCCTTTATGACACGCCTTGAGACATGACGAACCTTAACCATCACACCATACTATTATACCCGCCGCACAGAGATCACCGGTCCGCTGTATCAACTTCTGCGGACAGACGTAAAACGCAGTTGCACTGAACCTCCACAAAAATCACTGCAATCACTGGCCAGTACAATTGTGTAGACCACAGATCGAAAGATCCCTCTGTGAGGCCATTTTTGCGGCACACATATGCGAGGGACTACGGTCTAGTGGTTGTTTTCCGAGATAAATTTGGGGTGCCCGTTGCAGGAAGTTGCATTCGCAAGTCCCTCTCTAACACCCACAGAAATATTTTACCCAGTTGCTGATCGCGAACGGGCCGCGACATTACTCGCGCTCATAAAATTTGACATGTGCTTGAATGTGCCCTTTATTGTCGAAGTGGAGCATAAGGCGATCCCTCGGCTACAGCGTTTACAGAAACCAGCACGCCTACAGCCCTCGCTGATAAGTAACATTTCAAAATTAAATCGAACGATACTCGACTGCAAAAAACAAAGTTGGGCGAAAAGCAAGGCAATGTACAGCGCCGTAAAGTGGTGCAAAATGCGAAGCGAAATGGTGCACAATGGAAAACATCCGGCTGTTAAACAGTGAAAAGCAATGAATGAGACGTTCGAAACTGTGCTGAAGCATTCTCGCTAGTGTTTCGCTGCAGCCTTCTTCTTCCTGTGACACATTTTCACTGGTTGCTGCTAATGATACAGACCCGTACTGGTACTTCGTTTAGAAAAGCACCTCTCATCTGCGTGCAACGTAAATATGGCCACTGCGGGAATTTCCTCGAAGATCTAGATTGCTCTAGTAGGCAAGCGCCCGCATCTTCATGGTCAATTGGTGTGTAATCGCCAAGCATGGACTCCCACTTTGGTGCAATCCACACGCTGACGACGATTACGGTAATGCTCTGTTTCCAGTACTTATCACAAGAAATTTCAGCACAACTTTCATTCATTGTTGTCACGATCCTCCTTTGGGTGGTCTCAGTTCTTCAAGCAAGTTATATGGGAAGGTAAACGAGATTGTTTAGCGGCCACGTATGGAGCATGGCGTTTTATGTTGACACGAAACTGCTCGGTGAACGAGTAACACCGCATGGTGGTCTCCCATGTGGCTTGATGCAGCCAGTGCTCAAACTCCTGGGCGAATTGTCACCAAGGGCTTTGACTTGTGAGCCCCGTAATCCATGGGTCACAGCGACTTATTGTTGGTTACTCACCTCTTCAATAAGCAGCCTCAGTTGAACCTATTCTTTGAAGTAACACCGCAGGAATTTTCGCATTGTCACTATGATGACTTCTGGCGCCCTGGATGTACCGCCGCAATAGGCAACCTACAGCCCCACGTTCGCGAGCCGCACATTCTTAAAGAGGTGTTTTGCCTTGAGCGCCAAGCACATTGCCATAACGTCCACAGGGTAGTTAACGGAGCGAACACATCAAAAGAAATATGAACGTCATGCTTCTTATTGTAGAAGCCGTCATACGCAATGGGATGTAAACACTTTGGAAGGGACATTTGCTATGCGTATCAGGGTAAATACGACTACATGTTTTAAATCTGTAAGCCTTAACTTTGGTAGAGATCTTTCAATGCAGGTACGTAATACCCTGGTACCGCCACACTGGTCATATTGCCCCAACCGTAGCTTTAAGTGACGTTACAGGTGGCTTACAAACACACTTAATTTGAAAGGGCATCGTTCTGGCATTCAGTAAGAGAGTTATTTGTGCCTATCACTTGAGCTTCATCGGTAAAATTTTTCAATGTCCTTGGAACCTAAGTTTCAATGTCCTTGGAACCTAAGTGGGATGGTCCATTCGAATGACTCACCTTCCATGGTCCTGTCTTCTTACCCGAAGTGCTTGCTACCTGGAAAACAAAGAAATCAATCTGGTCATCCGCGATTCGTAAAATCATAAGAAGTAATTTGTCAAGAATCAAGCCACTGGTCTAAGTTTTCTAATGGTTACCTCTCTTATTAAGTTAATGAATACCTAGCAATGCAAATGAGTTCTGCGGAATCCGCATGGTGGCGGAAGGGTTAATAAAGGGAAAATAGGTAACCACCCATTTGTAGCACGAAGCCACAAGAAATCCGTACGGATTTCTTTTGGCTTCGAGCTGCAAATGGGTGGTTATCTATTTTGTCTTTATTAACCCTTCCGCCACCTTGCGGGATTCCGCAGAACTCATTTGCATTACTTCTGTCCATGTGCTTCGAGTTGTCGATGGATTCGCCCTCGCGCTGCCAATTGCTAGCTTTCTAGTTAGTTCAATTGGTAGAGCGACCGCCCCGGTTAGGCGTTGGTCCCGGGTTTGAACCCTGGACCAGGACCAATTTTTCGGCAACTAAGAAGCTTTTCTTTCTCATAAATCCGTACGGATTTCTTGTGGCTTCGAGCTACAAATGGGTGGTTATCTATTTTGTCTTTATTAACCCTTCCGCCACCTTGCGGGATTCTGCAGAACTCTTTGCATTACTTCTGTCCATGTGCTTCGAGTTGTCGATGGATTCACCCTCGTGCTGCCAATTGCTAGCTTCCTGGTTAGCTCAATTGGTAGAGCGACCGCCCTGGATAGGCGTTGGTCCCGGGTTTGAACCCCGGACCAACACGAATTTTTCGGCAACTAAGAAGCTTTTCTTTCTGAGAAATTCGTACGGATTTCTTGTGGCTTCATGCTACAAATGGGGGGTTGTCTATTTTCCCTTTATTAATACCTAGCAATATTAAGCCAAAATCCTACAAAGCAAATATGCTTCAAGTGCTAAACGGATTGAGAGGGCGAATAATTTATATCTTATGGTGGAACTTGTTCAGCCTAGCTTGTGAGAACGACTAATATTTATGCGGGATCTGCTTTAGTGTAAAGGGAGGGCTCGGCAACCTGCGGCCCGCATCTGGCCCCAAGGGCGCTACTCTGTGGAAGAACCCCCCCCCCCCTCCCTTTACTCTTGTCATTCCCTATCTAGGCTGTAAAGTCATATGTCAATTCAGTAATAAACATACGTGATTTCTATTCTACGTTAGTACATTATGGTCAATTCGAAATATTTTTTCTCTTTGCCTGCAAGGCACCTCCATCCCCCCCCATAGGCCGTCCAGCCCCCCTTGATGCCTGCTGCATGCAACTCGGCCCTACGCCTCAAAAGCTTTCCGACCCCCTGGTCTAGACGAACGCCGATGAATAATGTAGCTTCTAAGACGATGCATTTTTTACTCCATTTGAATTCGCTTCCCAAGTATAATTGGCGCTAATCAGCTCTTCAAGCTTTCTGGGCTTAAATAGGGCACTAAACATCGGGCGAAAGTGTATTCACCTGCTCTGTGAGTAGTCTTCGTGCTGAGCTCTCCGTACGAGTTGAAGAGATACCACACATATGAACCACGGAGACTTCTGCCATTGTTTTTCGCATTTTTCCACTATCTTTATGGGAAACTACCAGCTACAGCGTAGTATAACGATCAATGAAATTATCACGCATTTTCCTTCGCGGATCGTAGGAATCACCGACTGCAGGAAGTTCGCCATGAATTGGCTCTGTGCGACAGTGGTACGCGTTACTTTGGTGGAATCAGTGTCATTCTTCGTCGCCATGCATTATTTGTTCTTACCGTAGATCATCCGTGACATTGCCCGCTCGCGCATGTAAATGTTTGACAACACGTGTGTACAGTATATACAATGCGTTTTTGCCGTTGAGCCGCCGTAGCAGGCTTTTCTCAGCGTTGCCGTTTTTCCGCTGCTTCCCGAGCTCTCGCCACCGGGGTAGCTTGCTGTCTGCGTAGACGTTCAGACGTCGCATGGCGCGGTCTCACCTCCGGAGTAGCAGCTTGCTGTCGGTGTTGCCGCTTAGCATTTCGCGGGCAGGAGCGCTTTCACGATCGTTTTCATCCATGACAGAAAGAGAATCTGTCGTCTGGAACGCGCTTGTTCTTCATCGTCATCAACTTGATCGTCATGACGTATAGCGGGTACCTTGCATGTGCTGTGCCGTGATGGCAGAAAGAGAATGTGTGGCCTGGAACGCGCTTATTGTTCACCGTCATCAGCGTCATAATCATCGTCATGGCGTGGCTACGGTGGACAATGGTGCGAACGGGGGGACAGGCCTCGTTCATAAGATGCTTCGCATCTAAAAGCTATGCTCAAACTTTGCTGTGCCGCCACCTAAATGGAGTGACATTATATATCTGGGCTGTTGTCAGAGTATGTGAGCATAGTTTTTTTTTATTGGAGGCCAATTTTTATTTATTTATTTATTTATCAAACAATACTGCGAATCTCTTCAGAGATTATAGCAGGGAACGTACATGAAAAATAATATTTGTTTGCACAAAATCATAAAATCACAAAAAAAAGTCAAAATGACAATATGACATACAAAATCATACATTATACATTGCCATTAGAAGAAAACACAACAGAATTTTAGTAACAACAAAATCATGGGTGAGATTATGGCTAAAAACAACTGCAAAAATATAAGAAATACGTTTGCAACATGACGTAGGATCAGCATGTACACATTATTATTGAACACATTATTCAAACAATTTTATGAACAAATTAATCGAAGAACACGTCACTTAAATTTTAATACCGATTATAGAAATAGAAGACAAAACTATGTATAAGTAACATGGCAAAGACTAATCGTTTAACGGGTTTATTGATGTTGCAATGTTGTTAGTGCTCTTTGTGAAGCAAGCAATTCACTTTCAATTGCAGTTGTAAACAAGCTTATGGATGATTCCGGCGGTTAGGGTAGGTTTCAGTGAATTCCAATGTTTAATGGTTAGAGGGAAAAATGAATATTTGAAGAAATTAGTGTTGGAAGTGTATTCGGCAAGAGTATGGGAATGCTTATGGCGGGTTTGTCTGCCATGAAAATAAGATATATACCTTGAAGTATCTTTTTTTATTATGTTCCGTAGTAGTTTAGTAGCTGAAACATTAGTTTTAGTCTTGTTAGTTTCGTTCGGTTTTGTAGTGTTAAGATGCCAGCGTTATTAAGAAGATTTGTCGGTGAGTCTGTCATTCTATACTAGTTAAAAATAAACCTTATTGCTTTTCTTTGAACTGCTTGTATTTTATTAATCTGTTGGTGGGCAAACGGGAACCAGACCGGGCTGGCATATTCTAGTACAGATCGGACGAGGGTTGTGTAAGATATTAGTTTGGTATTCGGTGGTGCGTGCTTAAAACGTCTTTTCAGTAAAAATAGTCTTTCAGGGCTGTGCTAGTAATGTTATCATTGCGAGTATCCCATCTCAGATCGTTTGATATCGTTATTCCTAGATATTTGTGGTTAGAGACTCTGGTTAGGGTGCAGTTGTCAATAGTGTAAGAAAAGTTGGACCTCTGTTTTTTGCGGGTTATTGCCAAGGAAACCAATTTATCAATATTGAGGGACATTTACCATTCTTTCACCACTTCTGTACATCTTCTAGTGCTCTGGTAAGGATTAGGTGATCGGCAGGAGTATTGATTTCTTGGTAAAGTATGCAGTCGCCTGCAAAAAGCCTAAGTTTTACTTTAGTTGAGAAGGGTAGATCATTAATGAATATTGTGAACAATATTGGCGCTAGGACGCTGCCCTGTGGCACGCGTGACGTGACTGCTGTTGTTCTAGAGGCGGTGTCCTGTAACTGTACAAATTGTGAGCGATTGGTTAAGTAATCCTTAATCCAGTGAATAATGGTGCTATCTCCAAGAGCAACTTCTATTTTACTTATTATTTGCTATGTGAAACACGGTCGAATGACTTCGCAAAATCTAAGATGAGATCAAGTTGTTTTAGGCTATCAATGGACTTGGCTGCATAATGTATTAATTCTAAAAAGTTGAGTAATTGTTGACTGGCCTTTTCGGAAACCATATTGTATAGGAGACAATATATGTTTTTTTCTAGATAAATGTTTATGTGTTTCAATATCATATGTTCTATTAATTTACACACAGAACAAGTCAGTGATATTGGTCTGTAATTTGAAAGCACGGTTTGCTGCCTGATTTATATATCGGAATAATTTTGGTGGTTTTCCACAGTGCGGGAACAGTGCATGACTGCAGTGATTTATTCAACATTAGACATAAATATTTCGCTAACCACTCCGCATACCTTTTGAGGAAGATGTTTGGTAAATTATCAGGACCCGGGCCGTTCTTGGTATCAATGTCTAGTAATAGGTTGAACACGCCTTGCTCGGTCACTGTCAGGGGTTCTATGGGTGAATGGTCGGATGATTGCATGGGTGGAATATTTCCGTCATCTACAGTAAAAACTGATCGAAAGTAATCGTTGAAGGAGTTGACGAGATCGTCGTTGTCTTGAGAAGAACGGGGGGGGATTGTTCGGGTGGAACGGGTGGAACGGGAACGGGTGGATTTTATTTAAAGTACAGCCATTCTACAGTCCTACTATTTCACGATGTTATCCAAATCATCCATAACTGGATAACGACCTTGTTTTCTCTTAGCTATCTTGTGGAAAATTCTGTTCCATTCAACCTGGATAATTATATATTTCAACAATGATACACTTTAGTGCGAAAATGCAGACTGCGTCAAGTGCAAATGCATGCGTGTAGTGCAAAATGCGCTTGGTTTAAGCGACAAAAGCTTCTCGCCGCCCTCGTTGAGCAAATCACGACACGATAACACACATCAAGTGCTTACAATTCAGTTTTATTGCGAGGCAACAGTATTACAGGATGGGCCCCTAAAAACTTACTATAACCAGAGGAGCACCCAGTCTCATGTATATGTACCTAGAGGCTATATAGACTTGCAAAGTACAAACCTTCGAGACGATTAAGCTTCACCGTTACGTGTGATACGCGACAGCGTTATCTGCCGTCATCCGAAATGAATTGTCATTACCCTGCGGTAGCTCTCTTTTCACTAGCCACGTCAAACCTGTCGTCAGAGAAGGAAATACAGTCCGCGGGACGCTGACCAGACACTGGCTTCTGACAGGGCGCCTACTGTAAATACAGCTGCAGAGTGCGCATGAAGCCATAATTCATTTATCACACTAGCGAAGTACTCAGAACGGTTGGTGAGGCAATCAGCGCACCTACGTCGCTGTGCTATAATGTGCTATACTTTAACATCTAACGTCCTCCTGACGCTCAATCTTCATCCTCACTTCCCTATCCCACTCCATGCTACAGTCTACTGGCTATGCTTGCTGTCTCTCTTCTTTTATTCATTTTTTATTGCGGTAGCTGATAACAGATCGCAACGGCAGAGGGGAGTTGTTCGCCGCCACCGCGGCCGCCACCCATAGTCATTATCGCACGAAATAAAAACAAATGAAATGTAAAAGAAATTCCTAGTCATTATGATCAACCAAACATGAGCGGTTAAGTGCCCTCATCCGCGCACAAGATGACGAGATTGCGTCAACCTGGGCGACCGATATCATCGGTAGTGTCCAGTATTATTTGCTTCCACCCGCCACCTACCAAGCCACCTTATACTTTCGGCCATGGCGCTGGTGTTAGTGATTGTGTTTGGGCCGTTATATATTACAGCGAAAGCTCTTACGAGATCACAACACGGGCCAATTTTGGCGCCTAATTATACGCCGCCTCCGCGGCCGGTCTCCATAACGGCTATCGCGATAAATAAGAAAAAAAATGAAATCAGAAAAGATTTCTGGGAACGCATGAGATTTGAACCTGGGCGCACTGCGCGCCACTCGAGTATTCTACCACAGAGCCACGCTGGTACTTAAAACTGCTTCACAAAAAGACCCTATACAGGCGTCATGTCGGGCAAGGACCTAGGTACAGGGAAGTCACCGCTTTATGACGGCGCAACTTAAGCATGGTAGACAATATTTCAATACAATGATTAATGGTTACTGCACTGGAAAAAAGAAAAAAAATGCTGAAGAACCTGCCACCCGGGCAACTTCCTCAGTCACCCTCCATGCCACTGCATAGTACAGGCGTCTATTGCCGCCTGTGCTTGATGCATATGAAGCGAAGGACGCCCACATGTACATTGTTGACTACCGGCAGAAAAGACCCCATAAATATATTCGGGCACATTTTCCCCTGCGACCACAAATACCAAAATAATATGAGTTAGTATCTTGTTCCAAGTACGTTGTAATTCGCTGTTATTTGTAATTCGTTGTAGCCTCCGTATTGTCTGCTAAGCAGCTCGGTTCGTAATTCGCCTTCAACGAGTGGAACGGCTCGGACTTTGTAATCGAATCAAGTGTTGGCGAAGTAGCCAATACAAGAACGAATAAGCGAGAGTAGTAGAAATGCATGACTTGCCTTTCAGGCAGCTTGTTACAAACCAGACGCACGTATTTTGAGTGAAATACCGAATTAGGGCACCCAATTCCAAAGGTAAAGGAGAATATTGATTGTAAGTAATGTTTATTATTATTTGTAAATAGGGCAAGATGCTTTGTTTGTGTACGACAGGAGTATGCTGCTTCCGGCGTTGGCTTATTGTTCAATGGAAGAGATATCTCGGTCCAATGTTTTGATGTTGTTTTAAATAGCAATACCATGCTTTTTTACATATGAATACAACTTCAAAAAAATCAGCAGAAGCTTTTGTGTTGAAGATCGACCCTTTACAACATTCATCGGCAGGTATTCGGATCAGCATCAAAATTAAGACGCTGTTTCAAATCAAATTATGCGAATGATTAACACTAAAACCATATAATTTTAGGAATGATTCATTGTTACCACTAATATCCGATACTGTTCTACTAAATTTACATTTATAATCGCTATCAGGATAGACAAACTTTTCCTCACTTAAATCTACTGCATACCTCAGGAACTCAAATGAGTATCTTACCTGTTTAGCTGCCAGATGTGGAGGTATAACCACAGTAGTGAGAACGAGAAGCCAAGGCCAAATGATGTACGCAGCCATTGATGTCGTACAACAAATAATGTTCGTAGAAGTATTTTAACCTAAACCTTCTCACAGTGTCAAAATCTGTAAGCGACCCTTTATATATCTGCTGCAGCATAACCTTCTCGTCACGAAGCTGAAATTCAATGGCTAGGGGAAAGGAAGGAAACACACATCGTTTGTTGAAAGGTTATCGAAGAAAAAGTATTGTGAATTTGAAAACACGTCTTGAGGACCAGTTCAATAGTACTTTGCCCTTTTGATAATCGAATGTCGTATTCTAACAATTTGCCTAGTTGATTTCCTCATCTGTTTCGTCAAAAATCTTTTCTCAGCAATCTGATCTGTGCTATCGCGATCTTTACATGGCAAACCAATGCCTCCATGTAGGCCGGAAATTTTATTTCGAGGACTGAAGCTTTAAACTACTAAATGGATCATCGTTGGTAATATTTGAAGAAAATTGTTTTAGGTAAAGAGCAGAATGTACGCTACGAAGGAGATTGGGAACAGAGGCTTTGCAACGATAGAACTGCAACGATGTCGCTTAGCTTCTTGCTCACTACAATACCTACATGGGAACTGCTATAAATCACTTTTAGCCCATCTAACATCACTTTCCCCGTGTTCACTTGTTGGAGGAATCAATAGACGACATCGTTTGGCACTTAACAAAGCGCCTTAGCAAGATCTATTTGCAGCATTGCTACTTCTCATCCTCAATGCCACAGTACTCCACACTGCTGCGAGCCTAGGGAACTTTTCTACAAATGGACCGACCTTACATACCGCATGTTTCATAACATCCAACGTGGTCTTAAATATGCATCTGTATTCATTTAAGTAAAGCTTTCACGTAACTTCTGCAGTCTGTTACTAAGTGTTCTAGGGAGATACGCTGCAACAGAAAGCAGTTTTTCTTGGCTCTCTGTTTTAGGAATCAGTACAATACGGCAGGTGCGAAAAGAAGGTGGTACAGACATCACCTAATGTGCTTGGGTGAACATCCATGCCTGCAAAATATGAACATATGTAATCTGCATTAATGCTCTCTCCATGTGCTACAGAACAGATGTATTAAGATAAAAAATTATGGGAAGGCTTCGTTGAGTTTCGCTGAAGTGGAATAAAAGCCGTCTAAATGACTGATGGTTGTCAAACTCAGCCATCGGAAAGTTGACATGGCACTTTCGCCAACATGGGCGCGTTGTTGTGAAATGTTGCCGTGCTGGTACAATAGCAGCAGCCACTGCACAATCGTATTTCTTAACTTCGAACAAAGCAGCTGCGAGCTCATAACAGCTTACATAGCTACACTATTTAACAAATATTGCGGAAGCCTTGCAGCACATATTGTCCTGCACACACAAGATGCGCGGCAGTGAGCAAGCCATATTTGTTACATTCAACAGGCCACTTCAATGCCTTAAGCCCTAACCACACATGTAGACTTGGTGCCTTGCCATTTCCATATGAAGGGAGATGACACGTGGCTACACTCAGTTGGGCGCCCTCTCTCTCCATACAGAGAGGCGCCGAGTCCACTCCACATGCCGCGCGCTGATGTTTTGTAATCGGTACGCGTGGTTAGGGCGTTATGCGAGGCCCTGTTCGCATTTCCGTATTTCAGTTCCTGTCCTTTGCGCCAGCAGTCGATCAACTTTGTTGATCAACAGCGCATATGCAGGAGCAATAACAACAAGAGGCGCTTCTTGCGCATAATGTACATACATGAACGTCCGGCTTCTCGCCGCCCACATGCGCGACCAAGAACAGCCGACGCTACAGCAACAGCGCCTAGTTTGACACAAATGCGCAGAGCACGCGTGCCCATATTTATGTTCATACCACGGGTTACTTTGCAGAGTAAAGCCGTCAAGTGGCGTCGGCTGAGCGCGTAGCATTTCATGACTCGCTCAAAGCTGTTACCGTGCGCTAACGCAGAAGGGCTTTTTGTCACAGCGCCTTTCGCGTTAAGGTCACAATTTCTACGTGGGAAGCTGCAACATAGCTAAGCCTTTAATAAAATCAATCATGACGTCACAAATAATTTTGCAACAGCCAATGTCTTCGGGATAAATCACGTGCTGACGGAGATCGGAGAATGAACTACTTTAACTTAAACGATTGAATGTATTTACTTCGTATGAGGTAGGCGTTAGTCGCGGACTTCCTTTTCTAGTGTGTAGCACCTAGGCGCTTGGCGTGTCTATCCGTACAACTGATGAGGCATGATCGCACTCACGTTCAAGTGGTGAATGCAGGCCTTAAACAAAGCTAGCAATGTTGAAAGACTGTTAAAATTAACTTGCGAGGTCTAGAATGTTGTACCTAACTAAAATAATAAGGAAGTAATTGATATATTCATACAAAATTGCTTAAAAGTCTCCGGGAACAATGCGGCTGACGCACACGCCGCGCGCGAGAGACCGTCCCCACCTCGACAAGCGAGTGATTGCTTCTCCCACCGGCACCTTCGGCGCTACCTCTGGAGGGGGTAATAGCCACAAGTTGACGGAACGCGTTGCTGACGACAGGTATGCCAACTGCCGTAACAAGCAGGAAGTCAATAAAACGCAGCAAAAAGGGTAGCGCGCTGGTCGCACACCGAGTTTGTGAATCCCCCCTAAAAACAATCTACTCGTGCGGCCGAAGGCCTACATGCTTGCCTCAAGTATTTGATGTCATCGAGTGTTTGTTAAATGGATCAGTGGGAACTCTACAAATGGGAATCGCTGGTTGGCAGTAATACGCACTTCCTCAAACTTCGCAGCAGTGTACCTGGATTAAGCACATAATTTAAAGCTACACCAATCACCAGAATTTTTTTAGTTTTCTGAAATCTAAAGTAATTCAACGTGCACCATACTAAATACACGGCTGTTTTTTTATAGAAATGTGCATGCCGTGTGCTGCGGGAGTTGAATTCGCACCCTTGTGCTGAACACTGCAATGCTCTAGCCACTAACACTCCAGGAAGAGCGAAAATTGATCACTGCGAGTAACAATTGCGGAATTTCATGATTTATTCACCATAAAACAGAAGTTTCATGCGATTGAGTCATAACGCAAAGAAAATGAAATATTACTGTAGCTATAATTCCATTATCGTGTAAATGAATATATGCAGTCGAAGCTCGTTCATTCGACCCCCCTCGTTAACTTGGAAAATCGGGTAATTCGGATATGTTCTCCGACACCGGCCATCAATACATTCTTTCATGGAATCAAACTCCCATTACTAATTCGGTCATAACTGGTCGCAACCCGGTTAACCCATTAGGGACCACTGTACTTTAAAAAGTACACTTCCTTTTTCGGGCGTACGAAATACAAAACAGAATATTCTGATCTCGCTCATTACAATTTCTGATGCCAAGGGTTGCAGCAAGAAAATCCTAATTTGGAATATGGACTCGGTTATGTTTTTTCTGTTTTATGAGCCGTCAAACTTTAGGAAAATGAGAGCCTGTTAGACGCACGTGGTCAGTACTACTTTTTCTAAATTAATTTCAAGTTTTACATTTTATATGTTGAAAAAACGGACTGCTTCTGCTTCAGCAAGAGCAATTCAATCCCTGCAAAGCGCGAGAAGCCTACAGAGTGCATACTTTTGCTGTGAGGAGTAATGAAATGTTGCTGTACTTTATTTAGTACACTGGGACTTCGTGGGAGCATACATTTAACTCTTCTTGTGCGTTGCATCATAGATTCAACAGGCTTTTCTTTGATATGAATGCCGTTTTTTCGGTTATCTAAGACTCATGAGGCTGCGAAAGATGTCGCTGTGAATATACGAGAGCCTCTTGATGTTTTAATTGGCGATTCTGACCCTAACTTGGGAACTTAGGAGGAGGAGGGGAATGACGACGGTATGAATGGATGCTCTCTGCTAACGATAAAAAACATTGAACGAAAGGAACGTGGGTAAGATAACTTCTCTTTTGACTCAGGAAAGCAGCTTCGTTTGAAAAATGGCAAAGACAACAGCATAATTGCGATGCTGACGATAGACTACACAGTTGAGTCACTATGCTCTGTATCGTGGTGGCCCTTCACTGAAAAGAAAAAAAAGCAGTGCCACTGTCCTCCTTCTTCATCCGCAGTAGCAATGTCATGAGGGGGGTTTGAGCTTTACGATCAAGCTGCGAATGACTAGATAATTTTCATCCCTGAGAAAAAGTGGTACCAGTCCCTTTTTACCCAGATGATCGAAATAGCCGAAGACAACGCATAAAGGGTCTGCTACCACATTGGAGGTTATAGCAGACCCTCTAGGCGTTGGCTATTGTCCTTCAATCGCATAACAGCAAAACACTGACTGCGCCTTGTTGTACCCAAGAGAAGTATCAAAGCTCTCCAGGTTCCACTGTGCTTGCTATTACCCTCTATCCATACGGACATTTTTCACAAGAAGCCGGCAAAACAGTTGAATTCTGCCAAAATACATCGAAAAGGTGTGGCGAAAACTGTGACGTTACGCTTTCCCTAAAGCACTGGTCCTTGATTAAGTTGCGTGGGCCAAGATAACTTCGTTATTTGTTCGGCAAGGGCCCAGCGTATTCGCCATTCTTGCATCCACTCACCTCACCGATTGCTATCTCGAAGGCCCAGCGTACTTTTTATAGTACAGTATCATAACTGCTGAACAAATACACGTAACGCTATGAAAATTTGCACGTGTGGTTATCTGTTGTGGAGAATTAAATAAGCAAAATTTCAATAAAATCGGACCAGTAGTTCTTTCGTGGTCCTTAATGGGTTAATTCGAACGACCATTGGAGCGGGCAGAGCGTGATGCGCGGCAACCGTGCAGCGCATAACAGCGACAACAACGTTTGCCGACAATCGAAACAAGGCGGCGCAGCCCGCACCGCCATCGTGTTCGTTGCGAACAGCATGGTAACGACCGGAAAGCAGCGCACTGCTTGTCACACCTCGTTTGGCGCTGGTGCTTGGAAAGGCGTAGTCGCAATTCACTTCTGCGTTGTTGGTGAGAAATGTGTGTGCGGCTTCGGCATATTTATTTTGTTTACCGGCAAAAAAAAAGTGTCGTCACGTGCGCCTGGTGTTTCAGGCGGCAGTAATTAGAAAGGGGAGCAGAGCAAGTTTAAGTGTAATTAAGATTTGAGGGCTTTGCTCTGCGGTCACATCAGGAAAGCTGTCGTAGGATTATGACAATTGCGCCATTTACCCTGTTCTCATGCGAAATAAGTACGGCATTTACGTATTCATCAGGAAAATGAAAATTGATTGATGTAGTAATCATTTTCTATTGTTTTCTTGTTGCTCTCGGTATTCGGTTGATTCGCACATTTTTCCGGTCCCGTGAAAACCGAATTAACGGGCTTTTTTTTCATTGCGTTAGGCTCTTCAGCTCTTTTGTTCCAAAGTAATGCACAATTTTGCCTGCACTACACTAGTGTCGCCCTAACTGAAATAAAATCTTAAAAGCCGAATTCTCTGATGATGTTGGTTCGTTTCTCACTTGACGGCTTCACATTTCTAAACGTTACCTGAAATTTCAATTGAGTTTGCATAGACAAAACGGAATCGAGAAAAAAAAGGAATGAGTGGGATCCGCGGTATATAGAAATAGTACAGAGTTCACCCGCCAGATTGGCTTAGCAAACACCTTTACGAAACAGATGTGCAAACGACGACGATGGGTAGCTGAATGTGCGAGCGTTCTGTTATGTTTCTCAGTTCATGTGTTTCACCTTCTCAGTCATTATGATAATGGTTAAAAGAAGAAATACGTTGTGCGCATTTTCCTTTTGCTGCTTGAAAAAAAAAACGCCAGGACTGCGCAGAAAGCGCAGCACAGTCACTGCGAAAGCTGGAATAACTGCATTTCCGGAACTTGTTGTAAACTCACTTGGGGCTACCATTACAATTACGCTTGCAAGGTACCGGCTGCGCCATAAGTCATAATTGTTCTCAAGTTGGGTAGTGAGCACTATGTCATTATGCGTTATTCCGCAGTGAAGCGAAGTAATCGGTAACCATTTGAAAGATATTTGTTCATGAGGTTCGAAGCATTCGACGACCCACTCGTTTCACAATTCGTATTGTGCGATGCCTGATTGTTATTTTACTCTTCCACCAGGCTATATTACATATGGTTAACGTGGTTTCTTTCCAACACGGCGCCTTGTATAAATTCTTTGCCGCCTCGTTTCGATTGTCGACAAACGTCGTTTTCGCTCCTGAGCGCAACACGTGTGCGGTGCTTCACATCTGCATGCTCCACCCAGTATTCTACCACGGCTGTGCGGTAGAATACTGGGTAGCCACAGAAGAGGGCCCAGGTTTGAACCCCGTTTATTCCTTGGATATTTTTTCTTATTTAGATTTTATTCTCAATTCCCGGCGATAGTGGTTACAGACGCCTGGCGGCGGCGGACAAGCTACAGCGCCAAAATCGGCCCTTGTTGAGATCTCATAACATCATTCTCTGTAAAAATTCGGTCATGGACACTCATCAAATGTTTGAACAAGCTTTCCAGGAACATTCCATGAGTCGCGCACAAGTTTTCAACTCACTTGGCTGCTTTAAACATGGTGAGAGGAGTGTTGAAGACCAACCGCGTTCAGGGACGCCCTACGACATCACGGATCGTGTCATAACGATTCGTGATGACACGATTGTTTATCACGAATCACTATAAAATGAACGAGCATTGTCGTTTTACGACCTAGGGAAATTGCAAACTGAGAAAAGCGTAAGTTGCGGCTCGTGCCACTGGATTTTCAGAGGGGATTTGTACGTTAGAGGTGTTTCCGCTCAATTTGTTCTGTGCCCTCACAATGTAGCAAAAAAAGAAGTGCACATGATTGTGTGCCTTGACACGAAAAGAAAGATTGTAAGTGGTCTAAACTTTTTTTAAACAAATTCATTGCAGGTGCTGAGAGTCGGCGCTATGAGCACCAAAAGAAACGAAGTGAACATTGTACCTCCTGGCCGTACTTTTAAGAACCAACTTTTATTTGGAAAATTTAAGACGTCAGCGACAGATGTGCAAAGCAAACGTCCTCAACGTAGGCGATCAGGTCGGTGGCTCATCACGGCAACGCCGCACACGACCTTACGATTGCGCCACTACTTGGCAACTGAGGGATGTTCTGTCGTACCCAAACCTACTTATTCACCAGATCGAGCCCTATGCGACGGTTGGCATAGCAGTTGTTTAAGCCACACTTTAGTTCGTAAATAGCCAAAAGAAACAATTTCATTGTCATCAAAAGACACACGTTGTCTTCGTCCTCTTCTTCTATTCGCCTCCGTCTTCATCTTCTTGTTTCCTCCCACAACATGTTCGCCGATTTCTCCGCCTTGCGATACAGTAAGGCCTATGGGCTAGATAACTAGCAGAGAGAGCTGGAAAGAAAGAGAAAGAAGTTAAAAGAGTAAGGAAAAAGGAATAAAGACCGTAACAGACATATGAATATAGAAAGAAAATTGAGAGCCAAAGATAGACAAAAGAAACCGACACAAAAACAGATAGCAAAAAAGGGAGAGGGAGAAAAAAAAATACAGATAGAAAGAGAATGAAAGGAAGGAGAGGACAAAAAGTTAAGAGAGAGAGAAAAACAGAAATAGAAACAAAGACAGACTGAAAGAAATAGAAAAAACAACGAGAATGATAATCAGAAATAGAGCAAGACAGAAAGACAAAAATGTAGAGAAAGAAGGCAGGCTGCCTAGCTCTGCACATCCTTCAGGCTTTGCACCTGTAGTGTGAAACTGTCTCAATTCTTGGCGTGTTCGCACAAAAGAAAAAAAAACGCAGAAGGAAGCGTTGTGATCGTTTGGAGGCAGTAAAAAGACCTTTGTAAAGGGCACTGGCCGTAGTCAAAGTTCAAGGGTTCCAGACATGCTTCAGACAGTAGAAAAAAAAGACTTCAGAAATGCATCTCATCTAGCGGAGACTACATGGAAGGTCACTGAAGGAATGTTCTTGAATTGTCAAACGATAATATTTTGTTGTACAAAATATGAGCGGAATTGTCTTCGCGTAGTCATTGACATTGTGTATGACGTCGTGAACTCGTGTGTCTAAACGACAAAGGATGTTCAAGGCAATGAACCCTTCGGTATTCTCAAAGCTGATTTCTTTTAGTTCTTTGACTCTATCCCTAGCTACGTGGGGGGTAACGCAAATGCTAGTGCATTAGCTGCCATGCCCCACAGAGAACCCATGAGATACCGTGTTCCCCCAACTTTTTGTAGTCTGCGATTGCATCTGTACAATGTAGCACATATAAGTCAAAATCGTAGCATGTACAAGTTAGGCTTGCACCCCGGTTGATTTTTTCAGTGGTGTCTCATCTTGTGTTGAGCGAGTATGAAAACTGCAAGGGTAATGCCGGAGCCGGGCACGCTCTCGTGAATTAGATTTACCTGGGGAGCAATTACGAGAATCAACAGTTTCATATTTGCTAGCGCTACCGTCCGTGTACTCACGTGTTGCGCTCGTGAAAAGTATCCATGTGGCTGGCAGGAAGAATGTTCTTTATATATTAACGCCATAGCGTAAAACAGCTCGTTTCGCCGGTATTCCGGCATCGGTGTTAGTGTCGGCGTCGTTGGTTGTGACCAAAAAGTGATGATTTTGACCATGGCCGAAAAATCGAGAATGATGCAAATAAAATAAATACAAAAAAAATTGGTGGGACATGTAATCAAACCCAGGCCGTCTGCGTGGCAAACATGTGTTCTACCACAGAGCCACATCATTGCTTAAAAGCTCTTTGAAAAAATAAAGAATATATGAATATCATCTAGTGGAAGGAGTATCTTTTAGTTGATGTAATATTGCGTGACAGACTCCGTGGTAATCGAGCGCGTCCTCCCCCCTGGCGCCTCGTTCCCCAGCTAGCGCAGGCCCCCTCGAGGCGCTCGTTGCTGTTCGATCCCGTGCGACGGACTTATTCTCGTTCCATGCGGATGAACCCGACAGCACGAGATATTGTCACGTGGTCGTGACGTCGACGAAGGCAACATGCGACGTGTCCAAAATGAAACTGTTTATTTTGGCCGAACTTGTGGCCGAGAAACGGAAAGTTAGTTTACAGCAATACACACGGTATGCACTGATAGCGGCGAAGAGAGCGTCGGCCGTCGATCAACTGACAAGCGGTGAAGCGCGTCGACATTTATACGCGTGTCTTCGAATATTCCAGCCTTATCACTGGTTGTCGCGAAAGCTCTGGAATAAGTTCGCGTCTTGCGCGCAATCTTAACACAACGATCTACAATAATCGCGAAGCTTCTAGAAATGAGGCGCGGCTTGCGCTGAGCATTGCTTACAGTCTCTGTGGGCGTAAACCAAATACAGCGAAAGTATAATACGAAACGCGCGTGGCAATGCCCCCCTCTGAAAAAGCATCGTCCCAATGCTTAAAACAGAACACGGGGGGGGGGGGGGGGGATTCATGCAACAATAAATAACAATAATAAAGTAAGAAAGTACAATAAGCACAAGCACGAAAGTACAATATGAAAGCAAAAATTACAGTCCTCAGGTTCACTAACGCGCGTAATACGGCTTCAGGCGCACGACATGGACGACTTCAGGTCGCGCACGGCGCCGCTGAGAGTTTGTAATGCCGTCAGGGACAACCTCGTAGTCGTGTGCGCCGAGACGTCAAAGTATCCTGTAGGGTCCGAAGTATCGTCGAAGAAGCTTCTCGCTCAGTCCCCGTCGGCGAACTGGCGTCCAGACTCATACACGGTCGCCGGGTTGGTATTCCATGTGGCGTCGTCGAAGGTTGTAGCGACGGCTGTCGGTCTTTTGCTGGCTCTGGATGCACAGACGGGCGAGTTGTCTGGCTTCTTCGGCGCGCTGAAGATACACGGTAACGTCGACGTTTTCCTCGTTGGAGACATTGGGCAACATGGCGTCGAGCGTCGTCGCCGGGGTCCTTCCGTAGACCAATCCATACGGCGTTATCTGCGTCGTTTCTTGTACAACCGTGTTGTATGCAAAGGTTACATACGGGAGGATGGCATCCCACGTCTTGTGCTCGACGTCTACGTACATGGCCAGCATATCGGCGATGGTCTTATTTAGACGCTCGGTGAGGCCATTGGTCTGTGGGTGGTAGGCGGTGGTGCGGCGGTGACTTGTTTGGCTGTACCTCAGGATTGCCTGCGTTAGGTCCTCTGTAAAGGCCGTACCTCTGTCGGTAATGAAGACCTCCGGGGCGCCATGACGCAGTACGATGTTCTCGACGAAGAACTTTGCTACCTCGGCGGCACTGCCCTTGGGCAGCGCCCTTGTCTCGGCGTAGCGGGTGAGGTAGTCCGTTGCTACAACGATCCATTTGTTTCCGGAATTTGACGTTGGGAACGGCCCCAGTAAGTCCATGCCGATTTGCTGGAACGGTCCGCGCGGTGGCTCGATGGGTTGCAGAAGACCGGTTGGCCTAGTGGGTGGTGTCTTCCGTCGTTGACAATCTCGACAGGTCTTCACGTAGTGGGTGACGTCGGCAGCGAGTCGAGGCCAGTAGTACTTTTGTTGTATCCTCGCGAGCGTACGGGAAAATCCAAGGTGTCCAGCCGTCAGGTCGTCATGCAGAGCGTCCAGAACGTCGGGACGTAACGCTGAAGGTACTACGAGGAGGGGAGTCGGCCCGAAGTGGCGAGAAGCTTTTCTTTAGGAGAATGCCGTTCCGCAAGAAAAACGATTCCAGTCATCGTCTGAATACCTTTGGAGCGATGGTGGCCTTGCCCTCGAGGTATTCTCTAAGGCCCTTGAGTTCCGGATCGGCTCGCTGCCGTTCGGCGAAGTCATCGGCGCTGATGGTTCCCAAGAAGCAGTCATCATTAAGGTCGTCCTGTGGCGGCGGGTCGACGGGGGCGCGAGACAAGCAGTCGGCGTCAGAATGCTTGTCTCGCGCCCCCGTGGACCCGTCGCCGCGCAATCTTAACACAACGATCTACAATAATCGCGAAGCTTCTAGAAATGAGGCGCGGCTTGCGCTGATCATTGCTTACAGTCTCTGTGGGCGTAAACCAAATACAGCGAAAGTATATTACGAAAGTATATTGCGCGTGGCAATATGGTCGCCTCGGCGGCCCTCTGTTTCAGTCGCCGGGAGAGATCCCTTCTTTGGGGTCCCCTATGGTGATGCTAACCGCTCGAATGGGGACTACAGTCCCAGCCAAGCCAGTTGTGGGCTTTCTCGGCTGGTCAAGACTCACGCGGAGCACGCGCTTACGGGCCCCCTCCAAAGCGTCGTCTCCGATCGCTGGCCTTCCCTTGTCAGCAGCGCCGTTGACTGGCCAACCCGCCGCACCCGAGCCTTCCTTCCTAGGCCCCTTGGGTGTCGGGATGCACGCGCCCACTGACCCACCTTGGTCAGGGGCGCAAAGGGTTGCCAATGTTGTCCGCGAGCGAGCTCGCTTTACCGACAAATTCGCCCCCGTTTGCCGACGCTCGCATGCCTCAGACTCGCGTTGGTGGCACTTTACACGGACGTGAGCCACAGTGCTCCGCCGTCGATCCATTTCCCTATCGCGTGAGGCCTCATGCACCCGTCGGTGCGGCAAAAACCCTACCTTCCTCCATGCCGTTTACTGGCTCTTTTCGGTCTGATGTACATGCCGGATAGCAGGCGCGTGATCCTGTCACGGCCGCGCCTGCGTCCGAGCAATCGTCTCGGCACGCAACTGCGGCGCAGCTCCTTAACGTCCTGTTGGAAGCGGCGCCCTCGCCGAGTAGTGCTTTAAAGGGGAGACCCCGAGTGCCGTTAGCCAAGCATGCCGAGTAGCCTAAGGGTACCTCTGCCTGAGTACAGCGGTTATTCGGACCGCATGAGTGCACGGAGTACCTCCAGGCGCTGCACCGCTATCAGCAGGTCATGCAGCTGAACGACAGCGTAATGCTAGGAAGTGTGTTCCCCGTATGGCTGACAGCCCAAGGGGAGACGGTGATACCGACTTGTCGGCCACCAAGCTCGTTCGATGGAGGAGTTTAGGGGCGCTATTCCGTAGCGAATTCCTTCCTGCCGGCTATGAGCGCCGCATGCCTCGCGAGCGAGAGCTTCCCGACGAATCTCTTCCCGAGTACTTCAGGGCTTTGCAGGAGCTCGACCTCCTTGCCGACGTGCTACGGCATCAGACGCTGAGAAGGTGGAGCGAGCCATTCGCCAGGCTCATCGAACCTTCGCCGCTTGCCTTTGGGAGCACCAGTTGTCATAACCTAAACGAGCTTGCCTACGATGCGAAGCGCATTCTGGGCGACATACTGGCGGCGAGAGCCTACCACCTGCCACCCCCGTCGTGCGCTTTCCTCGAGCCTCGTGCGTGGGCTGGTGGTGACTTGTCACCCCGTAATCACCCGAGTCACGAGGCGGCCTCGGCCGTGAGAAAGCTGCGAGACACGGCCGACGTGTCGGACAGCGCTCTCGACCCGTGCTCGCACGCCCGGGCGTGCCCCTTTGCCCTGCAGGGCGCACGAGAACGGGACCCCCGAGCCTAATTGCAGGAGGGGAAAACCGATCGTGGAGCTCCCCCTGCGGTTAGCGAACGGAGAGCTCCCGGCTATCACGTATCGCGAAAAATCCCCCACTGATGGCGGAAAAGGCGCCGTCTGCTACCGTTGCCATGAGCGTAGCCACACCGAGAGAACATGCAACGCGCCCCAACTGATGCAAGGGCCTGTTAGCCCCTCGGGAACGGGGTGAGCCGTCGGTGAGCTCGCCCTCGCCGGCGGCTGCAGCAGTACGACAGCACGGAAGTGTAACTCAACCTCTGGCACTGATGGCATGTCGTGCTAGACATGACTTGTGCGCTGGGAGAATCGCGCGCGCCGACAGCGCTTCGCGCATCTCCCTGGACTTTCCGTGCCCATGATTGTCGGCCGCGACTTTCTCGCGCACACGGGTATCCTGATTGACGTCGCAAGCGGATGCTGCAGTGACGGTCCTTCCGGCGGTTCGCGCCCATTCCACTAGGCCTCCCGTGGTCATGGCTGCCCGTAAGTCGCCGGACGTAACCAGAGAGCAGAAGAGGACACATAGCGTAGCCGCCTCGGCTTGATGCACGGAAGGGTGAGTTGTCTGGTTTCTTTGGCACGCTGGAGCTAGACGAAGATGTCAAGGTTTTCTTCGTCAGTGACACTGGGTGCCATGGCGTCGAGCATTGTGGCAGGACGTCTGTAAACCAGCTTGAAAGATGTCATCTTTGTGGCTCCTTGTATTGCCGTGTTGTTGGCGAAAGTTACACACAGAAAGAGGGCGCCCAGATTCATCTGTTCCTGGTCAGCGAACAATGCCAACATATCCGTGATGGTTTTTAGTCAGACGCTCGGTGAGGACATTCGTCTGCAGGTGGCAATCAGTTGTCCTTCAGTGAGCTGTGTGGCTGCATTGGCTTTAGGCCTGCAACTTAGGCCTGCAAATAAAGCCGTATCTGTCGGCGATAAGAACTTCTGGGGGTGCCATGACGCCGTAGGATGTTCTCAACAAAAAAACTTAGCTACCCCTGGGGCAATACCTTTGAACAGAGCCCTGGCTTCGTTGTAGCGGGCGAGGTAGTCCATGGCTACGACAATTCACTTGTTACCAGACATCGACATTAGTAATGGCCCGAACAAGTACATTTCGATCTGCTGCAAGGGTTAACGAGGTAGATCGGTTGGATGAAGGAAACGCGCTGACCTTGTTGAAACCCGCTGACCTTGTCTTCCGTTGCGGACAGACTTGGCATGTCCTCACATAACGAACAATGTTGGCGTTAAGCGTGACCAGTAGTACTTTCTGTGTGAACTCGCGTCGGGTCGGCAAGTACAGCCTACAAAATTTTTGGGCGCAGTACCGAATGTACTACAACAAGGTGGTTGGCTCGGTCTAGCAAGCAGTTTTTTTAGGACCTCATTGTGCAAGCAATGTGAGAGCAATCCTACCCTTAATACCTTAGGGACAATGCATTCTTGCCCTCCAAGTACCCATCCACGCCTCTCAATTCTGAATCAGCCCGTTGCTGCTCTGCGAAATCGTCGGTTCTCAGAGCTCCCAGGAAGGTGTCTTCATCCTGATCACGTTGCATCGGCAAGTTGATGGGGGAGCGTGACAAGCAGTCGGCATCAGTGTGTTTTCGTCCCGACTTTTACACCACAATGCTGTCAAATTATCGAAGTCTGAAACCCAGCATACAAGGCAGACGAAAGGGTCCTTTAGGTTTGCGAGCTAACAGAAGGTGCAATGGTCACTCTCCACTTTGAAAGGTCGGCCGTACGGGTGAGTGCAAAACTTTGGCATGGCCCAGATCATGGCAAGGCATTCCTTTTTCACTCGCCGAATAGCTGACTTCTGCTTTTGTTAGTGACCGAATGGCCGAGGCAACGGCTCTTTTTAGACTGTCCCTCTCTGTACAAGCACGGCGCCGGATTCCACACTGCATGCATCAGGGTGAATTTCGGTTTTAGTATCTTCGCCAGTGGGCCGGGATGGGTGGCGACTGTAAGTGCCATTTCAGTTCTTGGAAAGCCTAGAGCTGAGGCGTTTCCCATTTGAAAGCAACGTCTGACTTGGTGAGATAGTCGTTGGCTCAGCGATGGTGGAAAAATCCTTGACAAACTGTCTGTAATATACGCAAAGATCTAGAAATCTGCGCACTGCCTTCTTGTCAGCAGGCTGCGTGAAGTTAATGACAGCCGTCTGCTGAGGATCAGGATCAACACCACAATCACTGATGGCGTGGCCGTGGAACTGGAGTTTTTCGTACGTGAAGCGGTACTTTTCAGGCTTGAGGGTGAGACTCAGTGACTCGATTGGTTGAAATACTGCTTCAAGTCGTCGAAGGTGTTCATCAAAGGTTGCGGCAAAGACGACATATCCCACTTCAATCCGAACTTGCACTTAATATTTGCCCACTGCCCTGACAGCAATAAATGGTGAAATCAGCGATCACTTCGTGTACTCTCGCATCTAAGACTGATTATTAGTGAGATCAGCTGTTATTCAGTCATGCCTACTGAGCTCATGGAAACAATGTAAAAAAAGTCGAACGCATTGTCGTGAAATCGTCCGGAAACAAATCCGTGAAATCGTCCGGAAACCAGAAGGCACCTTGTTTGGGTGAGGAGCCCCTTTTATTGGAGCTGCCATTTACTTCCCTTTATTTGCCCGACACCTGCATGCAGATGCCATAGAGATGCCTAAGAGGTGGCTGATCAGCCAAGTAACAGTTTGTGCGTCCGTCACCACTCGGCTTTGGAAAAAACTGGTCTCCCGTTCCTCCATGTGGAAAGCGTCTGAAATAGGCCAAAGTCAATGCTTTGAAAGCAGACATTTTTCACAGCAAGTACAAAGACTGAAATGTTTGGCCAACGGTGCAGTTGGACGGAAAGAAATTGCGAAGAAAAAAAAATAACAGAGCCTTTTTTTTACATGCTAAATGCCTGTATATTTGCCGCTACGCACACACACACACATACACACAGACACAAACACACACACACACACACACACAGTTGAACCTCTGTATAAAAGACATGAGCCGGGAAGCAATTGTAGTCTTTTATAAGAGGTCTCTATAAGCAGTGTACCACATTTGCATTTTCTAATTAACCCTATTTCAATGTAGGCATACTGGCACCTCTTATACTGAACTGTCCGTTACATCAGTGTCTCTTATAAAAGGGTGACTGTGAGTATATATATATATATATATATATATATATATATATATTCGTTCTTTCTTCACATATATACTACAATCACTTGTAATAGCATCCCCTGTACTTTCCTTGGCATCAGTGTCTGTTAGTTCTCATTAATAATGTGTTTAACAAAGCAAACGAGTCCTTAAGTTCACACTTCTTTCCTTCGTTCATAGCAAGGGTCTCGTTCTGGCAGACTTGTTGCCTTTAGGTGGTATGCGAGAGATTATTAGTCAGCTGCCAGCTCGTAATAAGATCACGTGCTACGTGACGCATACACGCAAAAAAAGTGTTCCACACTCGCCGTAATGGCAACAGGCGGCGCTGCCTGACGCTCCCACGTTTAAATGCACACATATACCCTATAAAGTGGACGGAGGGATGACCGCCACCGTAGCTCAGTGGTAGAGCATCGGACGCGTTATTCGAAGGTCGCAGGTTCGGATCCTGCCGGTGGCAAGTTATCTTTTCGTCCACTTTTCTTTCTTCACATTCACATTACAATTACTTCTAATAGCGTCCCTTATACTTTCCTTGGCATCATTGTCTGTTCTCATTAATAATGTTTTAACAAAGCAAACGAGCGCTTAATTTCACACTTCTTTCCTTTATATATATATATATATATATATATATTGTAACGTTAATGCGTGAGTGTGCGGGCGCAGAGGAAGAGTAGTGGAGCGGGCGCTTGGACTCTATGGTTGGGCGAACCGGACTGGCATGGTCTACTACTCTACCCGCAATTACGCTGCTCCCGCGTCCATGTCATTTCAGCTCATCTGTAAATAAACCCATTCCATCGCAAGAGCTCGGCGGAAGGTGCGGGCTACATCGATCTGGACGACCCAGCTCTACCGATTTTGCGACCCAGCAGACACTTTGATGGCTGGCCACCGCAGGTGGCACATATGGAGATTACTGGAGAAGGCCACAACAACCACGCCGGTGAGGAGCAACAGTGTCAACCCACCGGGCAAGCTGGCTACGGCACATCGGAACGTCCGCCAAGGACCTTTTCGGGGAATCCGGATGAAGATGTTGAGGATTGGCTTAAGTACTACCAAAGAGTGAGTCGCTGCAACCGCTGGAGTACTGTTAAGCAGCTCGAGAATGTGGTGTTTTTTCTCGCCGGGACTGCGTCTCTCTGCTTTGACAACCATGAGAGCGCATTGACGACATGGGAAATTTTTGTTGACGAACTGAAGAAGTGTTTTGGAGACTCGACAGCAAACGTTAAGCAGGCTTAGCAGACGCTTTCGCGCAGAGGCTCAGTTATCTGGCGAAACTTGTACCACCTACATCGAGGCTGTTTTGAAACTTTTCCTCCTAAACTGCAGAGTTTAGGAGGAAAAAAATATCGAAGATTATTCTGTACGGAGTGACAAATTTCGTCCCTTGTCGTTCTCCAAAGTTCACGACGATATAAAAGCAAAAATATTAACTTTACACACAAAAATCTTTTTGTATTAAATGTATGCGTAATGAAGAGTGAAGCAGCATTGCTTGAATCTGGCCACTACCGTCAAGCGGTAGTGGCGAGATTTCTCTTCGCAGCGCCTTGCCGACTTCACTGACGGAAGATACCAGTGCTGATAGCTCAGACGTGTTTTCAGTGTGCTCTTCACGTATGTGTGAGCAAGTAGGGAAAATGCAGCATTTTCTTTCCACATTTACAGAAATAGGTACATACATTGGCCGGTACATGATCGAGCCAATGGTCAGCAGTTGTCTGTGGCTTCAATCATTATTTCGTATTTGCATGAAACGTGAAGATGTGACTTCCTATATCTAGAAAACCCAAAATGACTTTCTGACAAGCAGTTACACTGCTGCATTCATGACAGCGGTGGAACACACTCCAAAACCTGTCAGCCTGCCAGTGTCCAACGCAAGAAATTTGCTTCCATTCCTCATATCCACGGGGTAAGTGAGACCTCATCCTGCTTACTCTGTAAATAAGATGTTGTGGTTGCTGACATTCCTGTGTACAAACAGAGGCATGCGCTCATTAAGTTGTCGCTTTCAAGAAGCCCTGTGCATAATGGGAGAACATCTACATAGTGGAGATGGGTCACGTTAAACAGCTGCTGTGTAACTTTAAATTCATGCAGATAAGATATGCGAAGTATCGAATGCTCTGGCAAAGCATGTACCACTGACTCGGCACATTAGCGCATTTGCACAAACTCACTGATCATTTTCCCTTGTTATTTTTCTGTTCTGTTTTTCTGTAGATCGCACTATCTATAAATAAGTACATAAATAAATATTTATTTAAATAAATAAATAAATAAATAAATAAATAACAACAACTCTGGCAGTTGTTAGTCCTCGCCCGCCCATGTAATTAGATTTTGGTGCATGTTAAAAAACCCCAGGTGGTCGAAATTTCCAGAGCCCTCTAATACGGCGTCTCTCATAATGTCTTGGTTCTGAGACGTTAAACCCTAGATATTATTGTTAGTTCGTGCTCGTTCAGTGTACACTTGTCAGTTTGTTTCGTGTGTACTTTGTGTTTCAGCAGCAGGCTTTAACTGTCAAGCTGTGACATTTGTCCGTGCTTATCCTGTGAATGTTCTTTTCGTGCGTCCTTTCTGCTTGATGTGTGCACTGCAAGTTTTGAGCTGCTTACTGTTCTTCACATGACATTGCAATTTATTGCTAGCGCATTCATTCCGAAAATACTTTCCTAAAAGTGCTACCACACAATTACCGTCCAGCTCAATTTTTGCAATGGAATGACTTGTGGTCGAATTTTGGGCTGGGATATTTCGCTTACAATGACCATATTGTAATATAAGCTGTTTAATTATTTTCCTTGTGTTTCACTATTGACAACCACACTGCAAAGGGAAACAATGTTTGGCTGATATGTGTTGCATTGTCTAAAATGAATGACAGCACATACGACACAGAGGAAGAGGGACAGACAACATGAGCGCCGGCTAACAACGTTTTCATTCATGGCACCGAGGCAATATGTAGAAACAAACAAAAAAAACCTGCCTGCCTTGCATACACGAGACCTAATCCTAACGGTCGTTTCGGCTAGAGTGAACTACTGCGGCTCTCGAACGCGGAACGTAAACAAGGGGGACAGAAAATATTTCCAAACGGGTGACCAAAAGTACAGTGTTCAGTTCAGATGCACGATGTTTTGTACATAGGTATAACTAACCGCTTAGCGAGACAGTGCGATTGCCGCAACACATCTGCGATTACGCTAATAAGCTTTGCTGCAAAACGTGCCAGATAGAGGTTCTGATCCAAGGTAGCCCATAACAAACAAGCTAACAATCTCCTGTCAGGTTGGCGCGAGCACGAAGAGAAGAAAATCTGCGTTTCTAAGCAAGAAAATAAATCTATTGGATACCGGATTTAGCTATAATATGCAGACAAAGACCTACAAGCTCGTCTGTTGAGTGTGGCGTAGCGGGGAGCGTGTCAAACTCACGACTAGTAGTGCGCCGAGGGAGCAGGTTCGACTCCCGCGTGCTAGTTTTTTTTTAATTTTTTGTCGCAGGGCTCGTGTTGCAGCCTTAATTATGTGGACATAACCAAAAATTTTGAAAACGATTTAAAAGCCCTATTTTGGCCCATAACGCGTGTCCGAGTGTGCAGCACGCCAGCGTCTAGTGTGCCTCGTGCAGCGTGCCAGCGTCCCAGTATTCAGCTCCACACTGGCCCAATATTCAGGTATGGCGCTGCGACAGTGCCACTGTCGGGAAAGAAACATTGAAATATATAAAAGCATATTAATGGATGTAGGAAGATAGTTCGCACGTGCTCGCTGCAGCCCGGGTTCGAATCGCCGGAACGTAGTACTTTGTTTTAGGGGCTAGGCAACTTAAGACCGCAAAGTGTCCGTAAGTCGCCGTCGTCCACAGCAGATGTGTGAAGAAACCGATACACCTGGGAAGAATAACAAGGTTATCAAGAGGCTGTTAACCAGAACAAACAAAATAATATACCACAACACCGTAACAACACCGATATCTAACCACCCATCAATCAAAGCATATGACAGAACAAAAGGTTAACAAGAACAAAATGAAGGGATGTTAACCAGAACAAAATAGAAGGCCACAACATCATAAAAGCGGCAATGCCAACAACAAGCTACCCCGGGGATGAAGGCGCAGGAAGCGGTGGCTAAACGCCAGAAGCGTTGTCTACCGGAGGTGGTGACGCACAATGCCGCCAGGGGTCGCTGTGTTTCACCGCTGCGGAGAAGCGGCCACAGAACGAAGTCAACCAAATATGGAAAATATATTTAGAGCAAAAATACATTCTGCAGAAATTAGTCGAGGCAAAAATTAAAGATGAAAGTGAACACTGGATGACATAGATTCGCGAAAAGAAGAAGGCCGCGCCTAGGATATTTTGGAGCCACCTAAAAGCGCTAGGTAGGAAGTCTGTCACAATGCAACAACATATGGTAGATGAAGGAGGAAATCAATTGGAAGGGTATGAAGCGCTAGGTTACATCCGAAAGGTAACAGCCGATTCGTTTAAAAAGGGCGTCCAGGAGATTCCTCCGGCGAGTAAAAGTATGCGGAAGAGTGCAACCGAGGAAGATGTAGTACTTGAGAATTTCAATTGGAAGAAGGCCGAAGGAAAAATTCCTAAGCGCACTACTCCGGGCTCAGATGGCGTTCCCATCGGCCTCATTAACGAAGTAGGACATAGCACTAAAGAAGCACTGCTGAAAGCCGTAGAAAAGTGCTTACAGGGGAGAGAAATACCAGACAGTTGGAGAAAAAATAAATAAACTTAATCTATAAAGACAGGGGAGAAAATGATAACATTCGCTCATATAGACCACTAACCATTACATCGGTGCTATACAGGTTGGCTATGCAGGCAGTAAAATTAAAAATAGAAACGTGGGTAGAGCAAAAATGATATTTTGGGAGAACTTCTGAATGGATTCCGAATCGACAAGCGGTTAGACGATAACCTGTTTGTCTTACTCAGTGTATAGAAATATCTAAATTAGATTATCTAGACATCACTGGGGCGTATGACAACGTTAATCAGGAAATTTTGTGGGATATATTGATGGAAGTTGGCATAGGTGACGACTGTATATAGCTTTTGAGGGAGATATACCGAGAAAATACAGTTTGTGTAGAATGGGAATGAATAAGTAGCAAGGACAGCGTTGAAATTAGCAAGGGACTGAGACAGGGATGTTCTTTGTCGCCGCTGTTATTTATGATGTACATGGTGAGGATGGAAAAAGCGCTAGACGGTAGCAACATTGAATTTAATCTGTCACACAAAAAGGCCGGCGCGATGGTTGAGCAGAAGCTTCCAGGTCTATTTTATGCTGACGATATTGTCTAATTTGCGGACAGTCAAGATGATATACAGCGGCTGGCAGATATATGCGGAAGGGAAGGCGAGGCTTTAGGACTAGGATTTAGTGCAACAAAATGTGGATTGATGGTATTCTATGGGCACGAAGACCATGCGGGTCTTAATACAGGGCCAAGAAATACCGAGGGTAAGCGAGTACAAGCACCTTGGAGTATGGGGAATGAGGGGGGATAGATATATGGAGGTACAAGAGAAAGCATCGAAAGCAAAGGGAAAGAGGAATGCTGCAATTATGAAGCACAGAGCGTTATGGGGATACAAAGGTACGAGGTGCTTCGGGGGCTGTGGAAAGGTGTGATTGTTCCGGGGCTTAGATTTGGGAACCTCAGTGGTGTGCATGAAGTCAGAGATGCAATCAGCAATGGATGTAAATCAAAGGACTGTGAGACGCCTCGCGATAGGCGCTCACGGGAAGACCACAAATGAGGCTGTAAAGGGTGATATGGGATGGACAGACTTTGAAGTGAGGGAAGCTCAGAGCAACATGAGATTTGGAGAGAGTCTGAGGAAAATGAAGGAGAGTAGATGGGCAGGGAAGGTATTCAGGTATTTGTATAGAAAAAGTGTTGACGCGCAGTGGAGAAAAAGAACTAGGAGGCTCACCTGTAAATATACGGCTGGCATTGTGGGCGATATGGCAGCAAGGAGCATTAAGCGAAAAGTGAGAGAGGCGGAGAGGACTTATTGGATGACAGCGATGGAAAAGAAGCCGGCTCTCATTACTACCGTAAGGGAAAAAACGAAATAAGGAGGGAGATGTGTTATGACAATTCCATACCTGCCAACTTCGCAGCTTGACATTTCGGGAGACCACAGCGGGGGGGGGGGGGGGGTAGGTTTGCATATCGGGGATTACTGTGACTGAGACATTTGTGACCCGTTGTCGTTGCTTCCGTCCACTGCGATTGCGAAAGCACGGCCTTTCAGTGCCTCCACCATTGTGTTTTCGGCATCTGCAGCCATTTCCCTGACGATGGCAGTTGCTTTCGTACGTCCACACCCGTACCCGCTTCGCGTCTTCGCACTTCGGGAACAATTTCTGAAACAACGGTCCTGCGTGGATCACCAACGCGTAGCGCCAAGTTGTGTTTCACAAGAAATCCCGTGAATAGGCATTCTGCGCGGATCGCACTGTCTTCTCAGCTCTTTTGGAACTTCCGATGTTGCCCTGCCCTTCCGCAGCACGAGCGTAGTTCTGATGCTTCTGTGAAGCGATGTGCACCCTTATGTCCGCCCTGCCACCGTGCGAAACGCTTACATCACAGGCGCACGTGGTACAGAATTCGTGCTTGTCACCCTTCCGCGAAGCCACAAAGCACGGAAACTCAGCTGTGTATGAGTCCAGAAACACTTGCAAGTACTTCTTTCCTTTTGACACCGCCATCGACCTTCCTACTGAACTCGGGGAAACCCGCAACCCCCACAACCACGTAACAAACACAACTGACGCCTAGCTGGCGGCGTAGACCTAGCGTACAAAACGCGGCGGCCAAAATAGACACACGCAAGAGTTGTGGTACCTTTTCCCTCGCCTTCTTTTGGTACGGTAGCGAGCGTGTCTCGCGGCCGCCGGCCTCCGCCCAGATGCGCGGTACTATATAGTGCAGAATATACTTAGCGGTACTCTACGGTATGGTTACAATGAACTAGAAGTGTAGTGGCGAGTGCCCTTCCGCATCACCGCAACTGTCGCAGCAGGAAAGGCTGACGTGCATTCGTGATTAAAAAAAAACCGCCAGGCCTGCGCAGAACGCGCAGCACAGTCACAGCGAAAGCTGGGAGAGCGGCCTTTCTGAACCTTTTTAAACAGTCTTGCGGCAACTACTACAAGCGCAATTGCATGGTACCCACTACGCCATGAATCATCATAATTTTTGTGTAGTGGGGAAGCGTCTACTATGGCAATGATCGTGATTCTTCGGAAAAGCGCGGTACCCGCTGCACTCTTGTGACGCAATATGTGCACTTTGTTGATGCTGTGGCTGACGACGATGAAGAATTATGCCTCAGGCTTTTGTAATGGGTTGGAGCATTAAACGACCCACTTGTTACGCAATTCGCATTGTGTGACGCCTGGTTCTTACTTTATTGCTCTGAAACGCTTTACAACACACGTTAACGCGATTCCTTACCCGACATGAAGCCTGCCTAGGGTCAGTTTGCATCGCACTTTTAAGCAGCGGGGTAGCTCAGTGGTAGAGTGCTGGGCTGCCACGCAGAGGACCCGGGTTGGATTCCCGTTCTGTCACAGGTGTTTTTTTATTTATTTAGATTTTTTTCTTATTTCGTGCGATATTCTGTGGCGGCCACTTTTCGGGAGATTCGAGATAGCATTCGTGTAATTGGGAGATTAGGTGAAAATTCGGGAGAGTTGGCAGGTATGCAATTCGAGGGGAAGCGCTTTACTGTTGAAGCAAGGTCGGGTTGCCTTAGAACGCGTAGTTATAAAGCGAGATTCATTAGCGAAGAAGAAAAATGTGCATGCTGGGGGGGGGGGGGGGACGAAGGAAACGATGAAACATGTGCTGATTAAATGTGGCGATATCCACTCAGGTATACGTGTGGGCACGAGTCTACATGAAGCCTTGGGTTCTAAGGACAACAATGGAAAGCTGAACACGTCCGTGATAGAAATACGTAAGAGACGGTTAGAGTATTGGTAGAAGAAAAGTAGAGATAACGGACAAAAATGATGGTGAAAAATGAGGTCATTCTGCCTTAAGAGGCAGAGAGATGGACCGTCAATTTATATTTTTCTGAGGTATATTAACATAGATTTAATCAATGTAGATAAGGCATTAGGACTACACAAAAAGAAAGTTTTCTCTCCATTTTCTTTTTTTTTTTTCGAGCCTGCTGGCAGACATGTCACCGCCCCATTATAAAGGGGACACTCATAGCATCCATCTAGCCATGGACGAGAGCGCACGTAATGCGCTGCTCGCAGCAGCAAAGCGGCAACGACGCGAGTCCGACTCCGATCTACGAGTTCGAGAAGCGGCAACGCCAACGCCGAGAAGAAGCAGACCCGCAGACCAAGCATCGCGAAGCGGCAGCAAAAACGGCAACGGCGCCAAGGCAATCATTTCACGGATAATTCACGATCCGATGCACACTTCTCCGCTCCATTATCAGCTTCCAGATTGTGTATTAGTTTTTCCTCTATTTTTTTCTTTTACAGAGTTGCTGTCAGTGGTTTTGGTGCTTGGCTGCTGACGCGAAAAACACGGGTTTGGTCTCTGCCGTGGCTCTAATATTTTCTAATGACGAAGTACTTAGATATAGATGCGTGTACTTAGGTTTAAATGCACGTCAATGAACCACAGTTGGCCGAAATTTCCGAAGCCCTCTTCTGCGGTGGTCGGGAATGGGAGACACCCGCTTCGTGCTACGTGCGTACTGCAGGACATAAATAAAGTTTTCGCAGTCCAGGCTTCCCGTACGGCGCACCTCACAACCATGCCGGATTTCGCACGTAAAGTTCGAGCAATTAATATTACGAGTACCGCATTGCTGAAGATTTAGTTGATTGCTTGTATCACTAAAACGCTGCACCCAAACTCGTTGCTGCAGTTTTGGTTTCGCTTCTGAAAATGGAGCGAGTAAACTTGTCACGTTTTAATATTTCCTACCACGCAACCCATCATTTAATGAACAAAGAAAGGTTGCCCAGGGGGCCCGCTTTTAGTTAACGGCTACCTCAAGAAGGTGACATGTAATGAATAAAAAAAAAGCATGAGGGAAGGTATTTATAGTACAATGAAGCATTTTAAATAGGCACTATACTATTAGAGACAGATGCAGAAACTTAACCAGCCATTGCAGAAGTAGGGCAACGCGTTTGTTACCGAATCATCCTCTCTTTTCTTTCCTTCATAATCGGCGTTTTCTGCTTCTGAAAGTGGTGCCGCTTCTGTTCATTAAATTTACTTCCCCTCAGTAAAGGAGCCACCGAAGAGTTATAGTAAGGCTTTAGCAGGTCAATATGCACAATCTGATTCCTGGACATCTGGCAGTTTTAGAACAGCGTATGCAAAAGCTTTGCACTAGCGTTCGTCGCCACTGCACATGCGTCATACGCTATCCTCTTGCGGGCCCCCCTTTAAGTGACGAAAATAGCGGGCGACCTCAACGAACGCAAACTTAGCGTGCGCTATTCGAAAACTCCCTATTGTTGAGCAGAACAAGGCTCAAGCGGCTTGAGGACGTAGGTCAGGTACGACGAGGCGACATTTTGATCTGCTCACTTGGGGCGAGCAGGTCAAAGTGCCGCAAGATTGGAGGCGACGTAAGAATGCGTTGGTGTTTGCTGGATTCATCGCTAAATGCTGGTGACCACGCCCAAAGGTTGAGGCTGCTGCGGGAGTCAGTCGAAATGGCTGTAATTGTGGGGAAGATCCGAATGAGCCGTCTAAAATGAAAGCAAAGGCATAGAAAGCTGTGACGATATTTCATTACCAGTTCAGGAAACGTATGAACAGCGCGAAGTGTGGTGGGACCCGGAAGTACGCCCTCTCGTAAGAAGACAGGGCCCAGAATAAGCAGCTTTCGTGCGCCATAGCAACAGTCCTTTAAATTTGTCTGTAGGCCATTAGAGCTGAGGCTAGTGACTACAGCTTCGACCTGTTGTAGATGTGTCGCAAAGTCGTCTGAAGACATCACAGTATCATTAAGTAGCAAAGATACCTCTGCCACTTGAAGACGCGAGGGATGTGGTTCATACGGTCAAATACTGCAAGCGCATTGCACAGCCCAAATCGCGTCACAGTGAATTCATATAAGCCATCGGGTCTAACGAAGAATGGTTTGGAGTGGTCATGTTCAGCCGTCGGGACTGCCAGTAGCCGGAGCGCAGGTCCAACGAAAACAAACAAGCTATACTCGTTGCCGGCATGCGTGGCGTTCTATATAAGAGGCTAAGGATTATTGTCCTAATGTGTGGCCTTGTTCAGCTAGACGCAGTCTACGCAAAGACTGTAATTAATCCGTCCTTTTGATAACCATTTGGACAGGTTAAGCCCGTCGGCCGCTCGAGGTCTCTACAACGCCGTGTCGAACCATGTCGTCACCGGTACGATGCTGCTACGCACTGTGGCTAACACACGATATGCGCACTCAGGCTAAGGTGCGTGGAGACCAGTGTTGAATAAATACATCATGTTTGGCTTAATCTTAGGCTTCAATACATGAAACGACGTTTTGTTCAGAATGCAATTTGAATGGCAATGCCTGTCTCCGTAATGTCTGGATATTAATTTCTCGGGAACTGGTGTCATCATGAGAATTCGTTCCAGGTGGATCCGGCTTGTGTACTCCATGGCTAAACTGCGAATAGGAATGCTGGCGGTAATGTAAATAGTTAAGATCAAAGTTCGCCAATTTTCGTTAGTTAGTCGACTATCCATTTCAACTTTATCAGGGTGTATTTTCCACCTGTACGAGTAGGCAAGCCCACGAAGTAGAATTGTACAATCTACCACAGGCGACCTTTAAATATTTTTGAAAGTGTTCACTGAAAGACTAGTATTTTTGTTATTGTCGCACCCATGTACCGCACTACCCTATAGAGGGCTGAAGCGCTTGAGTATATGTAAGATAAATGAGCAAGCATAAGCGTGCGCAGGGTTCACCTTCAGGGGGGCGAAGGTTCATCGCAGCGCCCCCCCCTCCCTATTAAGTCAATGTAAGGGGCAGACTTTGCGCCCCCTATCTTAGGTGATTTGAGGGGGCTGCCGCCCCCCTGCCCCCCTCGTGCGCACGCCTATGTGAGCAAGTATATATATAACAGCTAAGCGCATGTTACACTGACTTAAAACGTTATGGCGAAAGCCTATTAAGCCACTTGGCGCACTTTTTGTTGCTATTAAGGTACGCTTTAAAAAATGTTGTGATTGTGTTGGAATCGTGCAACCAGGCTCTCGCGTTCCCGTTTTTCAAGCATGTGATCATCATCATCACCAGCAGCCATACTACGCTCAAAGTAGCACATCTGCCACTCTATTGTTTCTCCAATTAACCCGGTCCTGTGCTTGCTGCGCCCACGTTATTCCCGCAAAGTTCTGAATCTCATCTGCCAATTTAACTTTCTGCCTCTCCTTCGCGCTCTTACCTTCGGTTACAACGCACTCTGTTACCGTATATTACCACCAGTTATGTTGACATCTCGCTGTTTGCCCTGTTCATTTCTTCTTTTAATTTTCACCAAGAGTTTCTTATCATCCATCTGTTCTCTCGCCCACTCTGCCCACTTCTAGTCCTTTAAAAGGCTACACCTAACATGTGTGTTTCCATGGCTCACTGCATCATTCTCACTTTCCGTCCAATGTTTTTCGCCTTTTCGTAAACCTCCAGGTTCCTGCCCGTTTAGTCAAGTACCGGCAGATGCAGCTGCTATATAGTTTCATCTTGAGGGATAGCGGCAAACTATCAATCATGATCTCAGAATGTCTGCCAATCGCGCACCACACATTTTTCTTCTTCTAGTTACTCTAGTCTCATGGCTCGTATTTGTGGTCACTGCTTTCCCTAAATGGACCTATTCCTTTACCACTTCCACTGCCTCAATGGGTATCGCAAACCGCTGTTCTCTTGCGAGACTGTTAAAGATTATTTGGTTTCTTGCATATTAATTTTGTGATGGATCGTTCTGCTTTCCATGTCTGATTCAGTAATTATTATTTGGAACAGTTTACCCGAGTAACTGAACAAGGCAATGTCATCAGCGAATCGCAGCTTACTAAGTTCATCATCATCATCATCATTATCAGCCTGACTACGCCGACTTCAGGGCAAATGCATTTCCCATATTCCTCCAATGATGCCGGTTCTGTGCTTTCTGCTGCCACGTTATACTTGCAAACTTCTAAATCTCATCTGTCCACCTAATTTGCTTTCTCCTCCTCACGCGTTTGTCTTTTCTTGGAATCCGGTCAATAACCCCAAATGACCAGTGGTTATCCTGCATACGCGCTGCGTGCCCGACCGATGTTCATTTCTTCTACTTGATTTCAACTATGAACCCTCATTGCAAACCTCCGGGTTTCTGCTGCGTAGTTAAGTAACATTAAGATACAGCTGTTATATACCTTCCTGTTGAGCGACAGTTGTAGGCTACCATTCGTGATTTGAGAATGCTTGTCGAATGTGCTCCATCCCATCCCATCCTTATTCTTCTAGTTATTCAACTGTCATGGTTCGGCTTCCCGATTACTACCTGTCCTAAGTAGACGTATTCCTTTACAACTTCGAGTGTCTGGTCACCTATCGCAAAGCACACTTCTCTGCAGAGACTGTTCCACATTGCTTTAGTTGTATGCATATTAATTTTCAGACCTACTCTGCTGCTTTCCTTGTCCAGTTCAGTTCTCATGAGTGGTAATTCTTCCCCTGAGTTACTCATCAGTGCAATGTCATCTGCGAAGCGCAGGGTTACTAACATGCTCTCCGTTACCTCTTATCCCTAACTCTTCCCAATCTAGGGCCCTGGGAACCTCCTGTAAATACGCGATGAATAGCATTGGGAATACCTTGTCTCCCTGCTTTGCACCCTTCTTTATTGGTATTATGTTGCTTTCTTTATGGAGGACTCTGGTGCCTGTGGATCCGCTGTAGATATCTTCCAGTTTTCTTATATAGACTTCGATGCCCTGATGCCTGCATGACTGCTTATCTCGACCGAATCAAATGCCTTCAAGTAATCTTTGAAGGCTATATAGGAGCGGTTGGATGTATTCTACACATTTCTCGATCCCCTGATTCATAGTATGAATTTGGTCTATTGTTGAGTAGCCTGTACGAAATCCTGATTGGCCCTTTGGTTGATTGAACTCTAACGCCGTCGAAAGTCTATTAGCTGTTATTTTTGTAAATAGCTTGTTGACAACGGACAGCAAACTGATTGGCCTGTATTTTTTCAAGTCCTTGATGTTGGCATTCTTCCAAGATTCTGGTACCCTCCCCGTCAAGAGACACTTCGTATACGCGGTGGCCATTTTTTCTAACACAATACTATGCCGTCTTCCAACAGGTCTATCTTATTAGGACTATGCACTATGTCTTATGCACCGTCTTACTAAGCTACTCTCGATTAACTCTCGTTCCTTGCTATTTCCAATCCAAAGCTCTGAAAATATCCCGTAAAAGCATCCTGTGAACGCGCAGCGTTTCAGATGGCAGTTACCTGACTTACACTCTTTTTTTATTGGAATTTTAATCCGCTTTTTTGTGAAGGACAATGGTGGATCTGGAGCCACTGTCGATGTGCAGCCGCGGCGGTACATTGTTTGCGATGTGCGGCTGCTCACCCGAATGTCGCGGGTTCGATCCTGGCCGCGGCTGCTGCAATTCGATCGAGGCGAAGTGGTAAAGGCCCGTGTACTGTGCGGTGCCAGTGCACCTTAACGAACACAAGTTTTTTGAAGATATATACTTGAGGGAGTTCAAATATAACGATATTTAGGTAGCGTTTCTTGTTTCTGTGCGCACTTCGATGAACTGAGCCGGTTATCGGCAGATCTGTAGCGCTGGCACACGTGCGTGATCATGTGTTATGCGCCAATTGGTGTGTGCCGCGAGCCAACACCTTATTGAGCCATGACTTTGTAGTTTGAGCTTTATACGTTAGGCTACAACGTGTAGTTCGCGGGAGCGAATCTCGAATGTGGCGGCCGCATTTGGATGGACGCAATATACTAGAAGCCTGTGTGCTCAGATTGAGGTAAGTGTTAAAGGTCTCCACGTGGTCGAACTATTGGGGGCCCTTCACTACGGCATTTCTCACAATCATGGCGTATCTTTGGGACGTAAAACACTAACAATTATAAAAAGTGCCACCGCTTTCTGTGCAGAGAGAGAAACCTAACCGGCAGTAAAGAGGTTCAAAAGCACGGGGATGATAAGAAAACAGACGCTACAAGCTAAGTATACTACGTTGTAAGCAAAAAATTAGCAAGAGATGTGATTTTTATCAGCTTATCAGCCCAAAAACAAACATGCCCGAATCATTTACTCTGTCATAGCAGGGCCCATGTGACATATCTCATCTTTAAACTCCCGTTGATAGGTGGCGGAGTATATAAACGGCATGACCTTATTACTCGCGGTGTTGCTGCTCATGTGATTACAAATAAGTTCCGAGAACCACTTTTGGCAACAACGTGCGTGGGTGTGTGTAAGCATGTCTGAATGTGTTTAGCGGGTCCGTGTGAAGCTCCAGTGCACCGGCGTCTTCCGAAGAATGGCCGATTAATGTTATTAATATTTCGTGTAGATGTGCAGAGCCATGTATCCCGATGAACCGCTCTGGGCAGAGTCACGTTCAACTCACGCCAGCATCCGACCACGAAGACATCGAGCTGGCTACGAGTGCAAGCCTCCGACACGCCGTGGATACCTTGCTTCATTGTGCCGAATTACGAACATCGAAGAATAATGAGTGGTAAAAACCGTAAGCTGTTGTGATGGCCGGTGGTTACTTCGAGAGTTTCACCGGCCAGAGCTTTGAAGCGGTGAGTTGTTAGCGTCGCTACGTCATCGGCATCAAACCGGCCGGCGGGCGATGCGCTCGCCCCGACCGCCGGGGCCAGGTTGCTTCTCGGAGTGTCACCAGTGTTTCACCACTTGGAACTTCAAATGGTACGAAAGTTTCGCTAAGTTTTCGGTACCAAACCGGTGGCCTAGAGAGCTCTACGGGGTCTCAGCGGCCACCGGCGAAGCACAGGATATGTTTCACAGAAAATAAAGGCTCCTGGAATGAATAAAAGTTTAAATTGTCTCTTTCTTGCCATGCGACCACGGCTACCAAACATATAGCGCGAAGTCGAACTCCGATACGAGGCAGAGTAACCCGACATGCAGCCGCCGATGCACTGCGAGCAACACCAATCGCGACTACGAGCCGTCTCATTCGTTGTAAGTGCATCGCTCCATAGTTTAGACAACGCGGATAGTAGACACCGTTTTTTTTCTTTGTGTGGAAAGTAATGGCGACAAAAACTGCACAGCAGCAAGAATTTTCGTGACCGCCAGCAGTCGTTCATTGTATAGCCGTCCCGCACTCCTGGTAGAGTCCAAGCAACGCCGTCGGCAAGAACGCGGTAGCGGCGGTGCGCCGCGATTCTTCAGCGTTGTTGTTGAATCTGTGCCGCTGAAGTGTTTGTGCACGGCCGCTCGTAATTCGTGTAAGATTAGGTGCATTTTACGGGCTCGCACCTTGTACGGCAAGGCGTATTTTGCCTGTGCAACACAATACCTGCTTATAATTAGATAATTGGAATGCGCTAATAAAAAAAGCATAGAATGTAAGGTGGGTTTATTCTAAGAGATGTGTATGATTTGCGGGTATCTATAAGTCCACCGTAGGTTTACACGTACACTGCAAAAAAAGGTGGGCCTACTTAACGACAAAATTTGCCGGTAATTTGTGACCGAACACTTTTTCGTTAACATAAAAACGCTCTTTCCGTCAACCGACAGGGCGTTATGTACAAATCGTCGAACAAGATATAAGTGCCATCGTACTTGGGAAACGGTAGATTTCGTAACCCATACTTGCACTTAACGAGTAAAACCGTTAAAATACAGGTGTCCCAATAGTTTGATAACAGATGACCCCCGTCTCCTGTACCTGTACTCTACGACCCATCCGTTGCAATGCAAGGTGTGCCAATAAATCAATAACAGAAGTCCCCGTCCTGTGTATCTACACCCTACGAGCCAACCGTTAGACTACAGTGTTTTGCAGTAATCAGAAAATGTGAGACCGTGTATGATGAATCTGTGCTGTGAAAGAATGCAGTGCGTATTGCCTCCACAAGCGACATTCTTTCAGTGTTCTCATAGACAACAAAGCAATTAATGATAATTTCTGGAATAACACATCACAAATATGTTTTAAGCACCAAGATGATTTATTTTACAGACTTGTTCAGTAGCAGATACCAAAAGAATACCCTTGTGACTTCATAAGTCACGAAAGGGCACAGTCACCAAAGGGCACAAGGCTGAAAAACAATTTGTCTGCAAGGTGCAGCGCCAATATGTCCTTCCGCACCAAGCATGGGGTAAGCAGGGCTTGTTCCTGCAATTGAAGAAACAAAGCAATTGTATTGAGCAAATCTTTTAAAGTTGATAATCCTGAACTAAATAAAAAAAAACATTTAAAACCATACACAACTACATTTTCTCAGGTAAGGTTGGTCGGGCAGGTCTTGCAACCATGTCTTATTTCTATACGAAAATTCTATTTTGTCCACCAAGTGCTGGGGACTATAAATCTGTCTTGCAAGAAAAAAAGTGTTAAATACAGAAGTGCTCGATGAGCCATAATACCGTAGCGTGGAGAACAGCAGGGTTTAAAAAAAAACAGGCATAAATAGGTATCATATTACTAAAAGAATTTTTCAGATTGTTTCATTACAGACTGTGCCCACTAATTGCCCTCTAGAAGTTCTGGTGTGTGGTAAAATAAGAGGATAACTTCTAAAACAAAAAATGCTAAATTGAAGCTTCTTGAAAAAGCACTGCACAAGAAGCTTGAAGTTGTGTCGTACCATAGTGCACAGCACATTTTAAAATGGTACAACAGGGCTTCTTGCTGAGCTAATTGGTGCATTTCATGAGAAATATAGGTATGACACAAAAAGGAAAGGCACGAAGTGAAGACACGAACTGAAAAACCCAGGTGCCACCTTCAAGATGTTTATTCAAAGAAACCACGCTGACTCATACATGCTGTCAAACAAGGTAATCTTTTTACAAATATAGCCACAAGGATGAACTAAGAAATCATCATGAACCAGTCATCAAATATGCACCAGAAACTGCATTGACCTGAGCTGCAAAATCATGCCAGCACACTATAACACATGTCCATTACATAATTAATCTGAGTGAAAGGCAAAAGAGGCAGTGGACAGCCTAAACTTGACACGTCTGCAAGCTATCTCTCAAGAGCATCATTTCTTTGTCACTTCAGTCTAGTCGTGGCTTGCTAACACACTGACAGCCCACCCTTTTTATTAGGAATGCCCCAATTGTCTCCCTTTCAGTGCAGCTGCTTTCCCTCATAAATGTGGTTCGGCTGAAGCATGATGCACAACCACAGCACTTGCAATGGCCTGCCAAGTGCACTCCCATGTTGCTGCTGACCTCCAAGTGGTGCTCTCTCACAGGATCGTTAGAACACTGGCCCGTTTGTGTGAATTTTCCGGACCACATTGTAACAGATTCGGTGTATCACGTAGTGTGCTTCCTGGAGCATGCAGCTGGCTGCTTATTCGCCACCGAAGAAAAAATCCCAGCCAGCTTGCTTGGAGTGGAGAACACAATGCGCACACTGTATCTGGCTGCGACTGCCTTTATATTGTGCGAGAGGCAGTGAACATAAGGTATTACGCTCGTGCTCATTTATTCCTTTAGCTCCTGCACTTTATTACCACGTTTCAGCTTCTGCAAGCGGCTTTTGAACACACCTGTGATAATGGAGGAAGAAAATTGGGTGTCTTTCAGTCTGCTAATCTAATTATTAATTATTAAGTTGCATAAAAAGGTAGTTCTGACGACTTCATTGAAGCCGAATTGAGGCACGTAAAAGCTATTCCTTGCTTCATTAGTTTAGAATGTTCACTGTCAAACAGTAAAAGCTGTGGTAGGGTATATATCGAACACAGGCACATGTTTCAATGATCGCGCAAAACAGCACCACTTGGCGGTCAGCAGCAATATGGGCCGGTACTTGGCAGGCAAGTACTGTGGTTGTGCATCACAATTCAGCCAAACCGCAATTCTAAGAGAGCAAGCAGCCACTCTTAGAGAGAGACAACTGAGTTGTTCCTAATAAAAAGCACAGGCTCCTATCAAAAAGGTAGGTTCCTAATAAAAAGGACAGTGTTAGCATGCCATCGCTAGATTTAAGTGACAAAAAAGTGATGTTCTTGAAAGATAGCTTGTAGACGTGTTAAGTTTAGGCTGTGCGCTGCCTCTTTTGCCTATCACATTGATTGATCATGTAATGAACACGTGTTCTTCTGTACTGGCATGATTTTACAGCTCAGGCCAATGCAGTTTCCGGTGCATGTCTTTTGACTCTTTTACATCACTGGCTCATAATTTGTTAGTTTCATCCATGTTACTACATCTGTCATGGGATTACCTTGTTCGGCAGCATGTAAAAATGAGCATGGTTTCTGTTAATAAACAGTAGGAAGCTGGCACTCCAGATTGTCAGTTCGTGTCTTGACTTCCTCCACGTCCTTTCTGCACCATACCTATTTTTCTCAAAACAGCAGGCTGGAGGTCGGTGTGATGCACTGTTTTTTCAACACCTCTTAAATAACCTTGCGTAAGCACCAATCGTGGCGATGAAATCTGAATGCATTTGAGAAGATGCAGACTAGAGCTTTGTTTCCTGCAGAGTAGGCACCATTACCAAATCACTTCATCACGCGGCATGTAATATATCTGGTGTAGAGGCAGATGCATCAGTTATAGGATCTGTGAACATGTGCTCGTTGTTAGGAATGAGATGTCTACTCTAGGGGAGAGTTGGGAGGTTTAAGACATTTGAAGGAATGGGACAGCGTGTCTATCTCTCATCCAGTTACTTTAAAGACGTTAGCCAACGACTCATGAAATGGTGCTAACAGACCGACTGCATGGATGTAATGGTGGGCATCTTTGGCGAATGGAGCTTTCTGTAACTGGAAGTCGCCTATTTCACGTCTCAAAAGTAAGCTTCTGCTATCTAAATTCTAACACTCATATTTCAACCACATTGTGGACTCTAATATGAATTTTTCTCCGAAAAGACACATCAACGCTGTACTTTTTCAAAGAAAAAGTTGAGGCATTACGACTGAATTTTAGCTGCTGAACATTGCTTACTTTGGGAAACGTAGTTTGGGAGGAATGAGACAGCTGAGTTGTGGGAGCAACGGGACACTGTCCCATTCCTCTGTATCGTATTGCCACACCGCGTTACACAGCGCAAAAAAGAAAAAAAAGAAAGGTAAGACAAAAGTAATTACATGTACATTGGGGAACCATACGACAGAACAAGAATTCACAGAGGTTAGCACAACAGTACTAAAAAAAAAGCGCGACACAGTCAAGACTGCCGCCACAGCCCATCCAAAAAAAATGGAGTTTGCCTAAAGATTGCTGTTCTTCAAGTCAAGAAAACACACCTTCCGCTGTCTTTGACGAGTCTGACAACGACATGTCCGGTTTTGATAATTACTGACATGACAACTGTAATCAATCAGCCTAATGAATATATTCAAGTGACAAAAGGTGATGTCTTGTCAGTTTTGTAAAAAAAAAATTGCGTTCATTACACGGATAGAGCCAAGAGCAGTAAAACATGTCAGCGTCAGTGGCACTTCCTGCGAAACAAAGAGCTCTCAGTTCTGCTTTCCTCCTTAGAAAGGTATGGGGACTACCAATTACTGACATTGTGATGAAGCTACCAGTGCTGAAAACTATCGGTGCAGCAAAGTTTGAGCAACCCTGTTTATTGTTTGATGTTAAACTATCCGCTTGTAATGGTCGCTAAAGACACTTGAACTACTTTGTTGCATACGTCCCACTCCTCCCAAGTGATGTCCCACTCAACCCACAGAGGCGGGTGGAATGAGACAGATTGTAGCCATCATAAACTATTTGTTACAGCCCAAGCAGGAGCCATAGGAACGAGTGTGTCTCAGGAGCTTTGCGGCTGGTTCATACTTGTATTATAGTTAATCAAACACCGTTCTGCATTCAAGTTCAACAATACTAAAAGTATTGTGAAAAGTGTCCCAACCCTCCTGACTCTCCCCTATGCCTACAAACAGTGAGGGATGCTCATGTTAGCTGTCATTTAGTTCCATTAGCTGGTAAGATACTTCTCCAGTCCTATTTCATTGAACGTAAAGCCAATAAGTGTATAAGTGATACCTGTGTTGTGCTCAGAAAACTGGAACCTAATATACTACAGTAGAGACTGCTTCCTCCACGCCTACGTCAAAGCAGCGCATTTGATTTTTTGCACTTTAATATAACATTAATTTGGTTCTTGGTTTAAGTGCCGCAATGACACGAGGATGAGGCATACTGTAGTGGTGAGTTCTGGATTAATTTTGACAGTATATGTAGGCATGGAGCAGAATTCACTCACAAGAGTATGCCTTCAATCTTAAATACATTGCAAATGGTTCAATAACAGAACATCATAGAGGCCAGTGTTTTTTTGCTTTGAAGTTATTGTGGAAAACAGATCAACACAAGCATACTCCAGAATTAACAATAACGATAATTTTTTTTTGAACAGACCCCATACAATGAGAGAATGTTTTATTAATATGGTCTCCTCCTAAGCGATAACACTTCAGCTGACAAAACATAAGAAACTGAAGGTACCCAAGTGATAAAGAATAATTGTGCATTTAACAAGAACAACCACGAGGTCTCATCCATCCTTACCAATCTTTATAAAGCTTACTCCAGTGGCAGGTTTTTGACCCAGAGCAATTACTTCGAAGTTAGTCGTGCAGAAAAAATTTGGTTTGCCTAACATATACACATACAAATTCAGGCCATAAAAAAACTATCTCACTGTTACGAAGTAGGTTCGTGGAGCACTTTTCATGAGTGGCGTCAGAGACGCAATTTCACAATTTTGGCACTTTCAGCCCACCTTGCAAAAAAAAAAAGAAAAAAAAAACGGTGATTTTCTTAGTCACATATAGGTATAAAAAAAACAAGTGAAATTCTATCTTATGAGTACATTATTTCTATTTTCTGTCGACAGGCAGTAGAGGAAAAAAAATAAAAGCATTGTAAATGGCAAAAAGATACTCGTACTTCAGATTTTATTGCTGCAATAATAATTCTTGTGTTTTTATGTCCTAAAAACAAGATATAAAATTTCTACCACCTGGTGTTCTTCAACGTGCACCTAAATCTGAGTACATGGGACTCTAGCATTTCGTCGCCATTGAAATATGGGCGCCATGGTTTATTTATTCCTGTAGACAAGTTAAACTGGACAATACATATCGTACATACATATCGACATTCATCTATCGCACAGTGCACATCGACAGTTATAATTGCACTTTATTTTAAATAATTTTTTTGTGGTTTTCGTGTACACCGTTGTTTTCATAGTTGTGCTGAAACTTATTTGGTTTACTAAAATATCGTAGTTTGAACATGTTTTTTTTTTTCCAAAAGGGCATTTATTTTTTTTTTTAGATCTCTATAACTGAAGTTGAGGATGCTGTACACTGTTGTGGAAAAAAATAATCTATTATTTGGGTTACTAACCAGGTATAATGCACCGAATGTGACCAACTCAGCCTAGTGGCCACACCATTAGGTATTAGCTGCAAATTGGATTCAAAAGAATGGAAATTTTCAGGGCTCATTTTTGCTTTTGTAGACACAATCGTAATGAGAACTAACAAACAATCGTGCCAAAGAAAATATAGGGGGTGTTGTGAGGTTGCATGTTCAGTCCTGATGGTGGCAAGTTGTCTTTTCGTACGCTATACTTTCTTTACATTTTTATCATAATTTACTTTCTTGAAATTATATATCAACGTTACTACAAATAACATCCCCATACTTTCCTTGGTATTATTGTCTGTGAGTTCTAGAGAGCTAAACAGCCATTCCAAAGCAACGAATGCGCAGCCAGGTTGCATGGTGCTTGAGCAAGCTTTGTCATCTGATCAGCCATTTGGCAAAGTTGCAAAAAATTTGATCAGCGACACCTAGATTGCAGACGAGGTCGATTACGCATCAAAACAACGCTCCGAGATGAATAATGTATCACTGTTAAAAGTAAAATCTCTGAATTGCCAACAAGGTCAATATTACGCAACTAAAATTGTGTCAGTAACTAAGCACCTAGTGCATTCAGCACAGCACGCATATTTTTCTTCCTCTGCTGTTATGCCGGAAGGCGCAAAATAGTGTGATAAATGTGCAGCTTGTGTTTAATATCATGTCTGCTCGCACTACAACCAGAACACCAGCTTCAGTAGTTTGACCAGCGTAAGCATGTATGATGGCTTTCTATGGAAGTCACAGGCTTGTTTCCTGTGCCATCTGCTGCTGAGTGCATATAATTATTTTTAGGTCATCCAAAGAGAGGAAGCAACACTATACCGCAACAATGGAGGCAATGACTGCTCACTACCAGCAAAGTTTTCGCTGCATGATATTGTCGCGGCCAGACTAAGGTAGGCAATAAACAGTTTTTACCATCCACAGCTATGAATGTCTTATCTCATTTGCCTGCTGAGCTTCGGTCTCACACAGAAGTCGAGCTTACCTGCAAATGAAGCGGCAGTGATGTAATGCAAGCGCCTGCAGCCTTGAGTGCAAACACTACAGATTGCCTCAAGTTTTCTACGCGGCTGATCACAAGACAGAGCCTGCTGCACTATGCAACCTGGCTACATATTTTTTGTTTAGGAACAGCGCCTTCCGTGTACATTACATGCAATTATTTTGAGCAACTTGCATCGACTTATCAGCACATGAATAAGCAATGGCACGGCAGCTAGGCTGAGGTGGTCGTATTTTATTCATTATATCTTGTTAGCAACTCGAATAATGCATTGTTGTTTACGCAGATTGGTAGAGAATGTCCGTGACTTGAATAAGACATTCCTAAAAATGAGAAAAAAAATTAAAAATGGTCTTTAGAGAGTATTTTCAAACCTCAGCGTTTTTTGTAAACCACACAAGTTTAGCACAATTGGAAGAATAAAAGCAACTGCGGAAACCACGAAAATTATATTAGAAGAAAGTGCAAATATAAAAGTCAATATGTACAGCGCTTTATTATCCTCAGCTAAAGATGTCTACAGCAACAAATTTTTGAAATCGGGCATTTTATGCCATTCACCATGCTGTTACTTTTTTTCCCTCAAACACCGTTCACCAGAAAAGAGAAACAAAATACGTCAGAATTTTGAATTTCACTGGTTCTTTGATTGGAATAAATATTGTGGCCAAGACGTTCAATGTTTCTTTTTCTTATTTTCTGCAGGGTGCGCTTCACGTTCTCAAACTCTGAAATTGGCAGGAAAGTATTTTAAGTCAAAACACTTTCAAATCTTAGGAATAACTTTGAAATCATTGTTATAGGTCTGAAACCTGTGCCTAGAGTACATTTTATCAAAATTGGGAATAATGACTGGGAAGTTGTGTTCATTCTTATCCGGACACACCAAACTATTGTTATTAATGTTTCAAAGGAAGTTCAAGGCTCTAACACAGGAAGTGTTGTTGACCTTCTCAGTGAAACATGACTATGCCACAGTCACCACTAGCCATCACAATCGCCCCACAAAAACCATTCCTGTACTCCCAAGAACTTCATTTTACAAACATGTAGTTACCGGATCCCACTGCCACAAATGCTGCCTCCTGTTGCTCTCCAAAAGCCTCTCTCCGTGGTTTGTGATCAGGCTCCCCTAGAAAAGGAGAGCACACTATAGTAGTAGCTGGGAAAAACAAATGTACATAAGGTTAAAAGAAACTTCTCAGGCTGCCTAACCCATATAAAAATAGTTTCACCGCTGAAAGACACCAACCAGTTTGCAGCTCATAACTGAAATATTCATTCGCGTACATGCCCTATAAACAGCCATAATTGGGCTAAAGTCTTTGTTACGATCATAAAAAACAATGAAGCAAGATTATGAGAACCTGGATGTTCAGTAAAGTCGCAAATCATAAAATAAACATTCTCAAACATTCTTCAGTTTTGCCCATATGCAATTGTAAAGCACGAATACTACCAGTCAAAGAAACAATTAAGGTTCAGAAAGCAAAAGCGTTATGTGATACCTGCAGTGCCTCACTTTGTAAGATTTTCTCATAAATTGGAGGAGATAGTCCAATGAGTGAATACAGTAGCTTTAACCACACAGAATCAGTTTTGTGATGTTATAACAAGTCATCCAAACTGAATGCTGAACCTCAGCATCACTGCGCCACTTGGTTGCCATGCAAATACATGAGTAAACGAGCAAATGTTATATACAATAACAAACATCAGTACTAATTTATCTAGTGTTAAAAGAAAATCACATGCAGGCTATACAAACAAATGTTACAATGAGGCTTCCTAAGCACAAAACAAGCAGTTGATCAACTTAAACATTGTAAGCTGTGCTGCAGTGAGCCTGAGTGCTGGGTATTGTGAAGCAAATACTAGCATAAAGACAGCAACCAAAATGACCGGAGATAACTGAAGGTCGCGAAGAAGCGGAATTGAAGGATCACCCTGTTCATCAATTCACAACTCAATAGCATTCTTACCTATGCCTACTATAATAAGATGTATTTTTTTGCAAGCCTGGCTTTTGTGTGTGAATACTCTACCTGCATATATGAGGCTACCCCACTCAGCATTTTGATAATATATATTTGTCATTATAACAGATCAGTACATGGTCAGCGAGTGCAATAGAACTTTTCTGTGCTTTCCTTTCATCCGTATTTTTAGACCTGCTCCTGCCTGTTCAGAACGCTAGATACCTTCTACTTTACTATTAAAGGTACATTCAAGAATATGCCTGTTCTGCAATGGCTAAGCAGTTATATAAGGTGCAAACACCCGGGAAAGAGCGTATACGATACGACTTAGAAAGTGCAGTAAATTGCTTTATAACATAAACTTTTATTCAAACCTTTCAAATCATACACAAACAGAACCATTCATCAAAATATAACCTTAGGAAAGTTGGGTGACCGCTTGGTTGGAATACAGCATAGGTTCAAGAAAAATGTATGAGAGAGGACATAAATCTACTTTAAAAAGTTGCGTTTTCCCCAGAGTTCATGTTTAGCTAAAGGTGCGAGGCTCCAGCTTGCAATATGCTACTTTTTGAAGGTGCCTGCAGTGTGCTTTTTGAGTTAGCAGCAGCTGCTAAAAAAAATTTCACTTAATAAATTCAATTAACACTTGGCATTTGTCCGTTTCTCACATCATATTTTCTTTCTGACACGTTTCACAGCAACAATCTAGAAAAACATTTTTACTCGCAGTTCGAAAACTTCTTTACTCACCTATGTAAAGAATTAAGCTGCCATGTCATCCTTACATGACGTCGCCCCAAAATTCAGCCCAGGCACAACAGCATCTCCTGCATAAAAGAAACACATTGCAATATTGCCAGAAAACATTTCATTCAGGGATGCTTTAAAGATTTTTACTCATAGCATCCACAGTACGAAAAAAAAGTTTGCAATTTAGCATGCCGAGGTTAACTCTCCTCACTTAAGGAGTGCTAGCTTGTGCCACTCATGGCCATAGTGGCTGAAGCATCGTACATTGAACTGCAGTCTTCAAGCTGTTTGAGAATTTTAAACCTTGAAGTTTGTATGCCACACTGATACCGTGTTTGGAATGATGTAATGCTCTCTGCCACAAGTGGTAAAGGTCAACGCTTGGTGCGACAGGCCTAACACACACACACAACTACAAGGCAAAGTGTGATGCTGTCACAGCTGAAAGGACAGATGCATCATGTGGAATACAAGTATAAGACTTCTAAAGGCAGCGAGCTGTCTTTTTCACCACATTCCTTTTTTTTCTTCATTTGCACCATTCAATAAAAAAATGCAGTTATCAACATTGTTTTCTCTATTTTCATAGCCTGTGCCCATTTTGCTAATTCACGCTGCAAACAAATGGTGTTCTATGCTCAAAGAAGAAGTAATTCCTGCATTTAAAATTAAATTTTGCCGACAATCACTCTGGGTAGTATAGGATGGATGGAAGACGGAAAGAAAACCATGGCAAACACATATCAACCTATTTGTATTCAGTGCCTACTGCACTTGAGATTTTATACCATAGATCCACAGTAAGTGGACCGATCACAGTGCTACCACTCATATCGCCTTCTTTGTGTTCAATCTCCAATCATCTTCTGTTTACACATGCTAAAACACATTTGGTTATGCTTTTTAATGGTGCACATGTTAATTATTTTGCATTAATAATATTTTTCTACAAGCTGCGATTTACTACCAAACGAATATACAATCGAGTTATTTATTGGAAAGCCTAAGGGCAAATTCAGCCAGGCCGTGCGAAGTCTGCAGTTCCTTTTATATCTTTTAAAAGTACATACAGCCCAGCCCTCATATTCTGTCCACAATAAAATGAAACGATTGTTTTTACATCCACAATTAGCATGCTATAATTTTCAATACTCCATTTCTAATCTTTTTCATCATACAAGGATGTCCCATCAAATCGTTCAAGCTGTCTTGGCAGTCATGGAGAAAATTATAGAGGGCCAAAAAGCAAAATTTGATAATTTTAGAGCTATTCAGAATAAATACCGAATAGTTGTACTGCATAATATACAAGGAATTGTACTGTCGTAGTGGCAAAAGGCAACACTTCATACACAAAATGTTAAGAACAAAAACTTTTAGTGAACTTGCTAATGCTTTTTCCTGTATTCATATAGCGGCTATATGTCTTAACGCTATTGAGATGTAAGAAAATGGCCTTATACTAGCTTCAGATCAAAGCAAAACACTTTCTCTACTATGTGCAGATGTCCATAAAAGAAATAGTTGAAGAATTGCTGAGACAACTGAATTATACAAAGCTGAACAAACGGGGAGAAACAAGCAATGAGCTTACTGTGACATAATCGAAGTGCTACAGATCTAAAACATCAAGCAAGAGATACCAATTTACCAGGCACCACAGCAGAATACTTTCCTAACTCTTCTTCCCAATCTGGCACAATACACTCGAGCTGCATATGGTGTCTATATGATTCAAAAAGCAGAGCTTTGAATGAGCCAAACAAAGCACTGGTGACAGTAACTTCTCAATTTTAAGCCTTCTAATTATGAAATATATTTGAATTAAGCAAACTTTATTAATATTGTTGTGACTGAGGACAAACTACACAATTTTAAACACATCCACAACACTTTTTAAACACTGATGCACACTTTTTTATGCTTCTATGCACATTTTGTTTGTGCAGCTTTATGTGCTGTGACAGAGTAGTATGCATGATACACTTATCCAGAAAGAGACGCAGTTGAGCTTACACATTTATTTTTCGTACTCCTTCAAACAAAGCAAAGCAGTCACAGTCACCCGTAAATTAGCCCCCAGAACTGGCCGCCGCTTGATAAAGATTAAAAGAAGGCTATGTAAAAGCATACCAACCAATTCCTTTGTTGCTGAAAAAGGGAACAGCCGTAGAGCAGTTGATATCTGGCTACGGATCTGCATCTTCGTTCAGAGGTGCCATTGTTCAGCACCAATTCAGCACCAATGCAGCGACTTAGCTCTATGCCAACCTGCAATATATTATGGGATTTCTGAAACACAATACCACATTGTGAATTGTAGTGGCCACAGAATATGCGGCATTTAACTGCATGTGCATATTGCATTGCTTTTGCTGCTACTCTAACCTCAAGAGTTTTTACAAAAAAAGTTAGCGTAGCTTTCACTGAAGTCGCGATGCTAAAGAGACAGTGGAGATGATGGGCCCCTTCGTAGTACTGGTTTTTGCTGTTCGACTAAGTTTTGCAACTTTTCTTTCTTCCTTTACTGTGTCTTTTTGTCTGTTTATTTTTATTCAATTTCCCTACCTATTTCTGGCTCCATCTTTCATCCTCTTACATCCCTATTTTTGTATTTCTTGCTTCCTCCTTCTTTCTTTCCTTTTCTCTATCTCTCACTATATTCATTTCTCTTGCTCTGATTTTCTTTCATTTTTTCTATTCTATGCTTTACTGTCTCCTCTCCTTTTTTTCCCTGATCCTAACACTCATTTCCCTTTCCTACCTCCTTGCTACACTATGCTATACAGGGCTATGCTATGCTCTGCTAGCGTGCCTGGATAGCCGAGTGGTTAGGATGCTCACCCTCAGATCGAAGGTACGCAGGTTTTAATCCCGTCACGAAAAGAATTTTAGTTTTGCCAAGGATTTCTCTCTTTCTTTCTCTCTCTGCACTCGTTCTCTAACCTATCAAGCTTGTTGCAGGCCACGCCAGATAAATCGGCGCATGTGTTCTGAGAGCGAAGCAAAAGAGGTAAAAGACGATGTCGAGAGCCGCATGCACGTTCACGATAATGATCAATTCTCTTTCGTACAGACAAATTACGGCGAGCTTAAACAGCTTCACCGTTAAAACATTATTTGAAAGTGTCGCCGATTTGGTCCAGCTTGCTATCGTACAGTGCCTGCACGAGAAGGGCCCCCAGAGACAGACGCTCACGATCACATTTAGCCGTGCCGTTCGCACAGTAACGGCTTAGTAGGCGACATGCAGCAAACAGACGCCCATTATCACTAATTCGATCGTTGTACAATCACGCGCGCACACGCGAAGGGGAAACTTAGACGAGCCGAGCGTCGACACCTTGACCTTGCGGTTGCTCTACTCTCGCCGCAACTGAAGTTTCCAATTGCAACTAGCGATCACCTCGTCTTACCACATCGCAAGTACAAAAAAAAAATGTTCCCCTGAACAAAAATATGATATTGTCAATAACGAACTTTCAATCAGATAAATTACTGAACCGCACCCACACGCACTGTACGTGAGTGATTGCAAGTGTAGACGTAGCGGGCATCGTTTGCATGATGATTTGCTTGTTCCGAAGTAAATAGAAATAATAATAATAATATCTGGGGTTTAACGTCCGAAAACCACGATATGATTATGAGAGACGCCGTAGTGGAGGGCTCCGGAAATTTCGACCATCTGGTGTTCTTTAACGTGCACTGACATCGCACAGTACACGGGCATCTACCATTTCGCCTCCATCGAAATGCGACCGCCGCGGCCGGGATCGAACCCGCGACCCTTGGGTCAGCAGCCGAGCACCGTAGCCGCTACACCACCGTGGCGGACAGTAAATAGAAATAAAGACACGTCTACAATACAAACTTGTATATTTTACACAACAGCATCGCGAGGCAAACGAGGCGGCAGCGACGAGGCGACTGACGAAAGCCGGGCACGGCCGCTGGGACGCACGTGCTTCTTGCGTAAACAGAGACGGTCGGCCAAGGTCCGAGGTGCGGTGACTGTATACCTCGTGCGCACAGGAAACACTTCGCGGCGTCAACGTGGTTTGTTGAACCCTGACTACGTTCCCTCTGCTGTGCTGCTATACAAGCTACTGCAAATGCGCGGTATCCACTGCATGCAATAAGTTCTCCAGCCGTGTGTTGCGCGCCAGGCGAACGAAACACCGAGCGCTAACGGCACCAAATACACACACAAAAGCAATCCAGCATCTGTGATGATCTCAAATTGCGATTCTCACACATCTGCCGAGGCAATCGATATACAAACTACACATAAGCGTCGCACGCACTGCATATAATCTTCGCACGTACACGATCATAACAAGTAGTTTTACGCATTCCTCAACTCCCTTCGAAAACGGCCCGTAAGAAACACGTTTACAAACACGTACTGTCACGGAGGAAACAAGTACTCCTGTCATGCTAAGCTTGTGCTGCGCGATTGAACGCGGAATAAGAAGAAAACACGCACAGACACACACAGCGCTGTCATGCCGATCATAGATCTGACTCCGCAGCGAGCCTTTCAGTAACTGAAACGTAGGTGGCAAAGCTCAATAGCACGCGCGCAGGCAGGGTTCTGTTTGGTGTCGCAGAAGTCTGTTGCCAGATTTGGGGGTCAGTGTTGCCAGACTGCCGCCAGATTTGGCAAAAAAATTACACCATCTCCCGCTAAAGGGAACCATGTGTAGATGTGAAGCAGCGGGCGCTAACGCTTACACTGGCGGTGGCGTTGACGCTGGCCCTATCGCAGCGTTGCGAAGGAGAGAAAACTGAGGAGGCGCAAAGCACGCAGTGATGGAGCGGTGTTTCCTACTGGAACATGCCAATCGCTGCTAATGGGCAATGAGAGACAGAAGGCTCCGACTGGACACAGAGACCCGCACTCCGCTTTTAGTTAACGCGCACGCTGCGAATTTTTATTGTTCAACAACGCACAGGAGAAATCTTCCACCGGCACCACCTTGGAGGTCAAGATCCATTGCCATATATACGGGATGGCCAGTGAACGGTTGTGCAGCGCGAGCAGTCGGTTTTTTCAACCAAGAAACTCGCTAGCAGACGCTGCCTGCGTCGGCGTCGCGAGGCGAGAGAGGGGGAAGCGTAGGAGAGGAGAAAGAGAGAGGGGGTGACACGCATGCGCAGTGGGAGTGTGAACGCCGTGGGAAGGGATGCGTAGAGGAGAGAGAGGGGGGGGAGCGTAGGAGAGGAGAGAGAGGGGGGGGGGGACGCGCATGCGCAGGGGGGAGTTAGACGCCGCGGGCAGGGATGGAGAGAGGGGGGGAGTGTAAGAGCGGAGAGAGGAAGGGAGGCGCATGCGCAGTGAGGGTGTGGTTGCCGTGGGGAGGGATGCCTAGAGGAGAGAAAGGGGGAGAGGAGGTTTTTTTTTATTTTTATTTTTTCTTTAACTGTTTGCGCATGCGCAGTAAGGGGTGGGCACGCGGCACACCACCACCACCACCACCACCACCACCGGATTAAGCTTCGCCATAAGATGCTTCACATCTAATAAATTTGCCCCTGTAGCTGTAGCTTTCCCGTGAGGGTTCTATGTCATCTGCGGTGCATTTCGCGAGTGCCTCTGCGACGTACATCGCGCGTCGCAGAAGTCGGGACGCGTTCTCTTGCTCTGTGCGCCGCTCTACAATTAAAAGATCGGACTCGATCCTGCCTCAGAAGTAGGGAATGCACATCCAACGACGCGTTTGAGTCCAGGCACAAAGGAAACTGAATGGCGTACGTGTGCGCCGCGTTTCAATACATCGGACTCGTCTCCACAAGCACGGAATTTCTGCGTAGCTGTGCGTGCCTTGTCGACTACGCGCAACGACGCGTTTTCTGGGGAAACTGAATAGCGTCGCAGCAGCCGGTGCGCTTCCTACGGTCGTGTCTTAGAAGTAGGGAGCTGATCGTGCCGCGTCGACCACGCGCGACGACGGGTTACGCTACGGCGCTTGCCCCTCGTTGTGTGCACAATACAAATTGTTCGGACTCGTGTCTGTGAAATTGGTGCACGTCGTATATACGTCAGGCAGGCTGCTTTATCGTCGCTGCTGGAGTGAAGCGCGACTCGCGTGTACCTGTAAATGGGACCAGGCCGTCGAGCCGCCGTTGCCTGCGGGGCCCTGGAAGAGGGGCCCCACTCAAAGTAAGCACAAAAACCGAAATCAGAATTAATGAATGTTTATTTTCTCTCAGCTTGAAAGAGCGCACTATTTGTATTGTGCACACAGCGAGGGGCAAGCGCCGTAGCGTATACCCTGTCGTCGCGCGTGGTCGACGCGGCACGATCAGCTCCCTACTTCTGAGACACGATCTAGGAAGCGCACCGGCTACTGAGACGCTATTCAGTTTCCCCAGAAAACGCGTCGTTGTGCGTAGTCGACAAGGCACGCACAGCTACGCAGAAATTCCGTGCTTGTGGAGACGAGTCCGATGTATTGAAACGCGGCGCACACGTACGCCATTCAGTTTCCCTTGTGCCTGGACTCAAACGCGTCGATGGATGTGCATTCCCTACTTCTGAGGCAGGATCGAGTCCGATCTTTTAATTGTAGAGCGGCGCACAGAGCAAAAGAACGCGTCCCGACTTCTGCAACGCGCGATGTACGTCGCCCACGTCGCACAGGCACTCGCGAAATGCACCGCGGATGATATAGAACCCTCACGGGAAAAGCTACAGCTACAGGGGCAAATTTATCCGCCAAATCTGGCGGGAGTCTGGCAACACTGACCCTCAAATCTGGCAACAGACTTCTGCGACACCAAACAGAACCCTGCCCGCGCGCACACACAAACAGCGCACAAAGGTCATTCGGAATAACTTACCGTAGGTCCTCGGCTTCAAAAGTGTAGCTGACCGACGATCACCGATCAAAATGGCTACCGCAAGCAGCGGAACGACGCCGCTCGAGCGAGGCTCACGCTTCCCGCACACCACAGTCCGAATTCTGACGTGCTCCTCCGCCAAGCAAGTAGTTCGGGAGGCTCTGCGGCGGCGCTAACGCGCGCTTACTCCGAACAAAAAAGTAGAGCGATGACGCTGCGCGGGTCATTTCAAATCTGTCTGCAAAAATAACTTTTGCGAATTAGACGCTTAGGCTGATCGTCATCTTGACCATGGCCGATGGCTCTTTTCGCTTATTAGTTCGTGACCAAATGGTAGTGTTTAAATGCCACCTATCCGCCTCACATTATTTTTTATTGTTACTCCCATACTTACTGCGGAGCACCTGCCATAGCCTCCAATGCTTGACGATCAGGAAAAAATAACGTCTTTGGTTCTGTTTACCCCCTGTGGTGCGAGTTCGTATTTCGTGCTGGAGTGGTAGAAGAGTATGTCAGCTGCAAAAATGCCGTATTTGCTCATTTGTGTTAACAGAGTAGCATAGGCGCACGCAGGGTTCCCCATCGGGGGGGGGGGGGGACGGGACGAGTCATCACAGCGCCCCCCTCTCTTACTAAGTCGAGGTATTGGGCAGACTTTGCACCCCCCTCCCATTTAGAGTGACTAGGGCGAGCGCCACCCCCTCCCGTGTGCACCCCTATGCAGAGTAGCTTGCAAAAACACACCCTCCGAGATCTGTATTTTTTAAATGCGAATGCATTTCATAGTCGGGCTATGTCAGGCATCCGGCGTTGGCGTCGTGCGGCGTTGGCGTTGTCCGCGGAGGAGGAGGAGGATAGGTTGAGGAGGTGTGCGCGCCGGCAGGTGTAAGATGTGAAGCATCTTATGGCGAAGCTTAATCAGGTGGTGGTGGTGTACGGCGTGACCGCCCTTACTGCGCATGCGCAAACCCTTTCAAAAAAAAAATAAAAATAAAAAAAACCTCCTCTCTCCCTCCCCTAGGCATCCCTCCCCGCGGCAACCACACCCTCACTGCGCATGCGCCTCCCCTCCTCTCTCCCCTGCTACGCTCCCCCCTCCCTCCTCTAGGCATCCCTGCCCGCGCCGTCCACACTCCCCACTGCGCGTGCGCGTCCCACCTCTCTTCTCCTCTCCTACGCTCCCCCCCTCTCTTCTCTAGGCATCTCTGCCCGCAGCGTCCACACTCCCACTGCGCATGCGCGCCCCCCTCTCTCTCTCCTACGCTCCCCCCCCTCTCCCTCTCTCGCCTCGCGACGCCGACGCAGGCAGCGTCTGCTAGCGAGTTTCTTGGTTGAAAAAACCGACTGCTCGCGCTGCACAACCGTTCACTGGCCACCCCGTATATATGGCAATGAATCTTGACCTCCAAGGTGGTGCCGGTGGGAGATTTCTCCTGTGCGTTGTTGAACAATAAAAATTCGCAGCGTGCGCGTTAACTAAAAGCGGTCTGCGGCGGAGCTCGGCGGAGCTATATATGAAAAAAAAATTAAAAAAAATAAATAAAAAAAATTAGAAAAAAACAAGAAAAAGCAAAAAAAAGGCGCTGCGCCGTGCTCCCGACCGGGCTGCAGAAATTAGGCGCCTTTTTCCTTCTTCGAACCACAACCACCATATATAAATGGAGTGAAGCGCGCGCGAAATGCATTCGCATTTCCTCACGATTCCCTTCGGGGGAGGTGGGGGCTTTTTTTTTCTTTTTCACCTCTATTGATTCTTTTCGTTTATTCTGTGAGCAGGTTCACGTAATGCTCCGGATGTGGAGAGAGTATCAGGGAGAAAGGATAAAGGGAGACCACAGGAGCGTTCTGAGAAAATCAAAGCAAGAGGAAAGGGAAGCAAGAAGCGGGAACTCGCGGTTCGGCACCGACAGCGCCCCTGCGTCTCCAGGATGTCTCGTAGATTTTCACGATGAAGATCGTGCAGCGCTCACGAATAGGACGACGGACGGAAGAAGCACACTAAGCAGGCGCTGTTTTTCCCGTTCATCGTCCTACTCATGAGCTCTGCACGAAATTCATCATGAACCCAAACGAACTCGCTCAGCTTACAATATTTTTTATGTCCCGTACAGTTCTTTACGGCCGCGGGGGGTGTTGTCAACGCAATCGCTCGTCCCAAACAGTTATGCTATAAGGGGAACAGTACGGGGCAAAATATTTAAAAATACACAAGAAATGAAACAACACATCACAAGACTGCACTCTTCAAAATACAGCCGAAAAATGTGAAACAGCAACAACAACAAAAATCACAGTTTCGCCGCAAGGGCGAAGCAATGAATGCGATAGTAAGAAATTAGAATGTCACACGAAGGTCGACTAGCAGCTAGATAGTTGCAGCGTCCCATTGTAGCACAGAGAGAGACGCTTGAAAAGGACACGCAGGTAATAATACTAATATCTGGGGTTTAACGTCACAAAACCACGATATGATTATGAGAGACGCCGTAGTGGAGGGCTCCGGAAATTTTGACCATCTGGTGTTCTTTAACGTGCACCGTCATCGCACAGTACACGGGCCTCTACCATTTCGCCTCCATCGAAATGCGACCGCCGCGGCCGGGATCGAACCCGCGACCTTCGGGTCAGCAGCCGAGCACCGTAGCCACTGTTCCACCGAAGCGGACAAGGACACGCAGGTATACACAGGACAAGCGTGAACAAACAACTATCACAGTTGTTACGCCTTTGTGTTTGAGCAACGCGCTGCAAGTCTCGACAACGCAGAACCCGAGGCTCTTAGATAGTTCTTCTTTTTCTTCTTTTAAAGTGCGGTGCGCGGAATATGACCCCTCCGCGTCTCCTGCCACGCAGTGGCGCCTGGCGCAAGGTGTGCGCGGTGTTTATTTTTTTTTCGTTCCACATCACGAGTGGGCACAGAAAGGGGTCCCTTTTTCGTACGCTCCTCAAGGGCAGTTCTCAAATTTAAAGAAAGTGTAGGAGCGTTGCGTGATAAAAGACATGCTGAAGCTCCTCCAAGATCTGCATACCGCCAGCGGTGAATGGTGTATATAAATAGCCTTTATAAGCCTTTATATAAATAGCCTTTATAGCCTTTATATAAATAGGTGTATATAAATAGCCTATATATAAGCAGCGGTTGTCCTGTCTTTCTTCGTTCTTTTCGTGCCTTGTCTCAGTGCGCTGCTTCCCACGCAAACATAAATAGCCTGCCATTATTATGCCGGCTCATGCATGGTGCGTGGCTGAGTGGTCAAACACAGCACGCTGCGGAGCGAGGGGTTCGTTGGTCGAATCCCCGGTCAGCAGGGTGCCTTGGAATTTTTGTATTCTCATTTATTTTTCTTTGTGCCTTTCCTATATATATATAGACATATATAACTGGGGCAGGACGGCGACGGCAACAATCAGCCGAGAGTGTCCATATAATGGCTAACGCAATGAAATTGCAGTTGACGTAATTCCCTCATGCAACCCTCCAGACAAAAATGTTAAAAATGCTTTAATGCAGCCACCACTAAGCAGCACACTGCACACGCATGAGTAAAACGTGTCCACATCAAAAGAGATTAAAAGCGTAAGAAAAAAAAAGTGAAATGCCAGACCTGATGGATGAATCTGAATGAAGAGCATGCATGAATGTTGATGTTTAACACAAAGGACCGTAACACTGCATGAAGGGGGGGGAAACCTTTCCGTAGTTTCCAGGAGGTGTCACTGTATTCATTTTCTGCTTTCTGCCCGTTTTGAGAAAAAAGCAAAGAGTCTCTGCATTATAACGCGTAGAATTTCTGTTATACTTCAAACAACAGCAGCTTCCGTAACGTCGCGGAAAGTTTTGCGGTTTTTGTGAAACAGAAAAATTTTCCTTATCGTTACGCACATATTCTTTGTAAAGTTATGGAAATTTTTTACAGTGTACGCCATGAATGTTTATTGCTTGCTTACGATGAACAAAAATGCCCCAGCGGGGCTACGTGGGAGGTACTTCATATTTACCGGCAGCGCAACCACACACACGGACAAAGAACAGAAGTGAAACGGAAACACAGCTTTTTGCTACGTGGGAGGCCAAGATACGCTGTTTATGCATGCCCGATGACCGCGCTGTGGTTGTGCAACACGAGCGGCCACCTTTGGTTAGTGTGTCTGTTGTAATACTTTGTGGACGTCGCGTGGATATATGTGTACGTGTGATCGATTTTCCGTGGTTCTCTGGGACATGATACGACAGCGTTGAACTTTTTTTTGTCAATGGATATAAACATTTACTCCCATATTACCTGAAAACGTTCCCCGATAGATGTAAACAAATATTACGCTCTGTCCATCCAGAAACTCGGTCCTTTATGACAGTAAATGTTTTACTCCGCCTGGACAGAGTATAAAAAAACACAGCATATCCACGGAGTGAATGATGATGAGTGGGCGAAGCTGCGGAGGTTCATCGGTAAACCGCGAATCTTCCGTGAATTCGGCCCGGTACATCATCATCGACGTGAGATCGGGCGCGTTAATACTAAATGGTCGATGAGAGTTATGGTGACTAAAGCAATCATGGTTACACCGTGAAATCTACAGTGGTTTCGCCCAGCAGTAATCAAAGCGATAGTGTGTGTGAAATTTTATTCAAACTTCAACGACCGGTCGTAGTCCATGGTCCGCCAAGCAGCACGATCCGGCAAGCGCACTCGTACGGTGGTCCGCGGAATCGGAGAGCAGCTGCACCGCCAACGCAATCTAGCGTACCTTCACCCAACCGCCATATTGTACGCATGTCTATAGGACAGCGCCCTCTCGGAAACGAGACGAGAACTGGAGATGACGGCACCATATCCACGGAGTGAATGATGATGAGTGGGCGAAGCTTCGGAGGTGCATCGGTAAACCGGTAATCTTCCGCAAATTCTGCGCAGTACATCATCAACGACGTGAGATCGGGCGCATTTCTACTAAAGGGGTCGATGAGAGTCATGGCGACTCGCAGCTCACTTTAATTTTACATGTACGTTGTGAATTTTTTTATTGTTTAATCACGCACAGGAGACATCTCACACAGGCACTACCTTGGAGGTCGAAATCCAGTGCCTACTGGCTACTCAGAATGCATGGACAACCGAGGACCGCCGAGGTGATGCCGTAAGGAGCTTCGCCCCTAGATATATTCATCATTAGAGTTACTGTATATGCTACCTTTAGGTAGCAGAGTTGCGCATAGGTCCGCCATCTTGCCCGCCGAGGCATCCACGTCATGCAGGAAAGCCACCCCTTTCCAATGTAGGAGCCGACGCGGCCCAGCGGCTCCGTGCGCTTTCTCGTTCGTTCATAACCCGTCGCTGGCGCAATGACTTTGGCTTCGAAGAAAAAAAAAGGAGAACTCGAACAAATAATGACTTCAGATGAAACTGGTGCTATAGCTTGTTCGACGGCCGCCACTATCGGAAGTAATATTTTTGTTTTAAATAGCGAACAGGAAAACTTCGACTTAATTTGTCGAGATTCTCGACAAGTTAAGTTCAGCAAATCGCTCGTTTCACGTAGTTTTTGACACAGCGCTTAGGTGGCTCGAGAAAACAATTGCTAGAACTATCACTCCGTGTTTTACAAATAACGCAAGCAAACGAGAATGTTCCGCATATCTGCGCAGCTGCGGCATAAAGTAAACACTCGGTGAGGTTTCGAATGCAATGCCGCACATTGCCCGGACTGAATTATACTGTTCTGAGAGACCTGTAAGGTGCATATTCACGCAATCACTCGAGCACAATTTTATCGTTCCGTCCCGTTCGATTTATGTCAACGGCTAGCCAGCCGTTGACCAGTGGGCAGCACTGAGTCACGGCTCAACGCCGCACAGGCACTACTAACACTGACATTCACTAAAAACGGACAACGAAAGACACAACCACAACACCAACGAAAAACATTCCGCACTAAGCCGGATCGCCTCGCCGGAGTGCTTGGGCAGCGATGGCACCAGCGGTAGAGCAGAGCAGCGGCGGTGGCGCGGCGGTCGCCAGCGCTTGCGCGGCCGTGAAGTTGGCTTTCCCTCAAAAGGATGCTTTTTGCGCACGTGAGCGCGCTTGGCGAATGGAAGCGCGAGCGGCGAGTTCTATCAGAGGCGCAACTCTGCTACCTAAAGGTAGCATATACAGTAACTCTATTCATCATATACAAGTACTGCCATCCAGCGGACATTCCAAGAACTAAACGAGAGGTGGCTACCTACTACATTCATCGAGGACGCACGACCCACGGCTTAAGGAGCTTCGCCCCTAAAAACCCCCATCGGAAGGCGACGAGGGTTGCGGCAGAGGACAAGTCATTTACTCCCATCTCAGCTTTATTTTGCTCACAGTGTAAAAGTACACACTGCGAAATGATATCGTTTGACTGTTAAATGTACGCCAACTTCATCAAAATCTGTCATCGGTCGAGCCTTCCGACCCGGCAAAAAGTTTGCGCAGCTTACGATGAGTCAAGCAAGGCCTAGATCACACTGCGAATCACGAGTATTGTCCAGGTGTCGATCGCGTTCCACTGCGAATCGCTTTGCCATCACAGTGCAAAGTACCTTAACCCTTTCAGGCGCCACCTATGAAAAACTGGCTGTAAATGCGTCAAATCGATACAACGTTATTTAAAGGCACTCAGTAATCTGTTGCAACAAAAATAATCTTATAATATGTAAATTTATGCGTGTTATTGTAAATAGTTCCAATTAGGTTGTCATTACATATTTATTTATTACGAAGTCATTCATGCTCTGTTTTGGCATAAATATAATCTGAGTGTAGAAATACAGCCATACGAGTGTGTGGCTCACACTCGTATGGCTCATACCCGTATACCACGGGCCGCGTTACGCGGGTATGCGACGCAGCTGATTGTCAGTTTATATGTTACAGAAGAAATACAGTGCTAATACATTTTAAAAGACGATAGTCTTTCTTGGGATACTTCAACGCAGAAATTTTGGTCTGCATGTTGTCTGTCCGTAACCCGATTCAGCTACTCGGCCAAAGTTTAACTACTTTCTGAACGCTCAGCCAACTTGAACAGTCGTTTTCGTGCATACTTGTGAACATTATCGATCAAAAAGCAAATATTACGCATATCTGAGGCGCTACAGCAATACGGAAGTATTAAGTCGTGTGTTCTTTTATAGAAAATACATAGATACTTAATTCTAAAGACCCTAGTGTTTCTGAGGCTGCGCTGAAAATGCGAGCTGCCTCGCAAAAGCGAAGAGCCGTCGTCTATCTCCGAGGTCGCGCGAAGTGCCGCGTGTTTCATTCGACGCACGATAGCTGGCGCTCTGCCCTCGTCGCTGCAAACAAGAGAATCTCTTTTCGTGGTCGCTCTGCGCCACTTCTCAGCTTTTTACACGGTGCCAAAAACACCGCGCTTGCGGCGAGAAGACGCTTGGTCATGCCAGGACGGATATGGTCGAGAACAGCATCACAGGCGGCCGCGGATGAGACGAGGACTCATATAGTACGACCGGCAGAAGACTATCGTCTTTGGATGACATTTGCAGCGAAGCACGCAGATACGCGGCCAATTTTTTGTTATGTCCATTTTGAGCAAAGAAAAATTATACTTTTCACATGGCTCGCCGGAAGCGGCACGCCGAACGATTCGTGGAACGTGGTAGTACCTTCAGCAAAGAGATCATAAGCAACATTACACTTCAAAATGAAGTAAAACGAAGAAAAATTTATTATGCAGGGGGGTTCAATTCATCCAATGATTGATATACCTTGCTCTTTCTGAGACCCTACTTGATACAAATAACAAAATCAAGTGGTGTACACAATTGTGTACGTACATTGCGCTTAAAAGGGTTAAAAATCCGAGTTACTTTAATTGGCCCAACTTACATATTTGACGCTTGGTCTCAAAGATCTTGTATCCCAAGTCAACCTAGCCTTAACTACAGTGTAATTAGCTTAATTATGCGAATAAACTTAATTTGATATTCGAGGCGTTCTTTTGTTTCGTTCCTTTTATTTCTTGGCGTGACGCAACTCTCGACAATATACACGCGAGATTAAAAAAGATTGGCACTTGGTGGAAGATGCGCGAACTAACCGCTCACGTGCTTTCTGCGCGCAATTCGATTGTGTGACGCCTGGATGTTGTTTTACGCTTCTAAAACGCTAAATGACGCATGTTCGCGGGATTTCTTCCCCTACATGAAGCCTGCATTGAGCATGTTTGGAAACAGCGTGGCTCTATGGTAGGATGCGTCCTCGGCTGCCGTTCAGAGGGCCCCGTGTGGAATGCCATTCTCTTCTGGATAAGTTGTCCCATTTCGTTTTCTTTTTTAAATGCGAAACATTTCTTAGCATACTGTAGGCAACTTGAGCATTTCTATCTACCTGTCTACATATCTATGTAGCCACCCACTTCTGGGTGCTCCCGTGATCGCCTCTTTAACTTGGTGTAGACCAAAATTGGTGTGCAAGGGTTAGAGAGTTTCGGGCATATGGCTGTCTAGCATAGTTGCCAGTTGCGCTCATAATAAGCAGATTTGGGCTTTTTTTTTTCGCCGAGTCACTTGTAGAACATTCCAGTCGCTTGTCGCGTTTTGTTTTTCGGGCCTATTTGCATTTTCCCACCAACTATACTTATTTTTGTGATCGTCACTGTCACAAATGGGCGTTTATCGTTCACTAATGGTGTGTTTGTCGATGGCGGTGCGTAGTTGATTGTATAGGCGTGTGCAAGGTTCCCATCTAGGGGAGTGAAAGTTCATCGCAGCGGCCCCCCAACCCTGACAACCCTACCCCTTGCACGCGTCCATGCTTGAGTGTTGAATTCAAATATGAGTTAGTGGAATAAGCAAGTAACGCTAATCATGCGCTGCCAAACGTGCCTTCAACCGAATGGTGAGTGCCCTGGAGACGATATTTTCGCTGTACAAAACAATTAGGTGATCTTCTAAACTGTCCTTCGTACTGAAGTGACATGTTTTTTTTTTCAACCCTAATTAAAATGTTTCAGGAATGGGAAAATTCATTATCTTTTGCTTGTTTTGGGCTTCCTCTGTGATGAGTATTCGCTTGTTCGCTCGGTAGCATGTGGCAACACTGCTATCTAGTCACGACATGAATAATGTGAACAGCCCGTCGCGTACATCGTCAGACCCTTTCCTCCACACACGTGTGGCTCACACTCGTATGGCTCATACTCGTATACCACGCGCCGCGTTACGCGGGTATGCGACGCAGCTGATAGGCAGTTTATATGTACCATTGAACAGCTAGGGCACAAATCAGCACCTTAAATGTGAGAGTTTTAAGAGAAACTGACATCGGCAGCGTAGACCCCAAGAATGCAAAGAAAAAAGTCAGGATCTGAGCAGGAATCGAACCCAAGCGTTCGGCGTGGTAATCAGGTATTCTAACACAGAGTCATCCTAGGTCTTCTAACTGCTTTGGAAAAAGACAATATGCAGGCGTAAGGTCTGTGCAACTTCAACTGTGGTTGCAGTGCTGGCTATCTAATTTTGTAACAAACATTCAACATTACATATGTAAACGTACGACACAGACGTCATGCCGGGTTAACGTCAATTGTGGTTCCAATGTTGACTCAACTTTTTTAGCGTTCAAATAGGCATTACATTTGTATTTCTATAATTCAGAAAGCTATATTCAAGCCTTGCTGGACACCGGGGAATATGCTAACGAAAGTTACGAGTTATATTCACATAATCATAACGCGAAGTTTAATTTGTTTCCATACTACTGACGCCTTTACTCACATGTGAGTGCTGATATTACGTCAGACATGAAGTTACCCAGTGTTAGGCACCAGTAGACGCCAATGTAGTGGACGTTTTTAAAGACGATAGTCTTTCTTGGGAAACTTCTTCGCAGAAATTTTGGTCGGTCTGTCTGTCCGTCTGTCTGTCTGTCCGTGACCCCGTTCAGCTACTCGGCCAAAGTTTAACCACTTTCTCAGCGCCCAGCCATCTTGCACAAGTGTTTTTGTTCATACTTGTGAACATTGTCGATCAAAAAGCAAATGTTACGCATGTCTGACGCGCAACATCAATACATAAGTAGTAGCTGGTATGTTCCTTTAAAAGAAAATACATAGATACGTAATTCTGAAGACCCCAGCGTTTCTTAGGCTGCGCTCAAAAAGCGATGCTATACACGAACTGCCCTGGGTTCTGCGCAAGGTGATGTTTCTCGACAGCACAGCCAGATGGCGTCCATGTCTCACGGAGCGCCTCCTCTATTTTATCAAGGCCAGCCAGATGCGGCCGTTTCAACATAGAGAAAGCGCTGTCTGAGGCAAGGAAAAACATTGTAGTACGGCCGGCAGAAGACTTCGACGACATTGGCAGCGAAGCACCCAGATACGCGGCCAATGTTTTGTAAGCCCACGATGTGCACACAGCTACAACACTTAATGTCGATACACATCGTAACACTGGCCTCATATATATATATAGCATTAGGCTTCGCGTATAGAACATCACTGGCTGATACAAGAACACATCAGCCTACTACTCCTGGTGCTTGTAGTGCGCACGTCAGTGATGGCGTCGTTACGCAACTACGAACAACCAGTTCTCACATTTGCATTGTTACCCGTGAATGCGTATCAAATTTCTACATACGTTTACTGAGTGCTACATACACCCGCCTCGTAACGTTACTCTTATTTCAAAGGTGCCACATCCCAAACTTCTTGATGCATGCTTCGCATATCATTGACTACCACGGTGCGGGTGATCTGCCGATTTGGTTTTTCTTTGTTATTTCGCGCGACAGTGGTTACGGACACCGGCGGCGGTGGCCGCAGCGGACACCTACAGCGCCAAGAACGCCTGTGGTTGTGATGCCATAACATCTTTCGCTGTAATATATGATCGTATGCGCAACTTCAGAGGTACATGGATATACCCCTATAACATAAATTTAAAGTGCGCCCGGCTGCTTATTTAGTGAAGTATTAAAACATGTTCAAGGTCTTCAAGGCAAAGCAGCTATGCCATTTATAAAAAGGTAATAAAGCTTAAGGTTGCTCCAAAGTTTGTCATAACCAATAGACACTGATGTCGGGTTGAATGAGTCATCGATATCATAAAAGTAGAAAGTTCGTAAGAAAAAAAAATCAATTCCATTTATTAAGATAACTTTTATAAAAGTACATAATTATATTGTTTATTTAGCGTGCTTGCAGCTCTTCACGCGAGAATAATGAGTTTATACGTCTTGTCTTCACAATCTTCAAGCTTGTATTGCTGTGAACTGTTGTATTTTTTTGAAACATTCTCATATTTAATTTTGCATATTGTTTTGCCATCTGCGTTTTCTAGGAAGAAGTCCTCGTTCACCCATAGTTCCCAGCCTTGTCCGTGAACTGTGGAAATGGAGTTATAGATTAGTTTTCGCCTAGAAAAAACAATGCGTTTTCGAATGCCCCAGGCTGCTTCTCAGCGCGCCGGGAGGCACTGGTAGTACTGGATAGTGTGGCAGTGTCTTACAGTGCACTAAGAGGCAATGGGAACGCTGTACATACAGTGTACCTTAGTTTTATAACGCACTCAGAGGCACTTGTCACACTGTACAGTGTCGCCTAGTGTCTTCCGCACACTGGGAACCCTGGCGGCACCTTAGAAAAAAATAAAACATGGCTGATCCCTCCATCCTCGAACACAAAGTGAATCGTGTCTTCACAAGAGTAGTCCTTGTTGTACATTGGTGTATGAGAGCTAGAACAGCGTCTATTGGTGTTTGGCAATATAGCACCATTATAGGTAGACGCACACACGTTGACGATACACTCTAAGGCAAAATTACCCGAAAGAGCAGTAACGGAGCCCAATAGGCGCGCGCGATGAATGGATAGACCGTTGAGGAGTGACTACAGAGGGATGCGTGCCGTGTGCAAACCATTTAGTCTCCAAATGCAGCAAAGGGATGAACCGCGCGGGAGATACGTTCCGTGTGCAAACCATTGTCAAGGAAACTAACCGTCCTCCTCTCTCTTGGTCAGTCATCTCACTTGTTTTCATGGAGGCGCGTTGGCGGTTGCCTCGCGCTCGGAGAGTTCGACGATTTAGGAACTACGCCGCGGAGCCTTGGATAAACACGTATGTCGCGTATGCGTGGATGAGCGTGCGGTGCTGCTTTTACGTTTCGCCGCACCCATGAAGTTTCGAGCTCGTCTCGACACGCCGCGACGCCGCGCTGTATTTCTCCTGCCACGGTGCGCCGGCGTAGCAACGGCACTGCGTCGACACCGGCTGGGAATGGCGGCCGAGAAGACATAGGCCTATCGGATCCACGAATTCAATCTGACTCTGGGCAGAAATTGGCGCTGGATTATTTCACAAGTAAGTGACCATACTTTATTTTTCCGTACCTGTCGCTTGCGCGAAGCGCATCGCGCTAGTTGGCAACAGGCTCGATCGTGTTGTATATATCGCGCGCATGAAATGCACCGCGAAGGTCGGCTTCGGCGTCCGGTCGCCTGTGCTTTGTGACAGCCTGAAAATTGGCCGCCATTGCCGTCGGCCGCCATTGCCGTCGGCCGCCTGGACGCTCTCGCCGCGGTGGTGAGCTGCGGGCTCGCGATATTGGGCAGAGGCCTCGCCGCTGCGGTGCGACTCGTCCAAAACGCATTGCGGGTGCCGTCAACGAGCTCGGTTGTATGTCGCGCGCTTGAAGTGCACCGGCAGCTGGCGGTGCTTTAGCTAGCCGACTTTAGCTGTGCTTCGGAACTCTGTACCCCGGTAATCGGTCGCAAGCAGCTCAGCGCCGTTCATGGCGGTGGCCCCCGCGTTCGCTCGTTGTACTCTGCCGCTCGATCAAGAAACTTTGTGAAAATTTGTTGCCATTACCATCGGCTTCCGCGGCACTCGCTCGAAAGCAGCTCTGCGCCGTTCGTGGCGGCGGTTCCGCGTTCGCTCGCTCCTCTGTGTGAGGTTCGCTGGCGCCAGAAGCAGCAGAAACTCCGCGTTCGGCCCCGCGTTCGCTTGCTCGAGCTGTATACGACGCCGCTCGCAGAGAACTCGCCGACTCGTTGGCGGCTCGGCGGTCGCGTCGCCTAGGCATGATGGCGGCGGCTGCCGCACTTGAGCTGTTGCGCTATGTGACTCGAAATACGTTTTCGATTATGTATGACATCGCGGTGGAAATACTTGCGTGTCATATTTTAGACGTGCGTATTTATTTCACCTTGCACGTATTTGCCATGTGCGTATATCTTCCTCACTGTGACTATTTGCAATCTTTTTGTGCAGACGTTTCCACTACGTGCAGAAGGCTGCGTGCGCTGGTGCGTGCAATGCCAGTCATCTGTCGCTTCCGTTGGAGCAGCGTGACAAAGACGACTGTACGAGATATGACAACGCGGCTGGACCTGAATTTGACATCTGGCAGCGAATTCAATGAAAGAATGCAGAAACTATATGTATATAGAAGAATAAAACATTTCATTGTCTCACTTTTGTCTTTCTTTGTTACACTGACTGCGAAAGCAGTGAAACAAGCATGACTAAATATTTTTTCGCGTGTTCTTTTCCGCGCCATTTGTTGCTCACTGCGGAGAAAAACACGCGAGAAAAGTATTAAGCCTTGCAGAGAGTAACTGTGGAAAATCATCCCTGGGGATTAACGCACCATTTGAACTGAGGATAAATAGTTCATCCCAGTGGAGCATTTGAGTGGACCAACTGCAACTGTGGGGACTAACGGTTGACCGGTAAGGGGTAAATGTCAGGAATAAATGTTAGTCTATTGAGGTGCAACTGTGGGGACTAAATGTTAGTCCACTGGGGACTAACGGTCGCCCGCGAAGGTGCAAATGTGAGGACTAAATGTTAGTCCCTTGAGGGGGACTAACTGTTAGGCCCGGTGCCGTTAGTCCTTAAAGGGACTAATGGTTGTGGCAGCCCCATTAGTCCCCAAGAGGACGAACGGCAGACCCTTTTAACACCCTTCTGCCTTAGAGTGTAGAGACATCACCATCCCGACGACTAACGTCGTGATCTTGACTTATCGCTTGTGGTAGCTGAAGTAGTTAACGTACACCGGGACACGGCAAAGGGTGAGTCCCGCGGAAAATGACATCAAGAAACACGAAATGAACACTGATAGTGGATGTGTACTGATTCAATCTATCGTCAGCTAACGAGACAAACGCCAAGGCCTGCGCTTCGCCCTATCAGAGTAAACTAGGCCTGCGCTCACGTTCTACCACACAGCGTTTGAGAAACGAGAGGGGCAATGTTAGTGCTTGACCGTGAACGCCGAAAACATTCACATACCATTGCTCAACCTAACCGCTGGATTCACTCGCCACGGCGCGACAGTCGCCCGTTGATGTCATTGTATTTCTGTGCTGCTTATTGGAGCAGATTTATTTGCCGGTAGTATCGCACTCGAAGCAGTAGGTGCGGGAGAACTGCCGTAGTGCATGTGGAAGCTGCACGATTCTGCCCAAGAGTTGTTGCGTTAAAAAATGAGGCAGCTTCACGCTAGAAGTGCCAAGCTTAAAAGAAGTGCAGAGCTGTCGGCCGCCTTTGTTTATCTTTATTTTGTTCTTTCTTTCTTCCTCTGTCTGTTCTTTTTGTCTCTTTGTTTTTCTGTATTTTTCCCTCTGTTTATTTCTATTTCTTTCACTCTCCATTTCATTGCTCTCGCTTTCTTCTCCTTTCACTTTGACATCTTTTGACTCCCGGTATCTGCCTACTTCTCGCTTGTTTCGTCCTTGTTTCTCTTTTTCTCTGTCTTTGATTCTCTCTCTCTTTCTTTTTTTTCTTGCATTTAATTATGTGTATTTCTCTCTTTTTCATTCTTTATATGCTATCCCTTACTCTCTACCATTCCCTCCTCCTCAGCTTCACTTCTCTTTTCTACCCCCTTGCTATACGATACTGTACAAGGCTGTGCTATACTCGGTCAGCGTGTCCGGATAGCTGAGGAAATAAAGCAAAAAAAAAAATTACACCATCTCCCGCTAAAGGGAACCATGTGTAGATGTGAAGCAGCGGGCGCTAACGCTTAGACTGGCGGCGGAGTTGACGCTGGCGCTCATCGCAGCGTTGCGCAGGAGAGAAAACTGGGGAGGCGCAAAGCAGGCAGTGAAGGAGCAGTGTTTCCTACTGGAACATGCCAATCGCTGCTAATGGGCAATGAGAGACAGAAGACTCCGACTGGACACATAGACCCGCACTCCGCTTTTAGTTAACGCGCACGCTGCGAATTTTTATTGTTCAACAACGCACAGGAGAAATCTCCCACCGGCACCACCGTGGAGGTCAAGATCCATTGCCATATATACGGGGTGGCCAGTGAACGGTTGTGCAGCGCGAGCAGTCCGTTTTTTCAACCAAGAAACTCGCTATCAGACGCTGCCTGCGTCGGCGTCGCGAGGCGAGAGAGGGGGAGCGTAGGAGAGGAGAGAGAGGGGGTGACACGCATGCGCAGTGGGAGTGTGAACGCCGTGGGCAGGGATGCGTAGAGGAGAGAGGGGGGGGAGCGTAGGAGAGGAGAGAGAGGGGGGGGACGCGCATGCGCAGTGGGGAGTGTAGACGCCGCGGGCAGGGATGCCTAGAGGAGAGAAGGGGGGAGTGTAAGAGGGGGAGGATGCGCATGCGCAGTGAGGGTGTGGTTGCCGCAGGGAGGGATACCTAGAGGAGAGAGAGGGGGGAGAGGAGGTTTTTAATTTTTATTTTTTTGAAAGGGTTTGCGCATGCGCAGTAAGGGTGGGCACGCGGCACACCACCACCACCACCACCGGATTAAGCTTCGCCATAAGATGTTTCACATTTAAAAGAAATGCCCGGATAGCCGAGTGGTTAGGACGGTCGCCTTCGGAATGAGGGTGCGCTGGTTTGAATCCGGCAGCGTGATGAGGATTTTTTTTTGCCAAGATCTTCTGTATATTTATATATTTCTTTCTCTCATTGTTTGTTTCTCTCTATCTTCAGTCATGCTCTCCTCGCACCCTTCAGAGTTATTGCAGCCCACGCCGGAGAAATCAGCACACGTGTTTTGGGAGTGAAGCAGCAAATGAAGAAGACTGAGAGGAAAAAAAATCAAAGATATCGCGTGTCAATTCATGATGATGGTATTCTTTGTTCACACCAACCAGCGCTACGAAAAGTTTTAAGGGCTCTGCTCACAAATCAGCCGATGCTCTCTCTGTGTGTTATTACGGCATCGTGTTAGTCTCAGAGTGTTAGGTGCGTCGGTGTTGGGGGTTCCATTGGTGCCCACTTGCTTTTTTTACTTGCCACTGATATTTTTTTGCAGCAGTGCTGTTAATTTATTCAGAATTACGATCTCGACGTGATCAAAGTTGTTAACAGTAGTCAAAAACCCCACTCTCAGCCCGTAACAAGTTTCCCGGTGTGCCACGTACCAGCGTTTAGTGTCCATTGCCAGCAGCACGCTAGTCTAATTATAAGAACTAATGACACTGGAGGAACTGCAGGAAGTTTTCGATTTAAGGTTGTCGGCCTTGTTGATAGTTTGGGCAATGATTCCGAAGAGGGAACTTTTGTGTTAGTGAATTACCAGTTTTTTTTTCGTGCAGACAACCCTTATGCACTGTGCTTCAACAACTTTTTTGCCAGTTTGACCATTTCCTATCGGTTTCAATATACAAGGGGAAAGTGAATACGCTTGCACTTCTATATTATTTGAGTAACTCGAAGTATCTTGCGAGCTAATGCTTTACGACATCCATTAAAACGTCGAGCCAGCGTAAGCTCTCAACCACTTTATCTTCCCATTTATTTTTCGGGAAGCTATGAATTGACAAAGAAATTAGTATGGTACTCGTTCAGTTCATCGTTAACAACGCATAAGCCTCGCAGAACTCCTGCATGAGCAAAAGCTGTGACTGGAAGACTCAGTGACATATATATAGCAAATCCTCTTTTTTGATTGATTAACATTACTACTAAATTTAAACAGTACCCTGTTCTCTGCCACATCTAGTTCTGAAACACAGTGCTGTGTACCCACCAGTAATTATAAAGGCTATCAGTAGCACATCTTCCTAAAAGACTCATAATTTTTACGATTGCTTAACTTATGCGTAAATTCAATGAAGCTCGAATTTACAGCACCTGTGATATTTCTTGAATGAGCTGCACTTAAATTATGGATATAGCGCTTCAAAAAAAGGCACAGTTTCGCCACAAGGCGAAGCAATGAATGCGATAGCGACAAATTGGAATGTCAAGCGACGAATGGCAAGCACGTCGAAACGTGCAGCGCGCTGCTAACGCACACATGACGCACGAAAACAACACGCACAGGACCACAGCGAACAAAAAACATTCACAGCTCGACACTTATCGCGCTGCTCAAACAAAAACGACGCACGAAACATATTCACAGGTACAGACGAGCCACAGTTGTTACTTCGCTGTGTTTGAAAAGCGTGCTCTTTTCGCAAACGGGGGGAGTGCAGCGAGCGATGTGACCTTCGCGCGCCCGGTAACTACAACGCTATCGTTCCCGTGAAAGCCCCCTTCTCCGCCACCGTGAGATAAGCGCGCGCGCACGGCATCTACCCTCCCCGCCCCCCGCCCCTTGGCGCAAAGTGCAAGCCGGAGAGTGCAAGCCGAGGACAAACCTGAGAGCGCGCGTCGCGACAAACGGGGCGCCACCTAAGCCCCGCCGAGTGGGGCCTTTGCGCCATCTCGCTGGTAATGCTGAAAACACGCTGAAAACTCGCTGTATATAAATAGATCGACGTTTGAACGTTGAAGGACGTTCGCCTTGTGGCTGAGCGGTTAGCGCTGCAGAGCTAGAGGTCCCTGGTTCGATGCCGCGCGTCGGAAACATGTTTCTGAATTATTTTTCTTTTAGGTTTTTATAAATATATAGATACATATACATATACGGGACATGACGGCGACGCCGACGGCGAAAACCAGCCGAGAGTGTCCATATAATTGCTATCGCAATAAAAGCAACTATGATAACCTGTCGTTCATGGAAGGTACTACACACCAGTAATTATTAAGCCTATGAGCAAGACCTCTCCCTAAAGGAATCACAATTTATCCTAGTGCCCAACCTATGAGTAAGGTGAATGAAGCTGGAGTTTACAGCTCCCATGACATTTCTTGAATGAACTGAACATAGATTAGGGATATAGCCCTACAGAAAAAAAAGCTGAAAGTTTCTGTCGTTCCAGGAAGACACTGCCTCACAATGGTCTCCCACAATCATTCAATGGAAATTGTGTATGTAAAATAAATTCTTTAGAAGCCATAAAAATATAAAAAACAATTTCACCAATTTTTTTCACAATAAGAACGAACTGGTATATTTTTTCGAGTATGAGGAAAGTGCTTGAAGAAATAATTCTGTAAATAAGCAAATCAGAAGACATCATCGTCCTCTGTGTGGTCCCGTTCAGTCTATGTTCGGGATAATGAAGGAACATGACCTTCCTCAATGATTTCCAACAGCCCCTGTCTTGCGCGAGTTGATTCAATTTTATGCCTGCAAGTTTCTTAAATTTTGGCGCTCCACCAAACTCTTAGCGTCCTTGGTCTTCAACGTTTCGAAGATTTTTTATATGGTATGATATTTCGTGTTTTTTATCGCTTGTTATACATACCGTAGCTTCAGCTCACCATGTTTTATTCAAATTATCAGCCTTATTCTCATAACATGGCTTGTCCAGGCTTATATTCGAAAGCTGTACTAAGTCATGCTTTCGAACGGTGTCGCAATTACCTTGAGGCACCTCAGCGCATTGTGGCAGGCGTGACGTGAAGTCATGTGATCCGCTGCGGAGAGAAGTCACAGCTGAGCTCGCTCGGAGCCTTGTCTCTGCGGTACTCTAAGGCCAACCGAAGATTTGACAGCTGCTTCGCCGGTGCTCACTTACTCACTCTTGCGATGGATCAACGAGAACCGCCAAGTGGGCTTGTTGGTACATGACTAGGGCAATATGTTTCTCCGCGAAAACGACACAAGGACAAAATATTTGAGACACAAAGCGCAGCGTGTGTTTCGTCTTTGTGCTGTAGGTATTTTGCCCTTGTGTCGAGTTCGCGCTGCGTCCAGTTGCTGTTGCAATAGTTGTCGCGCTGGCTTGGCAGGTTGTGCGTACGCTGAAGCGCAGGCGACAGGCTGAATTCAATTACCCAGTAAATAGCTAGGCCGCAGTCTGCGAAATCTTAAATCTGAGATTCCCTGAGTAAATACCGGCGGAAAGGGTAGCAAGACTACCACTTTGTAGAGAACATGGCCACAAGCGCCGGCGTGAAAAGATCGAAGCTCCTCTAACCACCATCAAACACGAACAAAGAGAAACTGAACTTTATTGAAACTCTCGCTGCATAGTCTCTACAAAATCAAACCAAGAGTATGCACCTTTCGTTATTTGAGGTTAATCAGAGTCGTTTCTTTACTTTCTATATATTGAATAAGAGCTCGGCTTGAACATATTCAAATACAGCGCAACTACGACGCGTACCAAGAGAAAAGAGGACAAACCAGAGCGTTGACTCGAAACTGATAGTTTATTGAAAGCACACGAAAGGAAAGAACACTACCTCCCACACGCCTAGGTGAGCACTTCAAAGCCCCCCAAAAAAAAAACAAATAAACGGCAGATCCTACGCTCCGGGAAAATCGAGGTAATGCGAAGCCGCCAGCAAGGAGCGGCCTACATTTAAATCACGACCCACATGACATGCATGTCAATATCTTCTTGTGAGCTCCTCATACAGCTCCTCATCATATAGGATCATTATACACTCGCGTCGCTCACCACCAATTTTGACGTATATCAAGGAAGCGAAACGACCTCGATCTTACCATGAGCCTGGCATTTAGTAAGTCATGCTGGTCATGACATGCGTGTCTTTATTTTTTATTACCACCTGTCATGCATGTCCTTTATACAGTCACGTCACGCAATGCCACTTTTGATGTATATCTATCGAGAGAAACGACCGGGAGCTGCACATGAGCGTGTCATGACATTCATGACATACGTGTCATTATCTTCATGTTACATGTCATGTCTTCGTCATACAGTCAGTCACACAACACCAATTTGTGTGTATATCAAGCGAGAGAAACGACCGCGAGCTCTACATGAGCGTGTCTTGACATTCATGACATACATGTCATTATTTTCATGTTACCAGGTGTCATATAGGTTCGTCTTACAGTCACATCGCATGACACCAATTTTGGTGTGTATCAAGCCAGGGAAATGACCAAGAGCTCGCCATGAGCGTGGGATGTAAATCATGCTATGCTTGACATGCAAGTCAATATTTTCTTATTCCCACCTCTCATATATGTTCGTCACACAGTAACTGCGCGCAACACAAATTTTGGTGTATATCAAGCGAGCGAAAAGGCCACGAGCTCAGCATGAGCGTGTCATGACATCCATGACACATGTGTCATTATTTTCATGTTACCACCTGTCATATATGCTCGGCCAGCGCCTCCTCTATTTTTTCAGTGCCTGGGCGAACGCTCTCCTCGGGCCATCGAGCGCGCTCTCCGCCTCCGCTCGCCGCTGCCGCGTGGCGGAGCTGTGCGAGTAGACTACGGGAAGCTGGCGCTGAACGGCCGCGCGTGTTGCGAAGCTCGCGAATTCGTGTTTGCATCGGAGTTTAGTTGTATTCGTGCCTCTCGCAGGCTTTCATATGTAAAGGGGGGAATGGAAAGAAACGCGAAAACAGTGGCGCACTGTTTTCAGCACGCTCTGATCGTGATAGCAATAAAAAGATGCTAGATTGCCTTTGTTTGTACCGTGGATGACACTGTCTTTTTTATCAACCACGCAGGCTACAACCGCTCAAAAATAAATGCGAAACGCAAAGAATGTCGATGCCGTATGTTCGCGTTTCTTTCCATGCCCACTGAACGTATTCCGCAGGCAGTCTGTCAGATGGTCCTGTCGGTTCGGTACTTGCATACCAGTTCGATAGTATTCGCGTTTTATTTTCTATTTCAGGCTATTAAACCATGTCATTGGCATGCTTCAGTATGCAATGCTGTTGTGTACCACTCTGCAAATCGAACGGAAAGAAATCATGATTGCCTTTTTTTATTTCCCTTTATTGATAAAGAAAAAAAACCTCACAGGGTCCTTTATGCACTCACTAAGACGACTGAAAGGCGAAAGCCAGCTTCTTATTTTTCTTTCCAGTCCACAGTGAGCTTTAGAATAGCGTGCGCAATGCTCTGCGTTAGCGTTTCGCGCCACTGCGCATGCGTCATGCGCTAACTTCTTGCGGCCTCCCGTTAAGTGACGCCCGCACCGCTACGCCCGCAACGCCCGCAAGCATTGCGTCCGGTATTCTAAAACTCTCTAATCTATTGAACATCTCCTGCTTCCTTCCGAGACATTTCTGCACCTAACGTGGTTTTCTTACTGCCTCAAGGATCGGAGGCACTGGAAGCTTTCTGCACCTCAGCTGGTTATGCACTACCTCCGTGATCGGCCCATTTGGACCAAGCAAAGATGTAATATGACGACGTCACGTTATGTGACATCACGATGATGTCACAATATTTTATCTGTGACGTCATATGGTGACTTCATCACATAATGATGATTCCTTACATCGCTCGTGTAGACGCCGCCAACGCGAGACTCCGATGGACGCAGCCAACGGTCAATTTTCGCGTTTGATGAGGCATCTAAGGCTTTACACTGTTCGGTTGTCGTTACATGAAATTCCCGCTGCCCCTGGTTTTCGGAAGAGGTGGCTTGCAGCAATTAGGCGGAATAATTGGACTCCTAATACGTCTTCAAACTACACTAATATATCTAGCCGTCACTTACGACCCGAATATTTCGTAGAATGTAAGAAGCGGCGGCTCAAGAGGGATGCAGTAGCGTCGATCTTTGCAGCCTACCCTACACGTTTGCAGCCAAAGGTAACAACTGAACCAAGCATGGCAAGTATCGCTAAACGTAACCATGCTGCACTCGCATAGTCAACACGTAAATGTAACCTTGGAATCACTGCCTCGCGATTGCTGCTATGTGCAGTGACGACATTAGGTTCTGAAGCTGAGAATCGGAGCTTATGGACACCACATGCGTTACCGGCGAAACAACCGGCAATCATCCTGTACGGTGTCACAATGAATGCGTGCACAAGACTTAGCAGGCTGCCACATGCCCAAGCAGGTGCCCAAGCTTTCAGTATTAGTTCCCGGCAAATGTTGCTTTCATACAATCGACTTTCATACAGCCGAATACCAACTCTCACTCAAGCGAACATAACGGTGACAAAACAATCTTCAGCTCATCCCTGGCACGCGCTCTCTGGTAACGGCCTAGCAGACGCCGCGCGAGCGCCTCGATCAGAAAGCCGCGAACGACTTATGCCATTGAAATGGGCTGGTTGCCGAAAACAACAAGTGCTTCACGATTGCCATTTACAAGTTTTCGTTATACTTTAAACAGCGCGAATACAGCCGAAAACTGAACCATATAGCAGCTTCGAACGCAGCCACGGCATTCGTTTCCGCGAGCGAAGACGCGACGGAGAGTCTACTCGAGTGGTGGCGCCTGGCGGCTAAAAGCCGCGCTAACGCCGACGGCCGGTTCCCATTCCGCTCCGCTCCTTCGCCCAGGCACAGAAAAATAGAGGAGGCGCTGGCTCGGCATACAGTCACGTCATACGACACCAAATTTGGTTGTTAAGACGTTTATTGGCGACGATGCACAGAGCGACAGCCAAGGCAGGGACCGACTCTCAGCACGAGCTGCTCGTTCTCGTCGAAGAGGGCGACCCACTAGAAGGCGCTGGAGAGGATGAACCACTGTATAGTTCCAAAGCTTTGCTACAATTACCCCGGGTACGAAAAGGGGGGCCGCCTGGCGACTTAACAGCTGGTTACTATGAGCGGGTCATGGTAGACCTTGAGGCGCTCCACGTTGACAATGTCGCGCCCTCGACGGCGCATGTCCGAAGATGGTTCGATGGGTTCGGTCAGGTAGTTTACAGGGGAAGTGCGTTCGACGACACGGTAGGGGCCTTCGTATTTGGGCAGTAGTTTCGAAGAGAGGCCAGTTGCCGTGGTAGGGATCGAGAGTCATACGAGCGCTCCAGGGAGGAACGTAGGCGCAGAAGTGCTGGTGTCAGCGCGAATGCTCTTCTGCCGCTCTTGATCATGTAGTAAAGGTCTTTGCAAGCTCTCGACACTCTTCAGCAAGCCTGCCTGGGTTAGAAATAGGCGCACACTCAGATGGATCCGGCTTGTATGGAAGTATCGTGTCGATGGTGTGCGACGGGTGCCTTCCATATAATAAGAAGAAAGGCAAAAAACCACTAGTGCTCTGAGGCGCGGTATTATAGGCGTAGGTGACGAATGGCACAATGGTATCCCAATTTGTGTGATCGGCGGCGACGTACATGGAGAGCATGTCGCCGAGCGTACGGTTGAAGCGTTCGGTGAGGCCATTGGTCTGCGGGTGGTAAGCAGCAGTTTTGGGGTGAACAACGTTGCACTCTTTGAGCATGGCTTCGACGACTTCGGACAGGAAAACACGGCCTCGATCACTGAGCAGTTCCTGTGGTGTACCGTGACGCAGCATGAATCGTTGGAGCAGGAAGGAAGCCACATCGCGCGCTGTAGCCGCGAGGAGGGCGGTGGTTTCGCCGTATCGCGTGAGGTGGTCTACAGCGACGATGGCCCAGCGGTTACCAGCTGACGTTAGCGGAAGTGGCCCATACAAATCGATACCAACGCACCCAAACGGCCTGCCAGGGCAAGGTAGAGGTTGCAGACCTGCCGGCGACAGGTGCGTTGAAGTTTTCCGGCGCTGACAATCTATGCAGGAGCGAACGAATTTCTGCACGTAGCGGTACATCCCTCGCCAAAAGTACCGTTGGCGAATGCGATGGTAAGTCTTCGAAAGCCCGGAGTGCGCACATTGCGGATCAGAGTGGAACGACTCGCATATGTCACAGCGCAGACTGCGGGGTATGACTAGTAGCCACTGGCGGCCGTCACCCTTGTAATTGCGTCGGTGGAGGAGGTCGTTGCGAACGGCGAAATGGTGGGCTTGACGACGCAACGCGCGAGTGGATGGTGTTACCGATGGATCAGTCAGCAAGTCTATCAGTGAGGCAATCCATTGATCCTTGCGCTGTTCGGTAGCGAGGGTACGAAGGTCGATGGAAGAAACGGCAAGGTGAGACGCTGAGTTGTGGGCATTGTCGTCAGGCAAGGGAGAGCGCGACAGGGCGTCGGCGTCAGCATGCTGGCGTCCGTTGCGGTACAGCACGCGGATGTCGTAGTCTTGCAGGCGAAGCGCCCAACGGGCGAGACGACCTGATGGATCCTTCAATGACGACAACCAGCACAGTGCGTGATGGTCGGTGACAACATCAAATGGGCGACCATACAAATAAGGTTGGAACTTCGTAAGGGCCCAGATGATTGCCAGGCATTCTTTCTGCGTCACGGTGTAATTGGTCTCGGCTTTTGTAAGCGTACGGCTTGCATACGCCACGACGTATTCCGGGAACCCTGGTTTGCGCTGCGCAAGGACAGCGCCAAGGCCAACACCACTGGCGTCCGTGTGCAGCTCTGTAGGGGCCGTAGGGTCGTAGTGGCGTAGTATGGGAGGCGACGTCAACAAACGACGGAGCGTTGCAAAAGCGTCGTCGCACTTTGACGACCACGAATGGAGAGGCTCGTTACTTCCGAGGAGCTTCGTCAGCGGCGATATGATAGTCGCGAAGTTGCGAATGAAGCGCCGAAAGTAGGAACACAGTCCGACGAAACTGCGCAGTTCCTTGACGGACGACGGCTTGGGGAACTCGCTCACGGCCCGAAGCTTGGCTGGATCAGGGAGAATTCCGTCCTTGGACACGACGTAGCCGAGTATTGTCAGCTGCCGTGCTGCAAATCGGCACTTCTTTAGGTTCAGTTGCAGACGGGCGTCACTCAAGCGCGTCAAAACATGCCGCAGTCGTTGAAGATGCGTGGAGAAGTCCGGAGCGAAAACGACGACGTCGTCGAGGTAGCACAGGCACGTGTGCCATTTCAGGTTGCGCAGAACGGTATCCATCATGCGCTCAAAGGTGGCGGGCGCATTGCACAGCCCAAACGGCATGACGTTGAATTCGTACAAGCCGTCGGGCGTGACAAAGGCGGTCTTCGGTCGGGCGTCCTCAGCCATTGGTACTTGCCAGTACCCTGAACGCAGTACCCTATATCAAGCGAGCGAAACGACCGCGAGCTCACCATGAGCGTGACATGTAAATCATGTTACACATGACATGTAATTCATTATTTTGCAGTTGCTACGAGCCATATATATTCGTCATACAGGCACGTCACGCATCACCAATTTTGGTGCCGATCAAGCAGTTGCAACAACCGCGAGCTCACCATGAGCATGGCTTGTAAGTCACTGCGTACATGACATGCATATCATGATTTTCATTATACCACCAGTCATTTCTGTTCGGGATACAGTCACATCACGGAATACCAATTTTGTTGCATATCCATACCTACCAACCTAGCAGCATGAAAATTCGGGAGACCGCAGCGGGGAGGGGGTGGGGGGGGTTGCATATCAAAAGTTACTGAGACTGAGACATTCGCGACCCGTTGTCGTTGCTTCTGTCCACTGCGACTGCGAAAACACGGTGTTTCAGAGCCTCCATCATTGTGCTTTCCGCATCTGCAGTCATTTCCCCGACGATGGCAGTTGTTTTCGTACGTCCGCACGCGTACCGCATCGCGTCCTCGCACTTCGGGAACATCTTCCGAAACAACGGTCCTGCGTGATCACTAACGGTTTGCGGCAAATTGTGTTCCACAAGAAATTCCGTGAATAGGCATTCTGCGCGTATCGCACTGTCTTCGCAGCTCTTTTTGCAGAAACTTCCGATGTTGCCCTGCCCTGCCGCAGCACGAAAGTAGTTTTGATGCGTGTGTGAAGCGATGTGCACCTTTATGTCGGCCTTGTCACCGTGCGAAACGCTTACATCACAGGCGTACGTGGTACATAATCCGTACTTGTCACCTTTCCGCGAAGTGACAAAGCACGGAAAATCAGCTGTGTATGAGTCCACAAACACGTGCACGTACTTCTTCGCTTTTGACACCGCCATCGACCTTCCAACTGAACTCGGGGAAACACGCAACCCCCCACTACGACGTAAAAAACGCAACTGACGCCAGGCGGCGTAGGCCTAGCGTACCAAATGCGGGAACCGAGACAGGCCGACGCAAAAGTTGTGGTACCTTTTCCCTCGCCTTCTTTTGGTACGGTGGCGAGCGTGGCGAGCGGCCGCCGGCCTTCGCCCAGATGCGCGGTACTATATAGTGCAGAATATACTTAGCGGTACTCCACGGTATGGTTACAATGAACTCTAAGTGTAGTTGCGAGTGCTCTTCCGCAGCACCGCAACTGTCCCCGCAGGAAAGGGGGGACGTACGCGCGTGCTTAAAAAAAGGGAAAAAACGCCTCTGCTGTGGCGGCCACTTTTCGGGAGTCCAGCGGATAATTCGGGAGAGTTGGCAGGTATGCATATCCATTAAATTGAACTTCTGCGAACAGCCCGAGACATACAAATCATATATTGCATGACATACGAGTCATGATTTGTACCTTATCACTTGTTTGATCAAGTTGAAGAAACGGCCCCAAGAATGCCTAGACCGTGACAGGTAAATCATGCCATTCATGACAAATATATATTGCTTTTCATGAAATGACTAGTCATTTATGTTCTTCATGCAGTCATGTTATGCAATACTAATTCTGGTTTACATCCAATTAACGATACGGTCAGGAGAGCACAAAGTCGTAGGCGGCTAGCTAGCTAGCTAGCTAGATAGATAGATAGATAGATAGATAGATAGATAGATAGATAGATAGATAGATAGATAGATAGATAGATAGATAGATAGATACGCTCAAAGTCGCGGAAGCTCGCTAAAAAATGCATCGCATTTTATAAAAAAAAACAGCGAGCCTGCCTACACCATGAATAAAAACAAATGCAAAATAAGACCACGCGTACTCTCCAACAAAGAGATTTTAAGATATCGTACATTCTGCGCTGTGTTTTAATATGTTCAAGAACTGTCCCCAACTAGCGCAGCTTTGAATTCTTCTACAAGAGATGGGCTAGCCCAGTTTCTGCGCTGACACACCTTGCTGTTTTTCTATGTCTTCATGTTACGCCTATCCGTGTTCAGTCCATCGCATGCATTGTTAACGCGAGCGCGCCGCGAAACGCGTGCAGCATCGGGAGCAGCCTCTCGTTGTTGACGTTTACACGCGGCTTCCCGTTCTCGAAGGTCGGGTTCCGCCGCTCGCTTCGTACGTTTACGTTGAACTTCACAGTCCCGAACCTCAGGTTCTGCTGCTCGGCGTTCCCGAACCAACGCTGCTTCACGTGCTCGAAGCTCAGGATCCGCTGCTCGACGTTGACGCTTCGACGCTGCTTCGCGCTGACGAAGTTCAGGGTCCGCCGCTCGCTTCAAGCGTTTGCGTTCAGCGTCGCGTGCCCTTCGCTTCGCAGCTTTGTCTTGAGTGGACGTAGCGTTGCTAGTGTTTGGGCTGATGCTGACGCGTGCTTGCGTCAGCCCACTCACTGACGGGACTGTTGCTTCCATCACACTTCATCGGAAACATCAGTGGAGTCAAGCGGAGTCAACCGAAGCAAGCGCTGCACTGAACGCGCGCAGCGCTCAACCCGCTTAGAGGAGGAGAGTAGCGCATGCGCCGCGAGAGCCGAAGCGAGAACGCAGGAGAAGCGCAAGCACGTGGTAGAAGAGAAGTGGAGAGAGTAACGCGCAGCTGTTGGAGAGAGGGAAGGTGGAGAGTTGCGCATGCGTAGTGTGAGTGCGGATGCTGACGCCGCGGGACATAGACCCGAGCAAGAGATGCTCCGCATATAAAAACTTCCCCATCTCCCGTTAAAAGTAACCATCAGCGGGGAGATGGTTAGCTTGAGCGGGAGAAACGTCGCCGCTCCCGTTTCGCGGCAGCGGCCCGGGCGCTTATCGCGGCGCTGAGAGAATGAGGAAAGCCCGCTCCGTCATCTTCATACCGCGGAACTACCGTGGCACTCCCAGCGAAGTATGCAGCTGTCGCACCACCCTGTCGTGCGCGCCGCTCCGTAGGGTAGAGGATTCCAAGAGGAGAGAACGGGGGGGACCGTAGGAAGGAGAGAGAGGGGGGACTGAACGCGCATGCGCTGGGGGGGGGGGGGGGGGCGTGGGATGCGGGAAGGAGGGACGGACAAAGCGCCCGCAAGCACATGCAAGCAAGATCAAGTAATGGAGTCAACCTGAGCGACAGACACCACCGGTAGTGCGTGTTATTCTTTGCTTGCACCCGCTACTTGCCTAGCCATTGCTAAGCAGCCACTCCGTGCTCTCGGCCATGACTGGCCACTGTGGTGGTGGTTGACGGCATATTGTACTACAGTGTTCTGGTTCGCATAGTGGGTGCTTCCCTACTTCATGAAAGTGACCGGACGCGGGACGGACGCGGGAGAGAGGGAGGGACGGACACAGCCCATGTCATAAGGTGCTTCGCATCTAATACACTCGTTGCGCACTTTCCCCTTTAGTCATAGTGGTAAATTTTGCTCATGAGTTGAGAGTGTCTACTGCATGTGCCGCACCGCATCCTGATTATTCCGTGATTTTCTGTGTCGGTAGGTCCGTGTACGTATATTACATACGTAAGTTGCCATGTTCAGCGTCTCGGTACCAGTTGTCTATCACGAACTCCAATTACTGCGCCAGATGTCGCTCTGTTCAATATACTGAATGAACGCCCACACCAATTACCTAATGAACGCCCACGCTTCATGATCGCCCACACCAATTTCTTACCACACGAGAGCGTTCATCCAGGGCGCAGCTTCTGGTGAAATGCTTCATTCAAGATACGTGAACAATCCCGTCTCCGTAGCAGCGGCAGGCAGTTGGACAAACATGTTCTACGCGATTATTCACGAGATATGTCTTCTCCAAGAGAGTGTTAGGGCCAATGGCTTGGAATTGAAACTTGTCGCACAAGCCAGGAATGCTAATGTGTGTACAGAGCAGCACTTCATCGCCACGGCTGAAGGACACGACGCGATGAGGCGCTTCATAGTTATGCCTGCGGTCCTGTTGCTTTGCTTCGGGGTTGACGCAGGCGAGCTGGCGGTAATGAAGCAGAGAGATACGTATTTTTCCCTGGAGGATAGCCATGGTGTAACAGGCGCTATGAAGAAAGAGACGTCAAGAAAAGAAGAGAGTGAACGGTCATGAACGAGGTAGAATAGCGAGCAACCGGTTGAGCTTTGTACGGAGGTATTGTACGCAAAAGTAACGCATGGCGATGTTGCATCCCATTTTCTGTGGGCCAGTTGGATGTACATGGCTAGCATGTGTGATAATGTGTGATGAAATCATTCTGCCAGCCCGTTCACTTGAGGATGATAAGTGGAGGTTGTTTTGTGTGTGGTGCCGGAAGCATTAAGCACTTCGTCGACGAGTTGTAACAGTAATGCCTTTTCATGGCCGCTGAGGATGACACGAGGTGCACCGTGGAGAAGGTATGGGCTCGGAGTTTTAAGTCAACAACTTCAGAACCAGATGCAGAAGTCACCGAACCCGTTTCGGCGTAGCGGGCCTGGATCGCCCAAAATTTGAGGTCGTTCGTGTCAGATCGACACGAACGACCTCAAATGATTCCAGCTGGCTTGGGAGTAGTTGCAGTGGTCCGCTTTCAGCAAATGTAGGGCGTTTTCCACGATGACAAAGGACGCATGTGTTATAACGCACGACACTCAATCAACGAGAGATCTGTGGCATTTTATTCCACATCAGCATGAAATAAGGCAAAGCCGAGTTCACTCGTAGCGCGAGCGTCACGAGCCGGGCGAGCCGCGCTCCTTGCTGGTGATGATGATGATCGCAGTCTCCGATGCCACAGCTTCTTCCCGTCTTAATGCAGTCGAGTTTTGTCCGTATCTGATACCCCAGCAAGAGCTCCGCTGGTGACTTGCCGTCTTTCACTGGCGTGCGGCGATAACGGAACAGAAGTCTTGATATTCGAGTTTGTAGCGGAATTCCTTCGTTTTTCTTCAAGCCTTCCTTCAACGTTCTTACGGCCCGCTCCGTTAAACCATTTGATTGTGGATGATAGGGCGCTGTAGTCAAGTGTTTTACTTGGTTCTGAGCTAGGCAATTGCGGAAGTGGAAATCCGTGAACTGAGGTCCGTTATCCGTCACAAGAGTACGAGGTAGACCGAACCTTGCAAACATCGCCCTGAGAGCCTCTACTGTCACTTCTGCTGTTGCAGATTTCGTTGGGACTGCTTCTATCCACTTCGTTTCGGAATCCACGACTACCAGTATCATGTGTCCTTGAATAGGACCTGAATAGTCAGCGTGCAATCGGCTCGATTTCGCTCCCCGTCGTGGGCCATGGTACAGGTGTTTGCGCTGGAGGCATCGCCGCAGCCTGTACGCAAGCAGGACATTCACGCACACATCGCTCGATCTCACCGTCTACCCCCGGAAACCAAAACAGGGATTTAGCAATGTTCTTCATGGTCGCCATGCCTGAGTACGTTTCATGGAGCAAGTCCAAGATGTGTCGGTTTAGAGCGGTCGGAAGCACGATGTGGTGTCCCCAGTAGACCAAGCCTTGGTAGTAAGTCAGTTCAGCCTTCTTACTGAAGTACAGCCGGAAGCGGATCTGCTCTTCAGACAAAAATTTCGGCCAGCCTTTCTTGATCCAAAATTTCACTTGCTGCAGCAAAGGATCCGTTTCTGTAAAATGTGCCACATCTCTGACACTAATCACCTTTTTCTCCAAGCATTCCGAGTACAGGACATACTCTGGTGGATCTTTTGTGCTGGTATTGTGTAATTTGTTTGGTAACGGCAGGCGTTTTAATGCATCAGCATTGGAGTTCTCTGTTCCCCTGCGATACTGCAATGTGTAATGGTAATTGTCCAGGAGAAGTGCCCACCTCTGAATCCTTGCCGCAGCCATGGAAGGAATGGGTTTGCCTGGGTTAAACAAACCCGTCAGGGGTTTATGGTCGGTCACCAAAACAAAGTTTTTGCCATATAAGTAGTCCTTAAATCGCATCACGCCGAATACAAGGGCCAGCGCTTCCTTTTCGAGCTGGGAGTAGTTTCATTCTTCTTTGGACAAAGTTCTGGAGCGAAATCCTATCGGATAGCCAGTTCCATTGATGCGATGGGAAAGTACTGCCCCTACTCCTACAGGTGAAATGTCACATTCCAACTTCAAAGGTTTGTTAGGGTCAAAGTGTGTCAAAAACTTTGACGCTTCTATCGCCTGCTTAACCTTTGGAACCGCTTCCTCATGTACCTCTTGCCATTTCCACGTAGCTCCCTTAGTTAGCAGATTGTTTAATGGAGCTAGTACTGTGGAAAGTAGCGCAATTTTCGACAGGGACAAAGAACAGAAGGTGGACACGACACTCGCTACACTCGCAACTGAATTATGATCAATTACCAACTAGCCCAGCTGTGAACCTTATTGTACTGTGGAAAGGTTCGGCAAAAGTTTGGCATAATAGTTGATTAAGCCCAGGAAAGATTTCAGTTCGCTCACCGACTTGGGGACCGGTGCTTGCAGAACTGCTTCAATGTCCTTCGGTTTGAGCCCATTAGCATCGACTCGATGTCCAAGGAAGGTGACTTCTTCTTGTCTGAATTTGCATTTCTTGGTGTTTAGACTGAGCCCATAGTCACGTAAGCGCTGCAGGACTTGGTTTAACAATGAAGTGTCATTGCGCTTTTCGGCCACTATGATGTCATCCAGATAGGCTTGTACACCTGGAAGATCCTTGAAGAGGGAATCCATATGCCTCTGGAAGATGGCCGGAGCTGAGCTAATTCAAAAAGGAAGCCTATTGAAGCAAAATAGGCCCTTGTGAGTGTTTATGGCAGTCAGCTTCTTAGCCTCGTCATCCAGGGTCAGCTGGTTGTACGCTTGAGTCAAATCCAATGTACTGAATACTTCACCGCCGTTCAATCTTGCAAAGATGTCGTCCACACGAGGTAATGGGTACTTCTCCGTCACAGTGGCCACGTTCACTGTCAGCCGAAAATCCCCACACAGTCGAATGGGCCCATCAGTTTTAACGACCGGAACCACTGGCGTCGCCCATTCTGCTGCCATAACCGGTGATATAATGCCGTCTGCCACTAATCGGTCCAAAGCATCAGACACCCTGGTTGTTAAAGCATATGGCACCGTACGTGCTTTGGGGAAAGCGCGGTGTGGTGTTTTCATTCAAGATAAGCTTCGCAGGTGGACTTTTGTATAGTCCTAAGCCTGGCGAAAACACATCTTCGAACTCCGTGAGCAAGGTCTGAAGTTGCTGGCTTGTGCGGTCTTCCTTGCGCGTGTTAAGGTTTGCGACAACATTTCAAATGATCGTGGCCACTCCACAGTTGTTAAACGCCTTGATGGAATCCCTTCCGCATAGCGCTGGTCCAGGTGTATCGACGATAACCAGGGTGCCCTTTACGTCGTGTCCCTCACAGGTTCCTTTCATGTGCAGTTCTCCAACCACTGGAAGTTCTCCCAAAAACTCGAGAGTCTGAGAGTGGTGCTACTTGGAGGCGGCCATCTGCTTTGATTCTCCTCGAACAGGCTCATTGAGATAACACTCACAGGTGACCCCGTATCGATCAACATAGTAACAGGCACACCATCCCAAGTGATTTTCTTGAAAATTGGCTTAACCATGCGGCCATCAGTCGTTTTATGAGCCACTATAGTGTAGAGTTTCTTCTCATCTTCCGAACTATCATCAGATGCTGCCGACAGGGCGTAAGCACCACGGGGCTTCCACTGAGTTTGTCCTCGGCACATTCGAGCGAGATGTCCTTGTTTACCGCACCGGCGGCATACCGTACGGACGTGATAGCACTGGTCGTTCGAGTGAGCTTCACTGCCACACCTAAGGCAAGATGTCATGCTTTCCGCCTTCAGTTGCCCTTGGCCGATTCTGCGGCCGCATGAAGTGGATGCTACTCTGATCCGTAGATTGCATGCTTCTAGCATTAGCGGCAGCGTTTTGTGCTGAGATAACGAAATCATCTGCTTCCGTAAGCGTCAGCTTCCTCAATGTCAGCAGATATCATCTCACATCTTCATATAAGACTCCACACAAGATTCGGTCTCGCAGCATGCGTTCGAGAGACGATCCGAAATTGCATTTTTCTGCCAGCCGCCTTATTTCGGCAATATTTTCCTGTGCACTCTCTCCTTCTTGCTGTGATCGCGTGAAGAAAGCATAACTTGCCGCTATTTCGTTGACTTCCGGGGGCGTAGTACTCCTCTAGGTGCTTTACGGCGTCGTCGTAGTTTAGTGCGTTGATTTGCCTCGGATGGAAATGTCCCTCGATCACTCGAATCGCGCTGTCCGGTAGCGGAGCCACTAACACCGCTCGTCGCTTCGTCGCGTCCGTGATGCCTTGCGCTTCGAAGTAGGCTTCGAGGCGAACTCGGAACGTTGACCACGTTCCTTCAAACACTGGTGGCCGTCCCACGCTCATGGCTCTGCGGGTCCAGGACTCATTGAAGTCTTCGTTGTCCTCGTCGCCACTGTTATAACGCACGACACTCAATCAACGAGACATATGTGGCATTTTTTCCCCTATCAGCATGGAATAAGGCAAACCCGAGTTCACTCGTAGAGCGAGCGTCACGAGCCGGGCGAGCCACTCTCCTTACTGGTGGTGATGATGATCGCAGTCTCCGATGCCACAGCATGAATCAACGCACTTCGATACACTAGCGGACAAGCCTGGCCATTAGTAGAAGTTATGCCAATTGTCCTACGCAGACAAAATCACACACTGCTAACGCAATCCGCACCATTCTCCACAAATCAGGGCTCGACGATACCGCACTGCTGCACACCTCAAAACAACACTATGTATCCACGGGCGGCCGTCCCTGCCTACCGTGATTATCCACACGTACACGATATGCGTCTAGATGAGGACATTGCAGAAGCAGATATTAGGGCGGCCTTGCAAAGCATTAAGCGTAACACAGCACCCGGGGCAGACGGGATTACGTACACACTTCGGCGTAATTTAGATGACCAGGCCATCGAACATTTAACCGCTTTTTACAACGAACATTGGAACAACGGCACGCTACCACAGGAGTGGCGACACGCAGAAATCGTACTTATTCCAAAGCCTGACAAGCCGCTATCCCTCCAGAATCTTCGCCTTATATCTTTAACTTTGTGTGTAGCTAAACTCTTTGAACGCGTTGTCCTCTCCCGTCTACAGCCATTTCTCGAAGACACTCACATTTTTCCTGATACACTTCGGCTACCGTCCTGGTATCTCTACACAGGACGTATTATTACAGCTTAAGGAGGACGTGTTGGATAGCCCTACTTCAAACCAGGTCCGAGCAATTCTGGCCCTGGATCTGAAGGGTGCTTTCGACAACGTCTCCCACGACCTAATTGTTGACAATCTCGCTTCATCCCAGTGTGGCTCACGTATCTACAATTACGTCAGGTCCTTTATTCTGACCGCACGGCCACTATTGGGATTGAGACCTCCGGTCGGACGTCATTCGTCTCACAGGCAGAGGAACACCACAGGGCTCACTCTTTTCGCCCACTTTGTTCAACGTGGCTATGGCTAAACTCCCTTCACTATTACAACAGGTTCCCAACATTCAGCATGCCATCTATGCCGATGACATTACAATTTCGGCTACCAAAGGATCAGACGGAACCATTCAGGACGCCCTCCAGGAAGCTGTGTCTGTGGTACAAGACTATGCTGCTGCCGGCAGCCTTACGTGCTCAGTGGAAAAGTCGGAGTTGTTATTGGTATACAAGCGGCGCCACAAAACCGATGATTCTCCTGACATTTCGCTGTTTCTTGATGGCCGTCCTATCCCTCTGGTACCTCGAATTCGTATTTTAGGCCTCTACATTCAGTCTGATGGCAAGGCCTCGCACACTACACAACTTCTGACTCAGCAGATAACTCAAATTACACGCATGATCCACCGCATCACCAATCGCAGGAGAGGCCTCTGTGAGAAGGATGTCCTCCGCTTACTACAAGCACTCATAGTTAGTCGGCTCACCTATTATCTTCCCTTTCACAATCTCACGCTAGCTCAAACCAAAAAAGATGGACATCCTTCTACGGACGGCTGTGAAGGCGGCTCTCGGCTTGCCTCCACACGCATCTACACAACGCCTCCTTCAACTCGGTGTCCACAACACCGTAACCGAACTCATCGAGGCCCAGCACAACAGTCAGCACCAACGGCTCAGGCAGACCGTCAGGGCTGCGCCATCCTGTCTCGTCTTGGCTACCCGATTCCCAAAATACCCACATAGCTACCGCAACATAAACTTGCTCCTACTGTCCGCGCACTCATCAAAGTGGCTCCGATTCCACGCAATATGGATCCCTACCGCCACGCCGGTCGTCGAGGTGTCCGAGTTCAGGCTATGACACGCGTATTTGGTGATGGTACCACAGACTTACAAATCCGTTACACTGATGCGGCAGGCTACCCAGAGAAGTCAGCCATGTGTTTAGCCGTGATAGACGACACAGACGCCCTTGTGGTGTCTGCCACACTTCGCACTACATACAGTGGTTTGGCCGAGGAGGGAGCTCTCGCTCTGGCAATCGTCCATGCTACGACATTGTCACATGACTCCCCTGTCACCATTGTAACAGATTCACAAGCTGCTTGCCGTGCCTTCCCTCAAGGACTTGTGGCTGCACATACACACAATATCCTCTCTTCTCTCTCACCGTCCGCATTACGTCCTGCGCGTATCGTCTGGACTCCTGGAACGCCTCTCTCCATGGTAATGAACGCGCTCATGCGGTTGCCCGAGATCTGACCGACCGGGCATCATTGGAAGAGCTGTCCAATCCAGACGACGCACCGACAGAGCCACTAAACTACAACACCACACTGGAGTACTACCGACAGAGCCGTTATACGTACCCTCCTCCTCATCCTTCACTTAACAGGGCAGATGCTGTCGCTTGGCGGCAACTACACACCAATTCATTTCCTTGCCTGTATATACTAAATCGCTTTCATCTGACTCTCTACCGCTCCTGCTGCCCCTTCTGTGGATCCGTACCGGCAGTGTACCATTCCACATGGGAATGCTCTGCCCCACAGGGCGTTCCTCCCGTTCCCAACCCCACCCCTTCCTCTTGGGAATCTGCACTGCTCAGCTTACGCCGGCAGGAACAGCAGCAGCTGGTCCAGCGGGCTCGCAGGTTCGCGCAAAGCAGTGGAGCTCTGGACTGAGGGCCCCACCCAAGCAAGGCTCTGTGTGCATTCGTTATTAAAAGTTTATTCTCTCCCTGGCCAGTAGTAGCAACATCTGCTGCGGTCACACGTTTTCTGGAAGCCGATGTGACCATCAGTCATTTCGTCGTGATATACCTTCACTTCATCACGAAGAGGGCGTGGCCGAACAGTAACCCAGAGTTGACCGTCAAGTTGGTAGATATGGTGGTACATGGCGCAGTTGTCGAGCTTGAATTGCATCAGCTGCCGACGAAGGCGGGTGTCAGGTGGGTGCGAAGTTCCGTCAAGGTGGTCCATGAGACACTGATAGTAAGGACTGACGCGCTGAGGATGAAACGTGTGGAGAAGGAACCCCCGAGAGCTCGTCGGGTACGGTAGATTTGGGACGAATATATGGTTCCGTAGGATGCTGGTAGCCCCGAAGTGCGTCGGTATCCTGGTGTTTCTATTTTCGACACTTGCATGTAATGCTGAAGTCATTATGCTCCAGACAAATAATCCAATGGTCAAGGAGACCACACAAGTTCTTGAATATCGACAGTCAATGCAAGGTCTGTAGCCACAGGCCGTGAAGATGACGTCGAAACTTATGTACAGACCAAACAACGGCTAGGCGCTCTTGCCCGGTGATTATATTGTAGTGAATGCGAATGAAAACGCTCTGCTGTCAGAAAATAGGACGACGACGATCGGTGGCTGTGGTTGTCGCTCGCGCTCGCGCTCACCGGTAACCAGACCTGCTTTACAAAAGTCATTGCACAAAGCAACGAATCAACCTGCTCGACGTACAAAACCCCATAATAATTTGTGGAGGAACCAGGGTGCCCTTTATCCTGGAACTTCGCAATCGGACCCTACCATCACCTTTCACCATGACTGATCCTGGCACTTCGCAAGCTGCCGCAACAATGACAGTCTTCTGTACTAGCGTGCCCCGGCAACGCGACCCACCCGTATTCCGCGGCAACGACGATAACGTCGTCTAGGATTGGCTCGTCATGCAAGAAATAGTAAGCGCTTCCAACAAATGGGGCGACTGCGACCAGCTCACGAATGTACGCTTTAAATCGCTGATGTGCCCAGCCTCTGATTTAAGAACCATGAAGCTGAAATCACCAACTGGTCGACCTCTAAGACAACCATCAACGAGGTGATCGGTCGTCCCGCCGGGCGCCGGCTTCGCGCGGAACAGCCTTTGCGTAGTCGAATCTAGCGCAGGGACGAGACGTTTACAATTTATATCGCAGATTTATGGTCCCTTTGCCAGCTCGTCGACCCGTCTCTTGCCGAAGTGGACAAAATAAAGCACCTCATGAAAGTAGTCGACGACGACACGTTTTGTATGCTTGTCGCTAGGAATCCTCAGACTGGAGCCGGCGTGGTACAACTCTGTCAGTCGTACGACGAGTTGCGAAAGCAGCGTGTCTCTACGCGCCGTGCTGCCAAATATACAGCTGAGCTATCCGCCCTTGTCGACGACGTCGCTGCTGATCACACCGCTTTACTGCCCCAGATCAAGCAATTCAGCCATGGGGAACTTGGGCGTCAACTTTCCCTTGTCGCACAAACATCTGAGCCAGTGACAGTATAGGACCCACGTCTTTGTCAGGTCATTGAGAGGCAAGTCGCCCAGGCCTAGCATCATCGCCGCCTGTCGCTACATCGTTGACTTACGCAGACGTCGCTGCCAGAAGGCAGGCCCCATCTGTTTCTGTCGCCTACCGGTCCAGCAGATCTTTCTACACGACGCCGCGGCCCACACGCATGATACCCCATCCTACTTCGTCCTCCGGACCTTCTGTCGTTAGCCTCTGGCGCACCTTTGACAATCGGCCGATATGTTTCGCGTGCGGTTTTGCGGGGCATATAGCCTGCTGCAGTTGTCGTCCCGGTCCGAAGACTGCAATTATCAGGCTGCCGAACATTCCCAACAACTTACTTCTGCTGCCGCCGACTCGTTTTGCCCACGATGTCCTTTAGACTCACGCCGTTCATCTTCACCCCGTTTCGAGTCACCCCCCGATGCTCCGCCGACCTAGTCCAGCACCAGAGGAAAACAGACAGCCGTAGTTCCGGAAGCAAGAACAGCGTTGTCGTCGAACTCTGCAAGACCGCCTCTTTATCCGCCCAACGAAATCGATATAGAAGTAGACTTTATTGTGATACGTGCACTTGTCGACACAGGAGCCGTCGTTTCTGTAATTAGTGAGAAACTGTGCCACCATTTGAGAAAACTGATCATGCCGCTAACCAATCTTGCCCTACATACGGCGATGTCGTATCCCAGTCTTTCATTTGCACATCGGCCAAACTGGCCGATGTATACTTTTTCACAGTAAGCGGGATGGCATACGCAACACGTTTCGCACAGGTAGTGTACTTGTTCTTATGCCGCGTAGAGCAGACCGGAATACTAGTGCTTCCGCGGGCAACACGTGTACACAACGAAGAAAGTTTGCAAGGTGCAGAAAACACAACATCTACGCCCTGTCTCGCAGCGACTTTTTTTACACTGTGGGAAACCTTATGTAGATAAGGCATGGCGACAACACTTTTCCATTCGGAATCCATTGGTTCTGGACATCTATTCTCCGGCCTTTTAACCTTTTGCTGCAGAGTTTCTGCGACAGCTGTCAGAACCTGCTTGGGAAAACTCGCTGTTTCCAGGCACTCAAACTGACAGTCAAAACTCGACTTGATGAAGTGGTGGCAACTCTTCTGCAGTCCATTACGGAAACAGTTACTCGCGATCCCTCTCTCAACAATTTTTCAATGCGCAGATGAGTAGGGTAACAAGGATTTTTTGCTTCTGGCTGAAAAGCATAGCATACATGCTCATTGTCATGAAAAGTAAGCAACCGATCCAAAAACCTATTGGCATTATCAACCGGAAGTTCATGAGTAAACGACAGGGCGTTAGAACAGTCTCTGAAGTTGCTCAGAACTTGTTCTGCCACCAGTGCGAGGGTGTCATTAGACGATTGCTTTAAAATAATCAAGAAATCGTCAACATACCTAAAGATGTTCCAAACACGTGAGTCATGAAGAGAGCCCTGAAACTGGTTGTCGAACTTGGCTAAATATATCTGGCAAAGAATCGGTGCTACGCACGCCCCAATACAGATTTTTTTTCTGGAAGAACGAAGAGTCATTGAATTCCACAGCCGTGGAAGAAAGATACATGGTTAACAGTTCAAGGAACGCTTCAACGGACAAACCACAGGCATTTTGAAAGGAAACAGGACCATTATGACCAATCAGTTCACGCACAGCAAAAAACAGTTGACCATGGGGAATGTTGCAAAACAAGTCCTCCATGTCAACAGAAAAGGCGCCATTGGTGCCTGGGAATCTGTTTCTAAGCGCTTCAACAACACCAGAGGAGTCCGCTACACTGTAAGGATCCTCCAGGTTGAAACACCGCAAATAACGCTGTAGAAACTGGCCCACAACTTTCTGCCAGATGTCCGCCTCTTTCACAATAGCCCTCAACGGGCAATTTAGTTTATGGGTTTTTGCGGTGAAAAACACCTGAAGAATTTTTTCCTCTGCAAGAACTCACCTTTTGTGATAAGGTAACTAGGTTGCGCTCCTTTAAGAAGCTGACCACTGAGGACTTAATTTTGAAGGCTTCTGTTGTGAAGGCAAGGAATTCTTGGCAATGGCTTCCGAGGCTTTTTTACCGAAGCTTCCCGTGGGAAGAACCACGAAACCCCCCTTCCTTTTCCGCTTCAAGTAGCGTGAGGTCATTGTCAACGAAATGTTTCACAATGCGTTGAAGCGTCCCAGTGCTCTTTTTGGGTCGACAGTCGACACCTTTGCAGAGGGCGTCAATCCTTTCAGACAAAACACGCTACTTCTTATCCTTCTCAGCATTTTCAGCTGCACGACGTACACTCGCAAGAAGTTCGTGTCCGCTGATTCTTGGTTCCAAGCTGTACTAGGGGCCCTTCTGAAGAAGGTCATTCACAACTTGTGGCACCGACGCTCCATCCAGACAGGTAACACTATCACTGTGTACCTGTTACCGAACCTTCTTTGGTAACGACCACCGCAACTGATTCCAGAACACCTCAGTAGATGGCGTGATATGCTACGATGTTCTTGCAAGAAACGAACGCCAGCGGATTCACTACGCCCAGAAAAGCAGAAAATTCGAAGCCAATCGTTCCAAGGACCGCATCTGTCTCGAGTACTCGGATTTCGAGATCTTGGTGATTCGCTTTCAGTGGCCGGAAAAAGGCTCCAATAAACCGAAGAAAGCTACAAGCTCCTTTGGGGCCGAGCTCACCTTGATTACCTTGGGAGCAAGAGGCACCACACGCGGCTGCAGTGATCTTTCCTCTACTCTTGAATATTGACACGAAGGGCTTCTCGAAGCAATTCGCTACGGTGCGTCGGATTAACAAGGGTACCTACGCGGTCGGTATCACCGTCTGGTGCATGGCACGCTCACACGTCGTAGTATAGGAGGTACTTCAACAGGTTCTAGGATCACGCAGAACATTCCAGTCAGTTGGGGTCTGAGCCTGTCATTGGCCAAGTTCGAGCTATTATTGTGATGACCACAGACAAGGGGTGAGGAACCACATTCGGTTGGAGCAGATGCCCATTGCTCTAGAAAAACGAGATGGGCATAAAACACCAATGGTGGTCTTTATCAATGTCATCGAACTCCTCCTGGATTCCACGGGGAGCAATCTCTTTAAGTTCTCTTGTCTGGTTTATCATGTGCCACATTAATTATATTGCTTCAGGATGCATGGGACCCAAAAATAAAAGGCGAAAATTGCTACACTTATGCCGAAAAGCATAAATCGAGTTCTAGGCTTGCCTATCCACTCCAGCAGCGAGACGCTCGTAAAATCAGGCAGGCATAACTTCATCTTGGATGTGATACAGGCCCAGCGGATGGCTAGGCTATGGTCCCACGGAGACTAACTACAGTAAAGTGATTCTACCATCCTTGAATAAAGGTGCGTTTGTGGAGATACATTTCCACAAAATGTGCACCTACAATACACCACATGACTCGGTCCCATTCTTTATTGACAGCGGTTCCATGTAGTCCGGATCTCGTGAGCTTTATCGATGCCACAAAGTAAAGGCGTTCTGATTGCTTGGAAGTGGTCTCGCTCTACCATAGGGGTAATGTGCTGTTTTCTGCATCGGTTACAAAAGTTTCGGCAACAGTGACTTAGTAAGTCGCCATCTCTAAAGCAATGAACGCCACATTACATCGAAATAACTTTACAAACGTGCGCTCCACCACTGTAGCTTTCACCTCGAACTTGATCTCATGGAGGGCAGCGGCCATCCTCGGCAGCGATGCCAGGTTTCACACCATGAAGTAGTTCCCGAGCCAGATGGGGCTCAACGTACATCCCGAAGATTCTAAAGGCACTGAGTTTTCTGATGAGCGTGCGAGAGGTAATCGCTCACCGCCGCGGCCCCGTCGGATTCACAGGCGGTGAAGCCAGAAGGTACCCGGACTAGCTACTCCCTTTCTACAAGGTTATGACTTATTACCATCTCTCTCGAGGGCTTTTTCACTTCCTCATCGTAAATGCACTGAAACTAATCCTCGGCCTTTAGAATGCTCAAAATGTGGTCTTTCCCTTCGAGGGGCAGGTTTAGTCATTTCTCGTCCCGCATCACACACAGCACTGTCGGTACTGCGCAGAGGTGTTTAGCTGATTAGCCCATATGATCTGGCAGTATCATTTGTTACGTAACCTTGAGTTCCACAAACAAGAGAACTGGAAACAAGAGAACCGACATTTGGGCTAGTTGGTTGATATGCATGGTATAGCTGTTAATAAGCGTACTTCAACGAAGACCAACGAGAAAGGAACACAAGACAAGCGCTTACTCGCAACTGAAAGATTTATTGAAAAGGGAAGAATATAAATACACCAAACAAGAAAACAACGCATGCGTGTCAAGGCAAAAGGACAGCCATGGCAAAACGTGAAGGGTCAGTTAACTAAGGCAGATAGACTATCACGAAGCAGTATCCAGAAAGGCAAACTCCTTTTCATGTAACTCCTTTCGTTGAAGTGTGCTTAATAACAGCTATACCAAACTGGAAACAAGCCTATGACAGCAGGACAGCCCACAATTTCAACTGTGGGCTGTCCAGGAGCCTACGGGAGAGTGAAGTGGCACGACGGTCTTCCAATCACTGCAACAAAATCATCCTGAAAAAGGACGTCAGAACGCAGTTCCTCGGGGCCTGAATGAAGTTCTCTGTCAGCCGGTCTGGCCTGAGAATGGGTGTACAGAAACCTGGCCATAGCTGGCAGAATCGTATTAAACAAATTGACTTTACAGGCTGAAGCTGTCATCGACGGATAGATTACTTCTTCTACACCTCAGTGACGGAAACTGCTGCAATCTGCGATGCTAACCGCACAGTGAAAATACCATCGCACTTAATGAAAACCGCGAGCATGGTTAAACTACCGTGCAACATGGATCACAAGCACTGTTGGTAACGCCGGGCCACTCTAGTCGACGCCATTCAAAGAAAGCACCACCACAATCCAGATTCTTGCTGTGCCGACGCGGCGAAATACCGGAGCTGGCGATCGCCACCGGCAACATCCGAAACTCCGAGCCGGAAGAATGTGGAGATCACATTAAACACAAGTATGAGTACGCAAGAAATGAGTCTTCAAAAACTACCAATCAGTGATGTGCAACTGCACGAGACACCGAATGTCGGTCTCAGCTGTGAAACTTATCAAGAACAGACGCACTCGGATTCCTTACACCTACATAATGTAGGTCTCGCGCATTAGGGGCTCCAGCCAAACGAAGCGGCTCATGTCGTGGCCTACGGTCACGTCAACCTGGCCTCCGTTCCCGTCTCGCGAGAACCTTGGCCGTTAGACGCTTAAGCTGAGCCAGAGGTCATTCCGATAACATAACGCTATTCTTCAGCACTAACGCCTTGGGTGAGGTATGTACCCACCGCGTCACCCGAAGTCGACTAAAGAGCGAATCTCAACATCCTGTAGACTTCCACAGCAATAGCTACACCAACGGAGTCCTCTTACACCACATCTACCCGACATTTTACGCACACAACTGACCGATCTACGTACTAACGAACCTACTCATCGAGTGACAATGCCAACAGGAAAAGCAACTAACAAGGCAACAGAGCGCACGGACGTCAATCGCCTCGCCGATTTATGGGTGGCGAGATTCTCTACGCGGGACCTCGAAGACAAACCATGGCTCGTAACGAGAGACCTGGATGCGATTGTGGCCAGAGGGTTCCAGGAATAAAGGGGCTTTTGCCAACTATGCAAACCCCTGAGCCTGCACGCTCAGAACCTTGTCTCGGAACAACGTATGTTCATAGTGATGACAGCAATAAATATTTATTTTTTAGCTACAGGACCATCAGATGCCAAGCCGACTCGAATAAGAACAGGAAGGAGCAGCGCGACTTAAAACGTTCTGGCTCTTCGGCTGCCTATACGCAACAACCGCCGCTCAACTTGGGTCACGCCTCGTTCCTCGGCCTTCTGCCTTCGTTTCCTCAACAAATAAGCGACTACGGCAGGTCTACCTCGGATGCCTTCACGTTATCACAATTCCGTCCCTCCTTCCCGCATCCCACACCACCACGGCGCATGCACGTCCCCTTCCCCCTCTCTCTCTCCTCTCCTACGCTCACCCCCTTTCTCTCCTGTAGGAATCGTCTACTCTACAGAGCGACGCCCGCGTCCCGCTTGCCCACAGTGCGTGCGCGTCCCCTCCCCCTCTCCTCTCCGCGGTATGAAAATGACGGAGCTCCGGGCGCCTCGTTCTCTCTCCTGTAGAGCGCCGCGATGAGCGACCGGGCCGCTGCCGCGAATCGGGAGCGGCGACGTTTCTCCCACTCAAGCCAGCCACCTCCCCGCTGCTTCGCATCCACACATGGTTCCCTTTAGCGGGAGATGGGGAAGTTTTTTCAATAACTTTTTAAATCGCATCATGCTAACGTTTTTTTTTTTTTTTTTACTTTTGAGTGCACCTTTGCTATCAAGAAAGACAGTAGCCGTCAATACGTGATAATGTTATTTATGTTCAAAGGTCATTACTAAGTTCATCAGGCAAGTAATTGCCTCCAGATATAATTAACTTTTCCAGACATCGCACGGAACGCCTACATTTTGTGTTCAAATAGAAGTTATTCTCAAAGCAAGAATTTCCTGTTACCCGGAGAGAGTGAAAACACTATTATTTTGGTAGTGCGGGGGCCAAACCCGCCTAGATGGCAGCCAGGAGCCCTTGGGTTCTGGCATCATCCTCGGCCTGCTGGACAGCGATGAGTTGGTCCTCAGCACCTAAATTCTGAATATTCCGGCCCCGTCGGAGCACCTTTTGGGCAGACCCAAATAATCTAATCTATGTCTGCCTGTTCTTGAAAAAAATTACATTTCTGTGTGCATTGTTCTGGATGAGAATGATTATAGGTCATCTGGGAATGCCTATTGGTTCAGAGGAGCGGTGATACCACCGCCTGCTGCTTATTAGGTCACTAGTGCGCGGGGGAGAAAATGGGCCCTTGTCAATCGGTTGTGGTTAATAATCTGTAGCTAACCATTCAGTCTCCTCTCAGCCGCAGTCATGGCGCCCCCGATGGCTCGGCTTGTGAGCCTTTCAGCCACGGTGTCTGCCGCATTGTTGCCGGGTAGGGGAGGAGTGCGCGGGCGTCCACATTAGATGAAAAACTCGCTGACCGCGAAAGTTGGCCCTGATTCGTAATGCTTTCGGCGAGATGCGCCTCTTTGCACAATTTAGAATTGCGGTTTTCGAATTGATCATTATTATAGTGGACAGTGCGGAAGGTATTGCGAGAGTAGTGACCGATGTGCTTCTCACCCCCGCTCTACCTGTTAATAGATCCGCGGACCCTTGAAACACCCTCGGAGTTGTTGGAAACGACAAACATTTTCTGGTTAGTAGAGTACTCGTACCCATCGACATACATTATGTGCTTAGGGCTTTGAAATTTCCCCTTCAGAACCCTTGCTGTTTATTCCCACTTTTCATTGTGGCGTTCCGGATGCGCGTTGTAACGCGACAGCGTTAGAGCTCATTTCGCAAAAATTCCGGCGTCGGCGTCAGCGTCGTTGGTTGTGAGCTAAGAATCATCATCTTGTCCGTGACCCAAAAACCGAGGAAGATGCAAATAAAATGAATAATAATAATTTTCGGGTCTAAGTGAGGGTCGAAGCCAGGGTATGGTCAAATTGTATCGGTGGCGAAACTTGGAACGAAAAGCGCGACTAGGTGAGGAGGGGACAAATAACGAAAACGAAAAACTCAAGGAAATCTTTTTTTCGAATGCTCCTAATTTTATGTACGCCACAGTAGACTATAAATTTACTTTACGGTTTATTGGACACTTCGCAAAATAGTTGATTACCTCATTTTTTTCGAGCGCCATAAATGGGGGCGTATGCAGGCAGTCTGCAAACGTGGGATGTCGGCTGATGTGGGCGTGTGTTTAGGTCGGCGCATTGTCGGGTCAACGAGGCATCGCTCACTTTTTGCGCGGTGGTTTCGCGCGTGTCTTCCGTAGGTTATTTATTTGCTGATGTGTTATTTACTGGCGTGATACTTCAGAGAAGCTGAACTAGCTCACGGAATGTGTAGTTAAGTGCTCCAGTGACTGCAGACTGCACACGCGGCCCGTGTGCGCTCGCCTTTCGTGATGAAAGGCTGTACTCTAAGCCCGCCCAAGTGATACTTCCAGGCTGCTGTTTCGCTCCAGTAGTTTTCCTCGGTTGGGCAACGTGAGTTTTCTAAGTATTATGCTCTTGCGCCACTGTATCATATTTTTTTTCATCTGCAAATTATTTTGGTGTATATTGCAAGTACACTATTTGGCTAATAAAACAACCTTGCTTCCCCAATATTTCTTGTTGGTCTTCTTTTTCTCTCGCGCACGCAATTGGCGAGCCATAAAGGCGCAATAAAATCGCGAATTTATCAGAAGACATGTATAAGGTCAGCAATTAAGAAATATTTCAATTTCGCGCCATGTAGGGAAAACTCACGACTTCGCTACCGCTTCCGGTTGTGACGTCATATTTAATTTTTTATTCTGTTTTTTTTTTTTTTGCTGTTAGTTTTCCCCTCCATACGTTGATGGCGACGGTGGCAACGAGCCGCCAACTACTGGATAGATGGGCTTCTATGGAAGTTACGCTACCAGTTTACATATACCTTGGCCAGGGTGTCTGGATGGCAAGCATGTGTTCTACACCACAGCTACGCGTCTGCTTAGAAATGCATTGAGAATGACTTCCTCTGCTTGGAAATGCAGTGAAAATAACTTTCATGCTTCGCACACAGACGCGTCCTGTATACAGGCGTCACATTAAAACTTCTAATATCGCAGTAATATTGCGTGCTACGTCGTACCGTTTCGTTCTGCTTAATATCATGTCGATCAACTATTCTGCTAATTAGTTTGAATGTTTTTCCTGCGCTGCTTCATTCTGTTTTTATTACTTTCGTGTTATGACAGCTCGCTGCTACACGGAGTCTTATGCTGTCTCCAATGAGTGTTTAGTTGCCATCTGTAAGAAGTGTGATGTCTGGTTTTTCGATAGAACTATTAGAACCCCTGGCTGTCGGTCGGTAGAGATGTAACTCTGATTTTTGTGACGAGCATCTCAGTCCTTAATCTACCGCATATTTCGCGACCGCATCTATTGCTATTTTGTGCCGACATGTCAATAATACTTTCATTGAATAGAAAGAAATAAAACCAACCCTTGTGGCGTGCTTCGACTTCCTACTTCGGTCTTCTTGGATTTTGATTCACAAATTTTGATTTGTGCGGTACGATTTGTGAGGCCACCGGTAAGCGCCAGCACGCCGAGGTGTTCAATACGGTATTAAGATGACGGAAAAGCCTTTGTGGTGAGCGTCAGAACTCGCAAGCCCAAGTTGTGTTTGGACTCTCGCGCCTCCGCACCCCCCACGTAACATAAACTCTGTGGCGTGAACCTTACTTTGTGTGTTATATCTTAGACTGTACTTTTGTATATGCGTAAACCAACCTCCCTTGTACGCTTTCCTCCTCCGCTCTTTCCTTCTCCCTCTCGCGGCGGCGGCCCGCACTCGCGTGCCGCCGCAGCTGACTAGACGGAGAATAAACAACCATACCGCACGGACGTCTTGTCTCGCAGTCAGTCCATCCTCCGCATTGCCCTCTACACCTTCATCCTTCATTGAGGCAGTGATAAAGAATAGAATGGGTCCCCCATCTGCATGAATATTGCATTTGATTGATTGTGTTCTGTACATGACTACTTAGAACCAAGTAAGACAGTCTGCTTTTGGTTCTTCTTAGTTGTTACCCTGGATCCAAATTGCTCAGAAAGATTTGCAGACGGAACTCCTTGATCTGATGGCCGTAACTGAATGGAAGTGCTTCATATTTGGCATAGCTGACTCGCATAATATTTGGTAATTCAAAAGTGCGATTGCCCCTGGAAGATCATAAAAATTCAGTAAACACAGTGAATCGCGCGTGTCCGCAAGCGCCACTGCCGCGAAGTTTGCGCCTTGTAGCGAGCTCCTGCCTAAGTGTTACGCATAATAAGCACATTCCGGGAAACTTTCTCAACAATTACATGTTCATTGTCTATTGTCTTATGCCTCGTGTGAACATTCAGCTGGAGCGATGACTTACCTCCTCCTGTTGCATTTCGCTTCTCTATAACTGCGCAGTACTGTGATGTATAATTAAATTGAATTGTATAGTTTGTAGATCCGCCTGTTTCAGAAACAAAACGCATTGGAAAGACTCAGCTATTGCACAGTTTTTCAACGCCAAGTTCTCATGCGCGTTCTGGCTTTAGGGGTGAAGTAGTAACGTGTGGGTGTGTCTGATGTAGGCCCTTTTCTTTACAGGGTTTACTGAGTATAACAAGCCACATCCCTACACACAAAGCTGCTTAGCATCGAAAGTGAAGCTTCGTAGTATCTTTTAGCTGTTGTGATGAGGAGATTGGCATCAACTACCTCATTATGGCTTTCCGCGTAAAGCCCTATCACATTTATATTAAACAATCGAGCGCGCACGGCGATATGATTATTGAAGCCTGATTCGCCACTTATGATTTGAGCGCACATATTTGTTACCTCAGACGAAAAATAGCGTAATCAAGACGGAAAATTTAAATAGCGAGCGCATTTTAACAATGCATTCAATCTTAACTGATTCGCTACCGTGAGGAGTGTGGACGGGCTGCATTCAGTAGTGACATTTCCACTTGTTTTCGAGTGCTAACTGGTGTCACTATTCTTTACTGGTCACATGGAATTGCCCATTCAAACCAATTGTTTTGCAGCTCTTGATGGCGGTAGAAAGCACCGTGCAAAATTGTGTGTGTGCACTTTGCTGTTTATGTCGGCCGTTTGGATCAAATGCAAATCGCTATTGCTGCTTTGTTGAGCGGTGTGGTTTACTGGGCCCTGTGGGTGCCTTTGGGCGGCAGTCGCGTGCCTGAAGGGCAGTTCACATTTAACTGCGTCTCGAATGAGGAATATCATTTTTAGGAAAACTTGTACCCTTACTACTTTTACAAACTTGTTTCTAACTGCAACATTTGTAGCTAATACATAGGATATTTTCGTGCACTTAGTGTTGTCAAGGAGAGTGCGTTACTGCTCTATTTTGCATGCTACGTGCTTTCAGTTGGCTGTATCTACTTTCATCGAAATCTTTCTTGAAGCTGCTCTCCCACGTAGGCTGGCTATTACCACTTGGCTAAACTTCGTCAGTTCGTCCTGCTATTACGGGAATATCGGAATGTTAACAATGAAGTCGCTGTGGCGGAAAAAACAACAGCAAGAATATGCCGCACTTGCCGCAGCATCATGGAAATGTTCAGTAACCTCTAAGCCTGTTGTTTACGTAAGTTTCGCGCTGTGTCTTTATGTTGAACATTTTTTTCTAGCGGTGTTTTGCATTTACAGTTTACTGCAAGCAAGCGTTTGACTTTTCTAATGGTTATTTAAGTAGTCATATGGATAACTGAATATTAAGTTAAAGAACGTAAACCACGCAAAATGGTATGGCGCAGGTGAGCGGATAAATATTCAAGCAGAAGCCATGACACGATAAATTTTGAGGTTAATGCGATTGACATTTAAATACACATCGCTTTACCATGCTTCTAATGCATCGTGTATGAAACACGCCCGCAGCACGGTTCCTCTTTCGCAAATCAAATAAAGATGAGACTCAGAGTGATTTCTCTTGAAATGTAGTGGGGAGGAGGACTCACCTATTTTAGTTAATTTAATCACCATGTACTGTCATTCCAGTTCAGTGAGACCATGGTTGTGATTTTTCTCGATTTATCACGCAACATTCATTTGTCAGCGGCCTTGAAGTCTAGTTCCTTGAATATATGTCTTACTTTCCCGACTGAAATTAAATTATCTTTCTCGACTGAGGTTAAATATGAAATTGCTGAGGTCGATTTCTCGAACACTAAAATAGTCACTGAACTTGGAAGTATTCGGATGCTAGTGGCTTCGTGAATGAGAGCTTTGAGATTTCATGAATGAGACTGAGGTGGAGGCCTTTCGATAGGAGATTTACGCGGTAAAGGCTGAGCGTGCGCAGTGTTAAGGAAAACGAAGAACTGCGGAGGGACCTGAAAGAAGCTAGAGAGGAAATGGTCCAGCTGAACCAATACAGCCGAAATATGAATATCGAAATCGAAGGTCTTCCACATATCGAAAACAAAAACTTCGAGCAAACTCTCTCAAATATCGCCAAGTGCTTAAGAACTATGTCACAGTTAACGACATTGACGTCGCGCACCGTGTACTGTCGAAAGATAAAAATAAATCAAATGTGGTCGTCAGATTCCCAACCAGAACGGCGCGAGACAAGATGTTGTCCGCAGCTAAAACGACTAAACTAGACAGCACTCCTCTTGGCTTTCACAACAGTAACCCTGTATATATAAATGAACACCCGTGCATGAAAATGAAGGTTATGCTCAGTAAGGCCCGGCTAGCAAAGCGTGAAAGGCAATGGGAATATGCCTGGTTATCGCAGGGCAGAATCTTCATGCGAAAAGCAGACAGGACACCTGTTTTACATGTAACTCTGAAACGGATCTGTCAAAATAGTCTTACTTAATAGTAGACTTATATTGCTGTTGTGAGCAATGGCGATATATTCCCGTGTTTCTAGATTGAACTCGTATGTAAGCGGTTCTCAGAGGCAGCCCCTGACATTGTTTCACATTAACAAGCAGTCAGCTCATTCGAAAGAAGAAAGCTTTTTCTTATTTCTTGATGAGTTCAGTTTCTCATTTTCCGTTATTATGATGACTGAAACTTGGTATCGTAGTGAAACGGACATGTTTCGTGTTGATGGATATAACGCTGTGTGCCAGTTTAGAAAAAAAAAAGGATATGTGCTGGTGAATGCTTACATGGCAAAGCTGGAATAACGTATGAGTATTATTATTAACGCCTCAAAGTCATCTGCACCGATGACTTTGAGGCGTTAAGCTTTACAGTATCAGAGCTATATTTTCCTTGTAATGTACAGGTCACCTAGTAGCAATATTGATTCAGTTAACCAATATTTTGAAAACATATTTTCTGTTGTAAACTAATTTATTGAACAATAGTGCTGGTGGGTGACCTTAACATAAATATGTTGAGCAACACGCATGAACAGATAAGACTTTTAGACGATATTGCTTCGTTTTTCTGAAAAAACGTAATTACCATTCCATCACGTATTACTGATACCACGCCTACTTCTTTAGACCTATTTATCAGAAATAGTACAAGCATTACGATACAGGCAGGTGTCCTGCCTGCCCCAATAAGTGATCATTTGCCCATATATCTAGTCCTAGAAAATATAAGCAGTCTAAGTAGTCCAATCCTTCCTGCCGTTCACTTTCAAGAAATTAATCCACGAATGCTATCTCTATTCACTTTCAGAGAGGAAATTGGCAATTTAAATTGGAACAACGTTCTGTGTAGTTCTTGCGCTGATCTTGCTTATTATTTTTTTATTGATACTCTGTGTCTATGTATAAAAGCATTTTACTTTAAAGCTTTAAAGAGACCAAAATGGGCGTGTAAACCTTGGATTTCTTCCCCAATACTCAATAGGATAAAAGGAAAAGATAGGTTGTATAAATGGTTTCCAATAAAGCTAAAATAATTCGAGGCTTTTAAAGTATACAGAAATAAACTCACTAAACTACAAAAACAAGCTAAACGCGATGATCACTTCAAGATGTTTGACGGTGTCACTGATTCCCAGCAATTATGGAACAAACTACATGCTATTATTTACCAAAAAAGTGACTAATGATATTAGCGAGCTGATCAATAATGAAATACGCAAGAGTGTAGTACTAGCAAACAAATTCAATGAGTACTTTACCTCACTAGTTGACAGCAGTCATAATTGTGACTCATCAGGTTATTTGCCTCCTGCTTTAAATAAACCTGTGTTTGCTAATTCTACAGCCGCGTAAGATGTCATCAGCACTTTTCAACAAATTAGTAAAAGGTAGGGCATAGATGCCTTAAAATTATAACCTATAGTACATATCTTAGATCTCGTATGCGCCCGCTTAGTACATATTTATACTCTCGTGTTCATCACTGGGCTGTTTCCCCAGAGAATGAAAAACGCTTAAGTAACGGTTATATTAGGCGTGGTGAGAACAGCAGTTTAGGAAACTACAGACCAATTTAGATTTTGCCAGTTTACTCTAAGGGGTGTGAAAAACATATTTTCATTGGGTTATCTAATTTCTCTAATAAACAAAACATTATTACGTCGTGACAGTTCGGTTTTCAGTCAGGCCTCCCAACCGAAAGTGCCTATCTATACCAAAAGGAATTGATTCTAAGGAATATAGAAGCAAAAAAGCTTGCCCCAGGAATATTCTTAGATTTCTCCAGAGCATTCGTTAGAATAAAGCATGATATCATGCTTGAAAAACTTCACTGGTATGGCGTTCGCGGTACCCTTTTAGCTTTAATAAGAAGCTATTTATCTAATCGGAAGCAATGTGTATCAATTACCCGAGAGCTATCATGAGCCATGAACGTTAGGAATCGTGTACCTAAAAAAGCGTTTTGGTACCCCTATTTAATATTTTCAGCAATAATATAGTACTCCTTCGCAGCTCTGTAGAATATGTAATCTATGCGGACGATACTAGTATATTTTTTCTGGGGAAACATTTGATGCCCTCATTATTTCTGCTAATCAAATGCTAAATCAAAAATATACCTAGATTGTGGCAAATTCTTGACATATTTATTGCTCTAAAGCAAGGCTGTACTGTTCCGTGCGAAATCCAAGTCATTCGATACGTCTCGGTGTCCATTTTCATGAACACATCGCATGGAATTACCATACCGAACACATTATTCACAAATTTGTGAGGTTTTAGGTGTCTTGCGTCGATGCCAGAATATACTACCTATGAAAGTGCTCTTTTCTCTTGACATTTACATGATTGTCAACTGGTCTGGTCTACAGGCTCTACAGATTTATTAAATGACCTGCCCGTGCTACGAAAAATTCCTTGTCATGCATTGAAGATGTATCCCGTAACCCACACACTGCTTCAATATTTGCAACCTAAAGAATTTTACAAATTTCCAGTTATTACGAATACTAGCTTCTGTCATCCTTTGGATCAGATGTACGCAGAGGAAGTATCCTTTTACGCACTTTGACCGCCTTGCAACCAAATCCTGCCAGTCCCATTACTTGGTATAGGCAGACTTGGCAAGTACCATGTTCTAGCGCTAGCTATGGATTTGGAACACTACGTTACCGTCTTCCAAGTGCGATGCACAATTGGAAATTAACAATTCGTAATGTGCACATATTGTCTAAAACTGACATGTTATATTCGATATGCTGATGGCGTTGTTCACGAATGTTGGGTGATTTCTGTAACGGTTACTCAGCGTCATTCCTTCATATATTGCTTTGTTATGAAATTTTTGTATGTATTTCAGAGTTGCTATTTGATTATTTGCTCTCATCGGCCACATGCGCGTTCTCTTGTATTGTCGGTTTCCACTGCCTGTTTTTTTTTAATTTTCAGTGTTTTTTGCATCTTTTTTTTATTTTTGTAATTTTGATTTTTTTTTCTAAGCGAAGGGGCCAGGGAAGCTGTGAAATGCCGCTTTTTACTTTTGCACCAAACCACATATACAATGTATGTCCATGTACTTCTCACGTGGTTGAATAAACTCAAACTTCTGCAATGAATACTCTGAATATGTGTATTAGCTTCATTGCTAAATACTTCTTTCTGTGATACGCGTTGAATGCTAATGAAACCAACAGACAAGGGAGCCAATAAATATTTAGGGGACATTATTTTTTGGTTCGGCGGAGTTGGCTAGATGCGCATAAAATGCTAGTAATGGAACATTGTGCTATTCTGATGAAGAGAAGTTCCCTGGATGAATCTGTAGCTCTGGCAACTTTCATTCTTGCACGAGATTTCATTACAAAGGTCATTAGGTGATTGTGCCAATTGGAGCAGCATGTCCCGCTGTATGTATTTATCAATATAGTACTTGGATTTCAAGGACCTGTTTAAATACTGATGATTCCCTAAACATTTAGAAAATATGCCACTGTTAAGACTGAAAAGACTCGCAAAAATTTCGTCTTTACATGCATCATGTTTGGTTGCTATATTCATCGTTGTAGGCCTCCGTCGTAATTTGCATGGAATAATCCAGATAAAGCGTGGTGAATGAAACAAAAAAAAAACAGTTCTTCCTAAATACACTGAGGTCAGAATATTTGTCGCCATAAAATATCTCACAAAACAAATCCCCCATATAACCGTTGAACTTGCCACTAGAAGCTAGTAAGAATACTCATGACCTGTTGCCCCGCCGTATGCGGGAGAGTTTTTATCCTGCAACCGCCAATTCCGCTTAACGTCTTTAGCAGTTCACGTTTTGCAGTGGAGGAACTCACGCCCATTGTACGATTTGGTTATATTTTATTAACTTGATATCATAATTACCCATTGTTTGATGCCCCATTCATGAATTATGCTTTAAACAATGCACTATTTTCCAACTAACGCAAGACGTATACTTTATATTCATCTCACACACTTCTTTCCTAAGATAATTGTCCTGTTGCGAAAGGCGTTTGTGGTCATGCGTTTGTAGTTCACGGTTGAATGCGACTGTTAACGTTTATCTATGCTAAACAGAACGTGACTAGAACGTGACTGCGAATGTTACTACACTCTCTATTCATAAGACTTTCTAATTCGTTGTAGGACACGGGCAAATAACAGTCGTCAAACAACTTACCGCCACTTATGACAAAAGCGCGAATTCTACAACCATTATGTAACTCTAAATATGCAGTGATATACGAAGCCTACAAGCAATGTTCACTAAATGCCTGGAATAAAAAAATGAGGTTAACTGTGATAGCTTACTGATGTCGACAGCTGTGAACGCTCGCGCCGGCCGACGTGGCCCCCACTGTTTTGTACACCACATCATTCACCTCCCTGTGTCAAAGAAAAAAACAAATTCGATATGCTATGTTACATTCAAAGCTACTTACCCTAGTAAGTTCTTAATGTGCGAATACGAAGCATAAGGCTAATAGTGACATCTTTAAGCGTCAATGCTAAGGGTATAGTGTATGAAGTATAGAATCGTTGCCCCATATTACAGTGTCAGGCAGCATCTCGTCGTCAAGAAATATTCCTACCTGCGTTTTTTTTTGCATGCACATCACAGAACAGGCAACCGTGGGCACACGTCCAAAAAAAAAAAAGCCGCCACGCCTGCGCGCAACACGCAGCACAGTCACAGCAAAAGCTGGAAGAGCGGCCTTTCAAGAGCCTTTTTTAAACACTTGCGACTACTACCAGCAGAGTTGCATGGTTGCCACTACGCCATAAACCATCATAATTTTTGTGCAGTGGGGAAGCGTCCACTGTGTCATTATTCTTCATGCTTCGGAAAAGCGCGGTACCCGTTACGCACTTGAAACGCATTGTGTGTACTTTGTTGATGCTGTTGCTGACGACGAGGAAGAATTATGCCTGAGGCCTTTGTAATGGGTTGGAGCATTGAACGACCTACTCGTTACGTAATTCGCATTGTGTAACGCCTGGTTGTTACTTTACTGTTCTGAAACGCTTTTTTATTGCGATAGCAATTATATGGACAGTCTCGACGGGTTTTTGCCGCCGCCGTTGCCGTCGCCGTCCTGTCTCGTATGAAGTCCAAATTGATAAGAGCCCCCTGCGCATCGTACGTTCCACCAGCGGGTAATAGCGGACGAGCGGGAGCGATGAACGCGGCTGAAGCGGAGATCAAACAAGCCGGCAGGTGTTATGTCTCCGCTCTCACTCCCTCTCCCACAGCAACAGCTGCGGGCGCGCACGCTTATCCTCGCCCCTAGCAACCGGAGCATGTGGTGCGAGAGAGAGTGTAGGAGAGGGTAGGTGCAGTGCTTCGCCGCTCCTTCTCTCGCCGTTCGCTCTCTCTCCTCCCTGCGCCCCACTCTCCCGTCCGCTCGCGCCTCACTCTCGACCGTTCGCTGGCTGGGCGCCTCTCAAGGCGATGGCAGCAGTCCGTGTCGGCGCAAGAAATGCATTCGCATTTCCTCATTATTCCCTTCGGGGAGGGGGGGCATTTTTTTAAATTCGTTTTCTAAAAAGCTAAGTGAGTTACGCCTATATAATTTGGCACAGTTCCCGTTTAACTATCGTGGCGCAGTACTACTCGTCATTAAGGCGAAAGTCCTGGGCGACTTTGCTTGCGCTGCCGTCTGTTAAATGCCTCGTCAACTGACGAAGAGCTCCGTCCAAAAGCTACCTCCGAGCGATGAGGTCACATAACAGAGTCATCATGTGACTTCATGTTCACGTCATTGTGGAGTAGAGGTGTGCACGAGCTTCGGGTAGACCGAAAGCCCGAGCCCGGCCCGACCCGCGAGTCGGGTTCGGGTGGGCCGGCGCCTTCTCACCTCGGGCCCGGGACGGGCTAGGGCCAGATTGTTTTAGAGGCGAAGCTCCTCTAGCCGGGGCTCTGTCTCCCGTTGGCGTAGCCACGCTAGTGTGATAACGATGACGCTGCCATTACGGCACACATATGCATGGTAGCCATTATACGCCATGACGATGACGATGAGCCTGATGACGATGAAGAATAAGTGCGTTCCAGACCACACATTCTCTTTTAGATGCGAAGCATCTTATGAACGAGGCCTGTGCCCGCATCGCACCATTACCCGCCGCAGCCAGATAACGATGTCGCTGCCATCACGGTACAGCACGTGCAACCCTATCGGAAAACCCAGTGGCACTGTCCCAGCGCCATACCTGATTATGGGACCAGTGTGGCGCTGGATACTGGGACACTGGCAGGCTGCACGGGGCACACTGGACGCTGGCGCGCTGCACACTGGGACACGCCTTATGGGCCAAAATCGGGATTTTAAATTGTTTTTTTTTTAATTTTGGTTACGCCCACATCGTAATTAAGGCTGAAACACGAGCACTGGGACAAAAAAAATAAAAATAACACGATTCGAACCTGCTACCCGACGAACTACTCATTCTGAGCCTGACACGCTAACCACTACGCCACACTCGAAAGACAAGCTTCGAGTTATTTTTTCTTCATGTTATAGCTAATTCCGGTATCCAATAGTAATGTTCTCTCGCTTAGAAACGCAGATTTTCGTCGCTTCGTGCTCGCGCCAACCTGACAGGAGATTGTTTGTTTGTTTGTTATGGGCTGCCTTGGATCAGAACGTCTACCTGGCACGTTTTGCAATAAAACTCACGAGCGTAATCTTAGATGTGTTGCGGCAATCGCACTGTCTCGCTAAGCGGTTAGTCATACCTACGTAGCAAACATCGTGCATCTGAACTGCTCACTGAACACTGTACTTTTCGTCACCCGTTTGAACACATTTTCTGTCCCCTTGCTTACGTTCCGCGTACTAGATCTGCGGTAGTTCACTCTAGCCGAAACGAGCATTAGGCTTAGGGCCGCACTTCGCGAGCCACGGTCGCTGTGAGGATCGTGGATATATATTCCATTACAAAGAGTCTAATAACCGCGAAAATGTAGTTTCGATCATAACTTACCCAAGCAAGGTCATATTTGCACCTTCGATTACACATATGACAAGCTAAAGACGTTGAGAATGGGCGTTGCAGCGGCTAACTGCTGCCGGTGACGTGCGGCTTTCAGCGGTACGAGCGGGAATGACTGACTGCTAGAGCAGGTTGATCTTGATTATCAGACTAAAACTACTGCCATATTGTGTTGCGAATGATGAGTTCTTTCGATGGGGTTTATAAACTACATTGACGACACTCGAACACACTTCAAGGAAAACGCACGCGCGCTGGACAGATGATTGCTTTAGCCTACAAGCACATCCGTCGCCAAACTGAAACTAAAGCTACATAGGTGTAGCACACAGGAGAGAACATTTTGAAAATATTTGGTAAATTTTACGCTCGACATCTCGCGATCCAATATAATGTTTTATAGAAAGTCCATCAAGAGCGCCCAGTTTTTTCCAATGTGCCGCCGGTGTTCCCAGTGTGCGGGCAGACACTGTACAGCGTGACCAGTGCCTCCCAGCGCGGTGTAAGACACTGGGCGACGGTGCACAGTGTGTCCCAGTGCGTTACAGCGCACTGGGCGACACTGGCCACGCTGTACAGTGCGTCCCAGTGTCTCCCAGCGCGTTGGGAGACATTGGGACACCCTGTACAGTGCGTCCCAGTGTCTCCCAGCGCGCTGGGAGACATTGGGACATACTGTACAGCGTTTACAGTGTCACCCAGCGCGCTGAAACGCACTGGGAGACACTCGACACGCTGTTTTTTTCGATAGGGAAGGTAACCATTATACGCCCGTGTGTTCACAGCACGCGCAAGGTATGCAAGGTACCCGCTATACGGCCGCCGTAGCTTTCATGAAGTAGAGAAGCACCCAATATGCGAACCAGAAAACTGAAGGCTGTTCCGTAGAGTAGAGGATTCCTAGACGAGAGAAAAGAGGACAGCGTAGGAGAGGAGAAAGAGGGGGGAAGGGACGCGCATGCGGCGGGGGGCGGGGCGTGGGACGCGGGATGCGGAAGGAGGGGTGGACCTACCCCCGCTAGCACATGCAAGCAAGATCAACGAATGAAGTGATCCTGGGCGACAAACATCACCTGTCTAGCCATTGCTAAGCAGCCCCTCTATGCTCTCGGCCATAACTCCGGGGACTGTGGTAGACGGCCTTATTGTACTACAGTGTTCTGGTTCGCATAGTGGGTGCTTTCCTACTTCATGAAAGTGGCCGGACGCGGGACGCGGAAGGGACGCAAAAACTCCCGAGCATATGATGCTTCGCATCTAATAAAAGGCCGCAACACCGTAAACCCAGCCGCTCTGTGCGTGTTTGGGGTTGAACACAGCCGCTTTGCGCAAAGCGGCTGCTGCGCGACAGCGTCGTCAAGCCGACCCGGGGCTTAGAGCTCGAGACGCTGAAGCGAGACGCCAGCGCCGGCAAGCCGATCCATGCGCAGCGAGGGCTCACGCAGCTGCAGCGAAACGGGCATGTCGACAAGCCGACCCAGAGTTGCGGTCTCGCGAAGCTGCAGCGGAACGAAAGCGGCGGAAAGTCATCTACGATGATGAATAAAGAGCAACTTTACAGCACTCCCATGGCTGCATCGCAAACTACTCAGAGTTCCCTTACGAGGAAATGTGTGCGATTTTCTGCCATCGTGGCACAGCATATGGAATGTATCCGCTATACGTCATAACGTCTCCCTTTCTGCCCGCGACGCCGAAGGGGAGACGGAAGCGGAACGGGCGCGGGATTCAGCGGCTAAGCGCCTGAAACGGTCGCTACCATAGACTGGAAGCGCTGACGCGCGCTTCATGCGCGATTTCCAAGATCACTGATTGGTGTTTGGGGCCGATAAGCGTTGGAGCTTCGCCCCACTCATCAACATTCACTTCATGAAGATGGCGTGGATATTTCGGCCGGCGGGCCGTGTCAAATGCAAAGCCTGAATCAAACCCAAGATATAGACATTGAGCTGGAAATGCTTTCCACCACGTATGGCCTTCTCCGCGACCGGCCCCACCCCCTTTCTTGGTTCTCCTTTTTTCAAGATGAACTCTGTGGATACACGTGGAATAATCCCCATTCCTACATCTGACGTACTAAACTTCTTGACGAGCAAACTTTCTAAATATTCCAAGCTTGCTATGCTTCCGAAAAATATATTGACAATTGCGGCTACCAGTGCGAGTAGCGAAGGGACCTACAGTTGGGCGGGATATGTGACGCAGGAGCACCGCACCTTACTGAAGCCCGAATCCTTCGACAGCTTATTTTTACACGAAAACTTGTTATAGTTACATTTAGTGACTGTCAGGGGCGTAGCCAGAAATATTTTCGGGGGGCGGGGGGGCACCTCCTTAAAATGGCCATTTTTTGCTCTGTATGCCATGGTGAAAAAAAATTTCGGGGGGGGGAAAGCACGGGTCCGGTGTGCCACCCCCTGGCTACGCCACTGGTGACTGTCATGTGTCGTTTGCTTAGGTGTCACTTTGATATGTTGAATACAATGCCACATTATCGGAAACATCTTGTCTCGGCAGCAAACCTTCATAGTGTCATGGCGGACGGGGCCGGGCCCGGGCTTTTATTTTTGTACATCGGGCCGTGCCGGGCGGGCTCGGAGCCTTCTATTGTCGGGCTCGGGCGGGCCTTCGACGCAGTCAGCGGGCCCGGGTCGGGTTATGGCTCTAAAATTCGGCCCGTGAACAGCTCTATTTTGAAGTGATGGAATCCTAACTTTGAGTAGACTTCTGTGGTCCACAGATGCTCGGGCAAACACAGCGTTACATAATTGAAGCTCTCGAAATTATCAACGCTGTTTTTTGCGCGCGAGTGCTCCTTCGACTCTATTAACAACGACGCTATTGAGATAAATTCTTATCATTCCGTTACAGGTAAATCCTGCGTTTTGGAGAGCATGACGCAGAGGCACACGTGCTTGTGGAAAGGCATTCTTTATGTTTTGTTGTTGCCCTTTCTAGCCCGATATTTTTTCTGATCTATGCAAGCTTTCTATAAATATGCTAGCTGATCCAAAAATAAACCGTTAGTGTCAGTTAGCATCCTGTCGGTCTTCTTGTTTGTGTTCAGTCAAATTCGTGTTGTTTCATCTATGCTCAATGCTACACCGATATCCATTAAATCAACGGCCGGCAACCTAACACATGATGATCCGATATCTAAAACAACGCCACTATCAGTATTCGAATGAATTGTTTCCATTTCTTTCATATTTCCCGATACTGTTTTGAAGTAGTTATAAAATCGCATCAGTGTAGCTATAACTCACCACTTCTTAGTAGAGAACTTGCCCAGCACCTTTTTAGTCAGGATTCGAGCAGTACGATTCCACGCTACTAGTTTTTCTTGAATACATGTTTTGTCAGGATACTTAAACGTACTTGAGTTTAAATAGATGGTTCTGGAAATCATAAACTGTAGAAAATAACATATTCAGTGCAGCAACTCAAAAGTGACCATGCTCAAAAATTCGAATTCAAATCACAGTATCGCATCTCTACAGCTCTCAACATAGTTTTCAACTTACAGAAGTGCTTATGTTTAGTAACCTACTCCATCATCTCCATAAACAAGTCTTGTGAACTATATATTGTACATAAAGTTGGTTGCGATGACCACATTTTTAAGCATATATTTTCCCTATATAATATGTAGAGTATGACACACTGTTTTAAAATATTCAGATTTTTCATGAGAAGTAAGAGACAGTTATTCCAAGGAAAGTATAGATTCGTCGCAGAGCCCCACCCTCTCTATTAAATCAATTTATGGGGCAGACTGTGCGCCCACCCCCAATAAAACCTTCCCATCCCCCCATGCGTACGCTTATGGTAACAGGGTCGAATTACCGAGCTTTTGCTCTTTTGCGAGTGCGCCTTAGAGTGTGCCTTGGAAAAGTCATTTTGTGCGAAATAACTTTCTCGCTTGCGATAAAGCATGAATGAGGCAGAATGCTCTGAGGCAACATACACTATAGCGAAAGACCGCGTTTATCAACATCTGATGGGACGAAATGCGCATTAAGACCAACTTTATTTTCTATTTATTAGGTTGCCAAACATCTCGCGCCAAGCAACTCTGTGAATACACCAAAGCACAGATATCAGCAAGTCGACAACATTTTGCTTTTCAAAAACAATTTGGCTACACGCAGTTACATTGTCACTTCATTAGCCACATATCATTAGAGGAAGTTGTCAGGGTTATTTGCGCATAATCTTAGCTCTTAGAAGATGTGCTAGTTGCGCAAGGCTAGTTTAATCGCATTCACACCAGTCACTTGAATCTGTTGAACCACGCTGTTGAATCACCTTGTTTTCGTCCGCCGCGGTGGAGCTGTGGTTAACGTGCTCGGATGCTGACCCGAACGTCGCGGGTTCGTTCCCGGCCGCTTTGGTCGCATTTCGATGGAGGCGAAATGGTAGAGGCCCGTGTAGTACGCGATGTCAGTGCACGTTAAAGAACACCAGAGGGTCAAAATTTCCAGAGCCCTCTCCTACGGCATCTCTCATAATCATATCGTGGTTTTGGGACGTAAAACCCCAGATATTATTAATCACCTTGCTTCTTCCCTCACGTTATTTTGCTGCTTTGCATTAGGTTCTCCTAGGTTGTTATGATTAATGCAGAGTGTTCTGACAGTGGACACAATTTCTGAGAAAGTAAAAGCAGTACTATTGTCTCTAGGTCTTCTAATGAGCTAATCAGAAGGGCGCTGTTTATTTTTACCATGAATAAATACCATGTTGCTAATGCTGTGGTTGATTAAGAAGCGAGTGACCACCGTGTTCAATTGCAAAGGGAACCTTACTCACATTCACACCCCTTTTAAGTGCACTTATAATGCAAACTTCACCGGTGTTTAAACAATGGCGTTCCAGGCATTGCAAGCAGACTCAACTCCATGATAAGGCTCAAGGCTAAAGATAATATTTATTTGAGATGAGCTTGGAAGCTCTCTGCCTTCAGTTCAGAGCGTCCCCGCTTCTCGTGCTCTCACACTCTTTTCTTTCTCGTTTCTTTCATCCCGCCCGGAACGTGCAAATAAACAACACTGATGTTGAGAACTACCCGAACGGTTGTACACAAGATAAGAGTACACTTCTGGTGTTGTTTTGCATTTCCTATCATGCCGCAACGGTGGTAAGTGTGGCCGGCCTCTCCGCAATGGTAGCATAGTGGACGGTGGTCGGGGGGTGCGCCAAACATCGGTCTTTCTCGGCGTGCATCGCTGGCTGTTGGTGGTGTCTGGCGGCGGAACTGCGGCGGACCGTCGTCTTGCCGTGGGCGCGGCGCAGGAGCGTGACGGTGGGCCGCAGCAGCGTAGCTGAGTGCCTGCGGCTGCGGCTGTGCAGGCTGGGAACACCAAGTGACTGCTGGATCTCCTCGCGTACTACTTCAGCAATCAAAGTCACTTCTGGTTGTGGCAAAGAGAGCTTCCGGAGATCCTCTCGCTCGCTGGGTCGGATGGTTTCACGCAGGTTTTCGCAGACGAGGGCTTGAACAACTGCGCTGTCTGGAAGCGAGGCGACGATTGTAATGTTGGGTGCGTATTTCTAGAGGCTTCTCAATCGTCGTCACTTCCGAGACGGATTCTTCGAAGCTGTTTGGTAGATTCCGCATTAGCCCAGCGAAGAGCTCTTACTTTACTCCTCGCATGAGTAAGCGGACTTGCTTGTTCTCGGGCATAGCAGGGTCAGCGTGGCGGAACAGTCGCGTCACTTTCTCTGCGAAGATGGCCACACTTCCATTCGGTAACTGGACCCATGTCTCCAGCAAGGCTGCGACACTTTCTTTTCGGACGACGCTCACCAAGGTCTCCAAGAAAGCGCTGCGAAGGAGGTCCCATATTCGAAGTGTGGACTCCCGGTTCGCGAACCAGGTCCTTCCTGCGTCCTCCAGGTAAAAGTACACATCGCGCAACTTGTCCTCGGCGATCCAGTTGTTAAATGTGGAGACCTTTGTGAACGTCTCTAACCAGCTGTCGGGGTCTTCGCTAGGTGATCCATAAAATATTGGTGGCTATCTGGGTGGCTGCACCACGTTCGCTGCAGGGGACAGCGTCCGTCATCGTGCCTGTCGTCCTCGTCGCCGTAGCTTTTGGCGTGTGCGGTTGTAGTCCGTGCTGCGGGGATAGTGCTTTCAGTCTCCGGCTGGCTCTACTGTCCGTGAAGAGGTCGCTGTCTTCGTCATGATTTGGGTAGGTTCAAAGCTTGAGGGGGGCCAGCGGAACATGAACGAACAGCACCTCCACCAGATGTCACGTGCTCATGACGTTGACGAAGGCAACAGTGGGCGTGTCAACGAAGAAACTCTTCATTTGGCCGAACTTGTGGCCGCGATACGGAAACTCAAATTACAGCAAGCAATGCACGCTGTGCAATGATATCGGCGCACAGAGCATCAGTCGTCGAAAAACTGATCATCATTGGGATATGCCGTGTTTTATATATAATGCGTTGAACTTTCCAGTCTTATCACTGGTGGTCGCACAAGCTCTGGAATAAGCTTTAGTGTTCGCGTCTTGCCCGCAATCTTAACAAAACGATCTGCTACAATCGCGAAGCTTCTCGAACACTGAGGCGCGGTCTTCACCGACCATTGCCGACGGGCTTTGTCGGCGTAAACCAAATGCAGCAAAATTGGAAGAGCAAGCACGTGCGGCAACAGGCAACTTTTAAGGACGATAGTGTTTCTTGGGATACTTGAACGCAAAAATTTTGGTCTTTCTGTTTGTCTGTCCGGTACCCGATTCAGCTACTCGGCCAAAGTTTAACCGCTTTCTGAACGCCCAGCCATCTTGAACTGGTGTTTGCTTTCATACTTGTGAACATATTCGATCAAAAAGCAAATACTACGCATACTTGAGGCGCAACATTAATATGTTAGTGTCAGGTCGTGTGTTCTTTTATTAGAGAATACATAGGTACGCAATTCTAAAGACCGTAGTGTTTTATCAATGCCAGCCAGATGCAGCGAAGCACGTAGATACGCGTCCAATTTTTTATTCAAAGTATCTGATTTGCCTAATTCCAATGACTTTAGAGCTATGGTGATTCGATTAACGTTCAATGGGGTGATTATTAACGAGCCAAAAAGTCAGGAATTAACCATCAACTTTTGAGTTGCAGATGGCGCTAGTTGGCATGGCAACATTGCAAACATAGCTCCAATAATTAGTTCCCAAGCACACTTTCAGAAATTCACCTTGGTTTTGAAATATCTGACAGTAAATAGGTACAGGCAGATACGACGTCAACAGTGTGACTTTGTTGGCATGGCTGAATGGTTTTACAAATCGTGGTAAGTCGATCTTCAATCAAGACGGCAGGTCTATTTTGGACGTTTCTGCAGAAAACAGGACTGTATGTTCATGTGCGACCTGTTTTGATGCCAGAGGGCAAAATAATGTAATAAAATAACTACATGCCTACCTGCATGGTTGCATATTTGTTACAAGCCAAACAAGGCGTTTAGGAGCAGCACTGTTTTATAAAAGAGACTAGCAGTCCCTACAAGTTGCGTGGTAATGGCGGAACCAACCTAAGCGCTGAGACAACCACACGCCATCTTCTTCTCTGCTTGAGTAGTACCCGCTGCCTTTTGGAGTAGCACTCATCTTCTTCACTACATTTCCTCCCCCTCCGGAAAAGAGCCAACATGGCTACTTAGGGGCAGGAGACAACAGCCGGGTCGTAATACGCTTTCAGGTGATCTGTGTGAACAGTCTCACGTCCACAGCGTCGTTGATCAGTGGACGGTGCAAGCGGCTCCACGAGGTAATTCACAGGTGATGTTTGTTTCACCACACGGTAAGGGCCGTGATACTTCGATAGAAGTTTCGTCGAGAGACCAGGGCTGGTTAAAGGGATCCAAAGCCGGACAAGGTCATCAGGGGCATAAGATGCCGGAGGCGTTGAGCTATCGCAATGGTGTTTTTGGCGTTGCTGATCAGCTGTAGTGAGGGAGCGGGCAATCTGGCGACAGTCTTCAGCGCATTTAGCAGCTTGTGACACCGTCGTCGACTCAGCAACGTCAGCGCTTTAAGGAAGGATGGTGTCTAGCATGCAAGAAGGCTCACGTTCGTAAACGAGGAAGTATGGATAGAATCCGGTGGTTGTCTGTACAGCAGTATTATGCACGTACGTCACAAATGGGAGAACACGGTCCCAGTTGGAGTGGTCGGAAGCGATGTACTTGGACAGCATATCTCCTAATGTTCTGTTGAACCGCTCTGTGATGCCGTTTGTTTGAGGATGGTACATGGTGGTGGTCCGATGAATCACTTGGCATTCCTTGAGAAGCGATTCAACTGCGTCCGACAAAAACATGCGTCCTCGGTCGCTGAGCAGCTCACGCGGAGCACCATGACGTAGGATGATGCGGTGTAATATTAAAGAACCGACGTCACTTGCCGATGCAGATGGCAATGGTGAAGTTTCTGCGTAGCCCGTAAGGTGATCTATGGCAACGATGATCCAACGATGTGCAGCAGGTGTCATTGAAAGAGGTCCATAGAGATCAATACCGACACAGTTGAAGGGTCTGGCAGGACAAGGTAAGGGTTATAGTGGAGCTGGAGAACGGGGAATTGGATTGTTCCGACGCTGGCAAGCGATACAGGAACGGACGTAGCGACGAACGAAGCGGTACATTTATTTCCAGTAATAGCGCTGGCACAAGCTGGTGTAAGTTTTTGTGTGCGCAGTGTGGGTCGGCGTGAAAGGAGGCGCATATGTCCATGCGGAGATGTCTGGGAATAACCAGAAGCCATCGGCGTCCTTCGGGGGAGATAATTTCTTCGGTATAGTAAACCATCCCGGATAACTAAGTGCTGTGTTTGACGGCGCATACCTCTAGGAATGGATTGCCAGGGAGGCCCATGCAACAAGTTCAGATTTGAAGCAACTCGGGGATCTTTCTGTTGCTCCAGCCGCATGTCGCTGACATAAAGTGCAGACACATCGTGTGTAGACGAAGATGGCGACTCGACACTATAAGGTAGGGGCGATCGGGACAGAGCATCTGCGTCGGAATGTATGCGTCCAGATCGGTAAATAACATAAGTGTCGTACTTCTGGAGCCGGAGCGCCCAGCGGGCGAGCCGGCCGGAGGGATCTTATAAAGAAGAAAGCCAACATAAGGCACGGTGGTCCGTAACAACGCTGAATGGGCGCCCGTAAAGTAGGGTCGAAACTTTCCTATGGCCCATAGATAGGCTAGACACCCTTTCTCTGTCACTGAATAGTTGGCTTCCGCTTTGGTGAGTGCACTACTGGCGTAGGATCCAGGTTTATGCGGGGCGAGCACAGCACCGAGACCGATACCGCTAGCATCCGTCGGTGTAAGTGGATCAAAATATCGCAGGATTGGAGGGGATGTAAGATGGCGACGGAGTGTAGTGAATGCATCATCACATGCCGGTGACCATCCCGAAAGGTCGTGGTTGCAGCGCAGAAGTTCAGTCAAGGGTGATATGATGCAGGTAAAGTTGCGAATAAAACGACGAAAATATGAACATAGGCCGAGGGAGCTGGGTGGTGGTCAAAACATTTATTAACCATTGAATGGTTACAGAGAGGTGAGGTGATTGGGGTACTAGGTGGAGCCCCTATTCCAGAGCGCCATTGGCAAGCAACGCCGCCCGCGTCCGTTGAACCAGGGCCTTTTGGGCCTTGAGGTCCTTACAGCTGAGCAGGGCCGCCTCCCAGTCCTCTCAGGTTTGGGCTGGAGTTGGGGGGGGATAGATGGGTTTGATTGGCACGCCCAGACTATGTGGAAGGTGTCAGCCACCTCTCCACAGAACTGACACGTGCCATCAAAGGATGGATTGAAATGTTGTAGCACCGCTGGACACAGTACAGTGTTTGCAAAAGTTTTAAAAGGAGGCGCTCGTGAGCGCGATTCAGTCCCTTACAAGGGTCCGGATAGCGCCGGTGCTCCTCCTTGTAGTAATTGGTGATGTCTTTGAATGAGAGGGCCGAATTGTCTGATTGGGAGTAGGCTTCCAAAGACAGAGAGATAGCCCGGGAAGAGAGTGCGCGGGCGGCCTGAAGTCCTTTTATCGTCTTCGGCTTAGGGAACTCGGCATATTTGTTAGAAGTATTCCTAGCCCTATTGTACTAATTTAGTTGCCTTCATGTGTAGGCTGAAACCAAGTTTCTTGTGCATCCCATTTCTTTGGAATGTGCTTAATACTGGCCCTGTGAAATCCACGTGTTAGTGTGCATGATGATGCGATTTTACAAACTATTTTATTGTTGCTTTACTGCTGAGAATTACATATAGTGATTTGGCTGTACTGTATATGTTGTTCCATGTGTTCAGTATTGGGTGTAGGTCCTGTGCACGAAGGTGAAAATATAATACACTGTCGTGAGAACTGCTGCGGTTTTTGATTCGATTAAAATTTCGGACACACTATTTCTTGTATCATTTGAGGTATGAGTATTTGTCGTGCATGCAAACGAAGACATAAACTTCTGCATGCATTGGAAATAGCTGAAACGCTGCGCGCTGAATGTAACGGCTTGTGATTTATTACCTGGCTAATAGAGCAGCTGATTTACGTATTAGAACCCATTGTGGAAGAGAAATAGGCGACAGGCAGTTAGCAAGGAAGTCATCACTGGGTCCTAGCGCAAATTGGCTGATCCTTCATCAATCGCAGCAGAGTTAATTGTGCAAGTTGTATAACTACAGTTTAACATAATGTGCAAGTGCACGAGGGAGTGCACCTATGACTAGGTTTTTTCCAGTTCTGTGCCTATTTGCTTCAGTAGTCATGTTTATGTCTACTTCTGGGCAACTACTATACTAGCAATTCAAATGAATCATTATATTCTGGAGAACAGCTGTTTCATCAAGGAAGACGATAATACACATTATTTTTAAATCAGTACTGCATCACCTGTGCAATAGGAATGCCAAGTACTCATGGACGTTGACAAGGGAGAAGTGCATGTGCACCAACTTTTTTATTTAGCGCGAGACTTGTCACTGGTAAATTTGTAGTGGTTCTGCTTGACAGTGGCGCACGCCTTAGGCATTCGCCTCTACGCATTTGTTTGATGCTCGACAATAAAGGTCGATTGGTAAGATTGTAGGTAGTCGCCTGGTATGAAAGCAACTAATTACTGAATTCGAGTATAGAAAGCCACTGTGTGCCACGCTAAAGTGCAACTTGCGAATATGGTTGAATTGCGGAAATAGATTATTGTTACGCAGAAGGCACTGCTGTGCCTGCATAAGACTCGCGACAGTACGCGCGAAATAAATGCACTTAATGTACGCGTGTCATAATGTCGTTGTAACTATGGCATCTGCGTGTGTAACCTTTATATGCTATGGGGAGCGGCAGCGGTGAGTGCTCCTATGGGACGATGGACACGAGAATGCTCGCGGCTCGCGCTCACTGGCCGCCGACAGTCATTTGCGGCCGAGTCTTGAAATGACAAATAGGTGTTGCTCAGTGTCTCGTCCTCGTCTCTGAGGGGTTCTGTGCGGCGGCTGGCCGCGGCCACTACAATGCGAATACCGGCGGTCTTCGAACAGCTCAAAGCACGCTGCTGCTACTGGACGCGTGCAGCTCGCGGCAGAAATAACATGAATTGGCCCACACAATGCGCTGATGCACATACTTTTGGGCATCTGAAGATACCTTTGTTGCGCTAGTATACAGGGATTTCGGGCGAGCGAAGCATTGTCGATATATGGAGAGGCACTCAAGAGGAGCCGAAGGTGGTTACTTTGGCCTGCATGACGCTCCGTAAGTTATGTTCTGGGCTTACGCAAGCGAAAACGCATACCGATGCTGCGATAACAAAAGGTTTGAAGTGCCACCGACTGGTTATCAGCCGCTTTGTAGATACATAACCCCGCCAACAAACGAGCAAGCTAGGGGTGACGCTGTAGTGTAGTGATTATGCTGTTTGCTTTCGGTACTTGTAGTCAAATGTCCTGTTTGTGCATACATACATTGATGTCCATTTTATAATATGTCCCAGTCATCAACTGTAGCCAGGAATGTCCGTAAAAGACCAGTGTCGTGCCAGAAATATTTGTTTTCGCAGCCTCTCGTAAAGGAGGTTTTGAAAGCTCTCAAAAGAAGCATAAAAACTCCCAATGCGCTCGGTTCAAGCCATCAAAATTGGTTAAATAAAAACAGCAGAGTTACTTCTTACATACACTGTTAGTTTCCTCTTTTTACTGTGTTTAAAGGGATGAAAATAAAACCTTATTTTAAGGCGGATTTTGCGTAGTAACTGTAGGATGCACGCCGCGCAACGACGCCAGAACTCGCTAGAAGCTCAACCCCGTCGGCAGTGTAGAAATATGTGCATCTGTACAAAAATAACGATAGGTCATCTTCTTTGAAAAAAAAAACTGCTTCAGAAAATAACAATATGTGAAAGTCATGTAGTGAAAGGAGTCTCTTTAGCACATGTAATAAAGCGTGGCAGAAGTATAGAATCGCGCATAGCATTAAAACATGTCAATCAGGCAACCAGTGAGTGTTTTAAACGCCCAGCTTTTAAAAAGGTTTTAACCATCATTAGCTGCAAAGGCATCAACAAAATGAGCAACTGCGTAGGTTCGAGTGTTGCCTTAGCGACGCGCAGTGGGCCCTTCACTGAATCGCAACGGGAGGAATTACGGCGTAGTGGGCGCTTAAAAACTGTCCTTCCTGTAAGCATTCTAGGATATGTTGAAGCGGTCAATGTTATGCGCACAGTCGTTCATGTCCCCACTGAATGGTTCAGGCATGTACTCAGAACCGAAGCAAGGATTGCGATTAGAAGGCTGTGCGAACGATGCCCAATTCTGTTCTACTCTTGAAGGCAAAGTTCGCGGGATCGAATCCCCACCGCGGTGGCAGCATTTTCGATGTAGGCGAAAGTGCTCAAGGCTTGTTTACTTAGATTGCGGTGAACTTAAAGAACCACATGTGGTTCAAATTTCCGGAGCCCTCGAATACGGCCTCCCTCAAAATCATATCGCGGATTCGGGACGTCAAACCCCCCAAAAATATTATTAATATTGTCACGCTGCAGCAGCTCGCTGAAGCCAAGAAGAAGAGGACGAAGAAGCGAGCGGCGAGCTGTTGTGGGGCTGACCGTCCTGTCCCTAATTGCACTGCGCTACGCATCGTTCACTTCTCTCACTCTGTAAATAAATCCATTCCGTCGTTACAGTTTTGGTGGAGGTGCTGGGTACGTTAGGGACAGGACAGGGCAGTTAGGGACAGGACGGTCAGCTCCACAACGGCTCGTCGCTCGCTTCTTCGTCCTCTTCTTCTTGGCTTCAGGGAGCTGCTGCAGCGTGACAATATATCCTCAATGCGATGCTCAAGCGTTCTCCAAGTTCTTGCAGCAGTCGAGCTAACCTTATTTATTTATTTATTTTTATTTATGCCGCACCTCCTCATGGCATTGCAGTAGCGGGGGGAGCAAAAAAATTCAAGCATACAGTGTGGTAGCAAGCTCTAGCAGCATGAAGAGAATATAAATAAATACATATACAAGAACATCTTTAATGTAACATTAAAGTGCACCATGGTGATGAAATGAATGATACTTATGCAAACAATAATAAAACAAACAAAATCACAAGTACACTAGCACACATATAATTAATTTAACAGTGAAATGTATTATAGTAATCAAAGCATAAGTGTATGAACAATAATGAACAATACAAAAATTACAAGTACACAAGCATACAGCAGTGACGACTAGCAGTAACATAAGTGAACAGTGACTCTATTACAGGAAGAAATATTTTAACACTGCAAAAATATGTCATTAGACGATATAATTGCGACAGCCTGGTTTATTTGATTCCGGTCACATAATTTTCCAGGAAAAAATATATGCTATATGAGTGTGTTTTGCAGGGAACTTCCAAAGCCTTACTCTCTGGGTCAACATTTTGGGAATAGCAGTTAGGTGTTTTTAAATAAAGATGCCTGTCAATGGCCACTTTTGAGTGAAAGATGTTATGAAAAAAACTTCACGCGAAGTCTGCGTCTTCGACAATCTAATGTATCCCATTGCAATGACCCTTTCATGCGCTTAGGACTGACGTTTCTGTCATAACGTCCACAAACAAGTCGAATGGCCAAGCGCTGCACCCTTTCAAGTTTTTCTGTGTCGCTCACTGTTGAGGGGTCCCAAACGACACTGGCATAGTCAAGAACGGAACGCACATAGGTTTTATAAAACAATTCTTTACTTGACAAGCGCTTTCCCGCCCTTCATTTTGTATAGTCAACATGTCGCTGCCACTTTAAGTTAGACGAAAAGCTAACTCGAAATATTTGTATTCACTAACCCTATCTAATGACATTGTTAATTGTTCGAGGTTTGAGACTGCAATTTCTGAAGAGTAAATTCCATGTAAACTGTCTTTTTCAAGTTAAACTGCATGTGCCATCGCGCACACCAATCACTGATTTTGACCAAGTCCAGCGAATTCCTAATTTCCCTATACAAAGTACAGTCGTCCGGAAACAACGGTATGTGAGATTCTATGCCTTCAGTTAGGTAATTCAGATATATCATAAATAAAAGCGGTCCTAATGCATGCACACCCTTGGCGGACGCCCGATGCTGCCTGCGATGCCCACGACATGACACCGTTAACGACTACAAACTGCTAGTGTAATGCCAAGTAATCAGCGACCCATGAGATGACCTGGGAATTAATGCCATACTTAGTCATCTTCTTGAGAAGTAAACGGTGTGGGACAGTATCAAAGAATTGTTTTTCATTTGTCTAACGCGTATGCTATGTCGTGCAAGAATTCGGTAAGTTGAGTAGTCAAAAAAAAAAACCTATTCAAAACCCATGTTGCTGCGGCGTTAATAGTGAATGCTCATTCATGTGTTCCGCAACGATTGTTTATTTTATCTGTTCGAGAATTAACATGCTACACTAGTCAGCGATATTGGTCGGTAATTAGAGACGTCGCTTCGTGGCCCAGACTTATGTATTGTGACAATCATTGCTTCTTTTCCAGTCTGAGGAAAGGCTTGCATCAAGAAGCGGTTTTTCAAATAGTACCTTTCAGAACTGTGCTAGTGTTGGCGCACATAGCTTAAAAAAACGCGTTTGTCAAGCCATCTGGGCCGCATTCTTTTCAGCTATCTAACATTTGTAAGAACACTTGAATACCGTCTGTGCTGATATTAATATCGGTTCTTATTTGTTCGAAGTGGTGACCGCCGTCACGAGATGCTATCAGTGGTGTAAAAAAGAAATGAAATAACGACTGCGGCATTGAGCTTTATCAATGTCGTCATGGAAGACGTCATCGCCAGAAATAAGCGTTGGTATTGATACACTCTCGTTACCGTTTCTTTTCACGTGTTTCCAGAAATCTTTTGGTTTATCTTTGAGACGGGATTGGAAAGATTCATTGCAACCATTCTTTGCTGCAAGGGCGCATGTCTTAACTTGAAGTGTTACATTTTTCAGTCGTAGCTGATTAATGTCGGTCGGTATCACAAAAAGTATGCTAACACACACAGTGCCCCTCTCATTAACAACAAGGGTGAAGGGTTTTCAGTGTCTTAGGCACCTAAGCAGAATTGTCTGACTGTCTTACCATTATCGGCCATGCTGGCTTGCGTCGAGTGTTTCGTGCTGAACTGGCATTCTAGAAAACAAATAGATCTGTCAGCTCTATTGTGATTAGCAGATTCATAAAAAGTAGTTAAGCAACAATAAAGTCACAGCCCAATGTAAGTTTCTTAATGGAAGGATGACTCTTTAACTAGTGAATACACCGTCTTATTTGGCCAAATTCGTACCAAGCAAATATTATGCTTGCAGTATTTAAACAAACGAGAATGGGGAGAAAGTACATCTGGTGGTGGAGTTGATATGGGTGTCACCACCAATGTTTTCATTAGCGATTCTTAACAGTTATTGAATGGCACATAGGCACACATAATAAAGTTGTAATCATTGCTTTTGTGTCAGTCACATTTACGTGTATATAAATAATAAGAGCAGTTATGTGAAACTGGACTGCCCGGAAGCCTAAGTGGAATGACATTACGGATGTAGATAGAGATCACAACGCGTGCATCTGATTTATTTTTCTATTTCATTTGCAATGTACACTTCCCCCCGATATAATATTGCATGAAGTCGCACGAATGAGTTATTACTCGATAATGGACACCTTTTACACAGCTATCTTGCTGAATAGCATATTCGATTCGACCTGGAAATGTTTCTATTCTAGAAATATATTGTTTATGGAGTCAGTTGAAAAAACGCAGAATTCATTCCATTTTATTGCGCTTAAGACCCTGAAGGGGAACTAAGGGCACGTCATAGAAGAAAAAAAAGCCAAGATGAATCCAGGACTACACAACAAAAGCTACTGATCTCGCTCTGTGAAAGAAGCACAACAAAATAAAGCTAGAAAAGCGTTTTGCAACACTGAATACATAGGGGTGAGTGCCTCAGGAAAAGCACACAAGCTTACTACCGCCAGAGAAGCGTGAACATGTAGCGAAAGAATATACGCATACCCAGAGTAAAAATCTTGGAGAGTGTTTAACCATCGCATTTAGATGTTGAACAAACTCACTGCCGCCAGGTAAGGAGAAAGTGACATTCGCCAAAAACAATTATTCGTCTAAAAATGCACCAGTTTCCGCCGAAACAGAATTTTCCGCCGATTTCAAGATTGCTGAAGCTTGATAGGACCTAGCGATAAAAACGGTGAGGTTCTTGGTGACTTCAATGGTGGCAATCGAAGGACAGGTCGAATATATTCTTATGGAAATTCTATTTGTCTTCGCTGCCAAAAGCTTTCTAAAAAAAATCGCCAACTTGACAATACCTAAAAATCAGAAATCTGTTTCGTAGAGAAGTTCAACTGCTGTGAATAATTGTCGGTAGACGGTGACATTTACATGTTACATTTCTTGTAAAGCAGTTATGCAGTTTTCGCTAGCATTCTTACGCATCGAAATTGTGCTGAAACGCCAACGCCGCACGACGCCGGATGCCTGACATAGCCCGACGGTGAAATGCATTCGCATTTAAAAACGCGCAGCCAGTGCGCTAAAGCTGGCAGTCAAAAGTGCTCACATTGCTTGCTGAGGAAATGCTTCAAGCATGACATTGTTATTAATAATAATTGTTGGAACTTAACGTCCCAAACCCATATGATTATAAGAGACACTGCAGTGGAGGGATCGGGAAATGTCGACCACCTGGGGTTCTTTAACGTGTACCTCACTCCAAGTAAACGGACATCAACCATTTTTGCCTCCATCGAAAATGCGGCCGCCGCGGTTGGTATTCCATCCCGGGACCTTTGCGCATGACATATTTTTACCGTTTTCTAGAATCTGAGAATCCTTCGAGAAAAGTCAGCGCCAACATTTACCCCCTTCGTCAGGACGGAGGAATAATTGTTGTCGCGGGAGTCACTTTTGTTCTTCGGGCCAGCACAGTTGTTCAAGAAGAGTAGGTCTGTGAACATGTGTGGTGGCAAAGCGAAGTCATAAGACGGATACGCTTTAGAATAGTGGCTTGTTGGGCGAGTTGGTTCATTCTTGCGGTAGACTTAGCGCAAAAAACGAAGACGAGAAAAAAGACTACACAAGCACAGCGCAAACTATCAACTGAGTTTATTCGAAAAGCACACACATATATATACACGTGAAAATGGTCATGAGGTCAAAAAAAAATTAGTGGCTGACGCTCGAGTAATCTATCTGAGTGGCATGCAACGTGATAGATGGCCTCGCTACGCATGTCTCGCCATATCTGTTAAACGTCGGTTTTTTTCAATATATTCAATAGAATACAAATAGAAAATTGGTATAATACAGAAGGAGGTCCCAAAGTAAAAAACTGTCAGGGGGGACCTCCTGCTAAAACATGTATAAAATTTAGAATAAAGATTGGCTACTAAGGAAGAAACAGCAAGGGAATAAAATAAATCGAATGTAATGAAGAATTTATTCATACCTATGGTAGGGAAAAATTATTCATCCGAATAAAAGTACCGGTGATACAACAGAAAACTAATTGAATGAGGTGAATATAACATCATAACACATGCAAATCACTAACACAGTTCGTCGCGTCATAACATATACATATATATGCACACATATACATACTGTGATGACCGATGTCGAAGAGGCAGAACTGGGTTGTGGGCTTGTGACCGGCTCAGAACAGAAATAGAACAGCGAGCCCAGCGAACGGCTGTTGTGTCTGTTTCTCTCTCTACAATGGTGCAATTGCGAAACGCAGAGGCATCGGATTACGTCAACACACCTACATCCGTGGCCCTTCGAAGCGGACGAGTACTCCCGGAGTCCGAGGACGGCGTCCAGGCCTCCACGGCGCCTCTATGGCAGTGCTGCAACGCCGACATCGCCCGGTCCTCGTGTATGCTGCCACAGCAGCTCAACGATGTGGCAAGCTGCTCTACTTCGGGCATTCGGTGCGCTGCTTTTACACTACTCTCCAAGACGGCAATTCCGGAGTTTCATGGTTATGAGAACGACCCTACCACCTGCATTGGCACTGTTGACTCTGTCGCACTCAGATATTCTTGGCCGGAGTCGACCAAGAAATCAGTCGCGGAAGGGCTTCTCCGAGGAGCTGCGCAAGCCTGGCATCGCTTTCAGGGAAGCGCGTATGCCTCGTGGTCTACATGGGGCGCTGCCCTGACGTCTACGTTTGCACCGCTACCGGGTGCCTATGACACTCGCTTCATGGAGATGCGGTCACGCCTACAAGGACCAAAAGAAGACATTGCCGCCTATCTCAACGACAAATTACACCTACTAAAAGCCTGTGATATAGCCTGACCCTCTCCGGCAGGCAGACAGTACGTCGTCGATGGCATCTATGACTCGACGCACGCGGCCATACTGTCCGTACATACACCACAAGATGACTTCGAGACTTTCATCCGAAGGGCGGCAGAATTGCAGGGATACTGCTGAACGGCATGCTTCTGCTGTCTCCATGCAAGCATCGGCTACAATAGGACACGGCTGCCATCCTTGCAGTCGCTGCGGAGATGAATACAAGAGCTACACACAAGATCCGCAGCAAGCAATCCAGTACCAAACGCGGCCACTCCCAACAGTTCGTATCCGCGTTAACGGCATCGGGGACCTGACGGCTCTGGTGGATACTGGAGCGCAACGCACGGCGCTGCTTCGACGCCATGCCCCTGTCATCCTCCAGCCTTGGACCGGGCCACCCCTTTGCGGCCTCGGCGGCAGCGTATCACCTGTCGGTGCGTTGGACATAGAGCTCCAAACTGAAGCCGGGAGCAAATTCCTTGCTCAGGTATTCGAGTACTTGCCCACCAATATGGTCTTGGGAGCAGATTATCTCCTCCTTGGTGACGTACAGCTTGTCCTCGAGCATGGTGGGGTTTTTTCTGCGTCCATCGGTCTCGAGTTCAACACATACAGCAGTAACTACAGGTGAGCCTGATGGACCTACGACCCTCTCCTCAGTGCTCGAACGACACAAGCCAATTTTTGCGGAAAGCACATTGCAGCTACCAGGTACTGGCCAACTTGAACATCGCATACCCACAGATGGCCATGCACCCATCTCTATACCCCTACGACGTTACGCCGAACGCGAACGAGTCGTCATTGCCGAACAAGTGGAGGAAATGCTGGCCGCTGGCGTAATTAGACCCTCTTCTAGTCCCTGGGTAGCACCCGTCGTCCTTGTCCGGAAGAATAATGGTAGCCTCAGGTTTTGTGTCGATTATGGGAAGTTGAACAAGCACACAATCCCCGATTCATATCCACTTCCACGCATCGACGACGCCATTGACACTGTACGGCATTCTAGATTATTCTCAGCACTTGACCTTCGTGCAGGATATTGGCAAATTAACGTTGCCGAAGAAGACAAGTGTAAAACAGCGTTCCGTACACCATCCGGTCTCTACGAGTTTAACCGCATGCCTTTTGGGCTGCGAACAGCGCCAAGTACATTTCAGCGCGCTATGAATATTGCCCTCGGCACATTGAAAGATAACGCTTGTGTCGTGTATCTCGACGACATATTGGTCGTGGGCGCAAACAGAGGAGGAACATCTTCGGAACCTGGGTGAAGTCCTCCAAAGACTACTCGCTGCCGGATTCCGACTGAACCGAGAGAAATGCCAATTTCTCTCGGACACGATCTCTTACTTGGGACACACCATTTCTGCAGATAGTGTTTAACCTTTGCCTGAAAGAATAGCAGCAGTAGCAAACTTCCCTACGCCAACTTCTTTGAAACAGCTGCAGGCATTTTTAGGGTCTCGCGTAGTACCTTGCGCAAATTTGTCTCCAACTTCGCATCGACAGCAGCTCCACTCACGAATATGCTCAAGAAAGCGTCGACTTTTGCGTGGGGCCCTTTACAAGATGCAGCCTTTCAAGCCCTCAAGCACCATCTGACACAGTGTCCTGTTTTGAGTCATTTCCAGGATACGTGGGACACTGAGGTTCATACTGATGCAAGTCAGGTTGGTCTTGGAGCGGTCCTCGTCAGCGTGACGCAGACGGAGTTGAGCATGTGGTAGCTTACGCCAGCCGCAAGTAATCTGACACAGAACGCCATTACCACTCGAACGAGTTGGAGTGCCTAGCTGTGGTCTGGAGCGTGGACGAGAAGTTCCGTCATTATTTATTCGGCCGCAAAATCACGGTGGTGACGGACAACACCGCGATTGCGTGGATGTTTGCCAAGCAACGCCTGAAGCACAATTTCGCCCGCTGGATCATTCGCCTGCAATATTACACCTACGACGTGAAGCATCGAGCAAGGGCGTTAAACCAGGTTGTCGATGCACTGTCGCGGAACCCATGCGAAGAAAGCGCACCCCAAGCTAAAGAAGGCTGGATTTGATTCTCGCAGCAGGATGTTTCTAACTCTCAACGGTACGATTCAGATTTGGCAGCAATAATAACGTCACTCGAAGACACGCAGAATAACTCAAAGTTTATCCTTCGCGGAAAAACATTGTATCGACGCCATTGGACCAGTAACCAAGAAGAACGCCACCTTTTAGTGATTCCATCGGCCATGCGTTCTGAAATCCTGCATGCCATGCATGATGCCCCCGAAGGCGGACACGTAGGCCGGAGAGCTACTTGTCGGAAGCTCCAGGAACGTTTCTGGTGGCCGAGGATGGAGAGAAGCGTTCAGTCGTACCTCGCAAGCTGCGAGGTGTGCCCAAAGTATAAGCGTCAGTCGGGTTGCCAACCTGGACTACTCACGCCTATACCACTTCCTGATACTATTTTCGACACCATCGGAATTGATCACGTCGGTCCGTTACCAACTACAGCCGCCGGGGAACCGGTACATCGTAGTCGCAGTGGACCACTTTTCGAGAAGTTTGTGGAAGTTGCTGCGGTGCCCTCTCTCGCAGCTGGCTTCGTAGTCAACTTTCTACGCGACCGTTTTGAATGGAAGCACGGCCTACCAAGAAAGATTATTTCAGACAGAGCAACTACCTACCGCAGTCGTGAACTCCGGACCTTACTGACTCGACTCGTTCCTTACTGCAAAAACAAACACCAAAGGAAGCAGACTGGGATGACCACCTGCAATCAGCCGCATACGCGATTAACACGGCGTTCCAGGTTTCTATTGGAACTTCACCTTACGAAGTTGTCTACAGGCAGATTCCAAAACTGACTGCCGTCCAGAATTTCAGCACCCTCTGTGTCCACAAGTGCTCCCGCGTGAAATTGCCCTCGCCCTGCTGACACCATCTGACGACTGCGTCATCTCAGCTCTGTCTCCCCATGATGTTGGTCACTCCATCTACCCACATGCCCGGTCTTCGCTAGTAAGCCCGTCGCGTGACGTGAAAAAAATGATCGCGCCAGACCTATTGCCGCATCAAGCTGACGCGCTCCTTCGCGTCCTTGATTCATACTGGGACGTATTTGACTTTTGTGACCGTCCGCTAGGTCAAACCAGTGCTGTAAAGCACCGCATTAACACCGGCGATGCCTCTCCTGTACATCGACGACCATACCGCGTATCTACAGCTGAGCGTCACATAATTCAAACAGAAGTTGACAAGATGCTCGCCAAAGACATAATTGAGCCATCTTGTAGTCCATGGGCTTCCCCTGTAGTTCTTGTCAAGAAGAAGGACAACAGTTGGCGATTCTGTGTTGACTACCGACATCTGAACAAGATCACTAAAAAAGACGTCTACCCGCTACCGCGCATAGACGACGCCCTGGATTGCCTTCACGGCGCTAAGTATTTTTCACTCCATCGACCTTAGATCAGGGTACTGGCAAATTGCTGTCGAGGGACCGCGAAAAGACCGCTTTTGTGACCCCAGATAGTCTTTACCAGTTTAAGGTCATGCCCTTCGGGTTATGCAACGCTCCCGGCCCCTTCAGGCGGATGATGGACACCCTCTTGCGCGGGTTCGAATGGTCAATTTGTCTCTGTTACCTTGACGACGTTATCGTCTTTTCCCCGACCTTTGAAACGCACCTCGACCGCCTTTCCTCCATCCTCTCTGTTTTTTCGCAATGCCGGCCTCCAACTGAACTCGTCAAAGTGCCACTTCGGACGCCAGCAACTAACCATGTTGGGCCATCTAGTCGACTCCTCTGGTGTACGCCCTAATCCCGATAAAGTTCGAGCCCTGCGGAACTTCCCCGTACCGACCTGCACTAAGGAAGTCCGCAGCTTCCTCGGTCTCTGCTCGTACTTTCGACGTTTTGTGAAGAATTTTGCGGAAGTCGCCCGTCCTCTCACATATTTACTGAGGAAAGATGCCCCATTTTCCTGGGGGTGGTCCGCAGGCTACGGCGTTTCTCGACACTCATCACGCGTTCCTAACAACACCACCTATTCTGGCCCATTTCGACGTTGCCCCCCTACAGAAGTCCGCACCGACGCCAGTGGCCACGGAATCGATGCAGTTCTAGTCCAGCATCCAAACCGGGTGCGCCCGTGTCATCGCCTATGCCAGCCGTCTCCTATCCGCAGCCGAACGGAACTACTCAATCACCGAAAGGGAATGCCTTGCTCTCGTTTGGGCGGTAGGAAAATTTCGGTCCTATCTACATGGTCGACATTTCACCGTCACAACCGATCACCACACCCTCTGCTGGCTCTCGTCTTTGAAGGACCCCGCTGGCCGTCTTGGTCGATGGGCACTCCGGCTCCAAGAATATAACTACTCGGTGTCTTACAAATCTGGCCGCTTACACCATGACGCTGACTGCTTGTCCCGGAATCCAGTGGACCCACCTCAGGCTTTGGATGAAGCGCCCCCATGCGTGCTCTCTCTCTCCGCTTTAAGCAACATCCGAGACGAACAGCGCCGAGATCCCGTCTTACGCGACATTATTGAGAAGCTGCATTCTACGACGCCCGATTCGTCTACTCGATTGTTCGTGCTTAAGGACGGCACGTTGTACAGATACAACGTCCACGCCGATGGACACGAACTGCTCCTCGTGATACCTTCCCACCTACGTGCGAGCGTTATCGGCCAGCTCCATGACGCCCCCCACTGCCGGTCACCTGGGACTCTCTCGGACATATGACCGTGTACAGCGTCGATTTTACTGGCCCAGTCTTTATCGCTCCGTCCGCCGCTACGTCGCCACATGCGACCAGTGTCAACGCCGGAAGAAACCTTCTATGAGTCCTGTCAGACTCCTCCAGCCACTTGTTCCATTTTGACCCCTTCTTCCGCCTTGGTCTTGATCTCCTAGGCCCTTTCCCGGCGTCTACTTCTGCGAACAAGTGGATAGCTGTCGCGACGGATCACACCACCCGGTACGCCATTACACGGGCTCTACCAACCAGCTGTGCCGCGGACGTTGCCGATTTTCTCCTGCAAGACGTCATTCTCCATCATGGCGCCCCACGCCAACTCCTCACAGATCGTGGGCGCTATTTCCTTTCCCGAGTTATCGACGACATGCTTCGCTCCTGCGAAACGAAACATAAATTCACGACGGCCTACCACCCGCAAACCAATGGGCTGACTGAACGATTCAACCGGACTTTAACTGATATGCTCTCTATGTATGTCTCCTCCGATCACCAAGACTGGGACGTTGCACTGCCCTTTGTTACGTTTGCCTATAATTCCTCACGCCACGATACTGCTCGTTTTTCACCTTTCTACCTCTTGTTTGTCCGTGATCCAACGTTACCTTTCGACACCATCTTTCCGGCAGCCGTCGATTCGCCGACAGAATACGCCCGTGATGCTATTACTAGAGCTCGCAAAGCACGAGAAGTCGCTCGTCAGCGCCCTTTAGCATCACAAGACCACCAGAGGCAGCGTTACGACGCACATCATCGCCACGTTGCCTTTACTCCTGGTTCCCTTGTGCTATCGTGGACTCCGACGTAAGCTCAATGAGTTCTTTCACAACAGTTTACTTTCGCGCATGTGTTGTTGGTTTTCAAGGTGGTTCATTTTCTTTCAATAAAACTTCAGTTGTTAGACAGCGCTATTATTGTGTAGTGTCCTCTTCTTTGTGCTCCGTCCCGTTCGCGCTGAAAAGTTTTCAATATGAATCAGTTCCAACTCGCCCACCTATCTACATTACTGCAGTTTGTTTCTTGTTTAAAGGTTCTGTTTTTTGTCAACCATTAGACCTAAGCAACCCCGCTGTGCTTTCTTCCATCATCGCCATTTGTGTGTGCCGCGCTCGTACCGCTTCGTGGTACGCGAAGGCGTCTTTGTGCCCCTCTGAACTACAAGGGGTGTATGGCTTCCTGGAACCTTCCCCAGGGCATTCGCGACGTTTTTGCCGCCTTTTTCGGTCGGAGTGGTGGCGCCAGGCAAGGCACTACAACGACTGTCTACGTCTACGGGGCTGGAACTGCGGTAGTGGGGGAAAATGCCCCAGCCTTTACGCTGAGTAGCAATTGACGACTGAACGTGTCACTGAATACCTATGGAATTGTGTTCGACTGACGTTGCCGAAGAGGAAGAGGCAAACCCCCGCAAAGAGCGGAGGCGCAAGTTTTGGGGGGGACGTTGAGGTTCCTGACAGGCTACTTCGAGTGTTAGAGCTCGGTCCGAAGTTTTGCATTGAGCCTAAGCTGTCTACGCTCGACACCTTGGCCCTTACCCGCTCAATCTCGCAACAAATCCCTGAAGGGGAGCGAACTTCGTGCATAAGGACCCTTGTCTCAGCCACATCTCAACCAAGAGGTAGGCCCATACCTTCAGGGGGACTGGGACCACGAGTGAATTTTTTTTGTTCATAACCATTTGAGACTGTTGCTGTCAGACAAGGAAGGTCACTTCGTGGTACTTCATCAGAAGGCGTTTTCGGAGAAAGCCATGAGCGCTGTCTCGAAAAATTTCAAGCCTTCACCTTTGAAGTCTAACTGCGTAAAAGCAAGCCGTCTCCCTTCTGAAAGAGTTTGGCCTTGAGCGCATCGCCTCAGCGGTTGAAAAGGCACGCCTGGACACTCTTCAGGTTTTCTTTGCCGCAAAAAACGCACAAGCTTGATGTCCCGTTTCGCTGCATTGTATCCGAACGTTACACTTGCCAACACGTAGTACACGGCTACCTGCTGAAGAACCTTTCTACCCTGCTTGTCGTGGCCCCTTCTCGAGTGTCTAATTCCTGTGCTGTCGTGGAGTTTCTAGCGAACAGTAATCCTGGTCATTGCGAAGCGTTCAGTCTCGATGCGGAAGATTTGCTTTATTCTCTCCCGCACGACCAGTTGATGAAATCTGTGAAATCTTGCATCACCGGGGATAACGATGAACTGGCCTTTGTCAATAGTAGCCTAGTTTCCGTTGAGGCGTTTCTGGAGCTATTGAGCTTTTATTTAATGTCCACCTTTGTAACGTAGCAAGGGAAGCTGTTCATTCAAAAGTCTGGTGTATGTATCGGCTATAGGGTGGCACCTGTTTTGAGCGATATTTTTCTTAGTACTGTTGACCGGCTTGTAGACTGTGAAGCGCGTGATCTGGTAGCGAAAATCTTTCGCTACGTCGATGATTACCTTAATATTTTCCGGAAAGAGCGTGCCCCTTTCCACCACGTTAACCTTATGAAGTTATTTAAGGAAAAGGCGTTTGGACTGAATTTCACCTGCGAATTAACGAGTAACAAGTGTTTGCAGTTTCTGGACGTCCGCTTGTTTTGCAAAGTGACCATGTTTGCTGGAGTTTCTCATTGCGCTCCAAAAAATCTCTGCTTTCTTACACTTCAAGTCATTCTGAGATTATTAAGAATGCCATCGCAATGAATTCGTTGCATTCAGCCCTGAAAAAGTCCTGCATACACAAATGTCCGGATAGCTTTCGGCAACAAGTTGACCGGCTACATAACGCTGGGTTCCCTGCGCATGTTCTTGTGTCAGCGTCGGAAAGGTTAATCAAGAAGTACAAATCGCGCCAAGTCGTAACCGATGATCCAGGCGATAAGCCCAGGAGATATGCCGTCATGCCTTACGTGCACCGGTTGTCTCATCGTTTTAAGACGATAGGAAAAAGCTTTGACGTCGATGTTCTCTTCTCTTCAAACCAAAAAGTTGGAAAAGATTGTGCTGCGATTGAGAACAAAGGTAGAGGAACTTCGCGTGTAGGTTGCACGATGAAGCATCGCAAACCCCCCCGTTTCCTGCTCTGTTGGTGTGGTCTATAGGATTCCCCTCTCCTGCGGCAGGGTATATATAGGCCAGTCCGGAAAATGCATCAACGAAAGACTCCGCCAGCACAATAGCACCTTGAAGGGAACGCCGACGTCACACCTTTGGACACATTGTAGGGCTTGTGGTTGTAAACCGTTCTTTGACAACACTGTCATCTTGCTCAAACATAGTGATAGGAGGGCGCGGGAACTCGCGGAAGCGTACTTCATAAAAGATGCGGGAGATGATTGCATATCTGAGCCGTCCGTTTGCCTTTTAGAATGTGAGCTACGTAAGCTCAATGAGTTCTTTCACAACAGTTAACCTTAGGGCATGCGTTGTTGGTTTTCAAGGTGGTTGATTTTCTTTCAATAATACTTCAGTTGTTAGACAGCGCTAGTATTGTGTAGTGTCCTCTTCTTTGTGCTCCGTTCCGTTCACGCTGAAAAGTTTTCAATATGGAGCTAATATACACTAGCAGTTATCACTTCTCATAGATAAAGTAGGTGAGGAATGACATCTGCTGCATGCTCTTTGAGCTGGCGAAAGGTGAGAACAGCGATTAGCACGAGCAGTTGGTGCTTGGTAGAGCTGTGCACGGGCTCCGGGTAGCCCGAAAGCCCGAGCCCGGCCCGGCCCGCGGGCCGGGCTCGGGTATGCGGACGTCTTCCCAACTCGGGCCCGGGCCGGGCTCGGGCTACTCATCTCGGGCATCGGGTGGGCCGGGCCAGCTGCAAAGCCCGCATCAAACCAAAAAAAATATAGACGTTGTGCCGCAATTGTTTTCTAGCACTTAGCGATGAGCACACAAATCACCTTTGTGATTATTTATCCATACAATCATCCTCCTGTCCTGCATCATAGATAATAAACTGCTGGAATAACAAGGAGCCTAATTATTCTAAGCTTATTATGCCTGCGAAAAAGATATTTCCGATTCCGGCTACCAGTGCGAGCAGCGAACGGAACTTCAGTTCGACAGGATATGTGATGCACCGCACTTCACTGAAGTCCGAATCACGGCGCAGCTTGTTATTTTTACAGAACTTGTAATCTGTGTATACATATTAACATATGTCGTTTGCATATGTTTAACTTTGATATGTTGAATAAAATGCAACATGATAAAAAAGTGATATCTTGTCTCCGCAGCAAACTTTGATAGTGTCGGGCCGGACCGGGCCCGGGTTTGTGTTTTTGTACGTCGGGCCGGGCCGAACGGGCTCGAAGCCCTTTGGGGGTCGGGCTCGGGCGGGCCTGCGACGCAGTCAATGGGCCCGGGCCGGGCTCGGGCTTGAAAATTAGGCCCGTGCACAGCTCTAGTGCTTGGTATGGAACGGACCAGTGAGATTCCTAAGCGTAGGCTAAAAAGAACGACGGCACAAATTTTCCCTTGGTGCGGAAGGAAAGGGCCAACAGGACGTGGCGTGGCTGCAAGCTGAACAATACGTGGAAGCGCTAAACAGCACATAAATACACACTAACCTATTCCACATGAAAAAACCCCCATTGGTCGCCATAACATTTTAGTAGTGGACTTGTGATTATTTTTACGGTATTTCAGAGGGAGCAGGGGCGCCGACAACGAAACAGTTTTCTACTACACAGCTTTCTCCAACAATACGACTGGGAGGAGTGCGGCATTCACAGTAACTCTGCAGGCGATGCGGATTTGATGCGAATGCTCATCATAAGGAAAAACTTTTGGTCATTTATTCATGTGCACAATTCCGACAAGGGTCGGTTAAGGTTAGTAATTTTGGTCATCGCTATGCCTAGCAACTCAAAACTTCAGGCTTACAGGGAACCTGTGTACAGCTAAGCTTATGTGTATTTTTCCGGCCCGTAAATACATAGCTAGTTACTCCGTTATTCCCTCGGTGGACGTAGTGGAGCACAGTGAAAGAAAAAGAACGAAAAGCTGGCTTGTACGCGCTCCGTTCACGCTCTTAAGTAGTTTACTGCGGCTCCCCGAGGTAGTGTTGGTCGTCCATCTCGGGTGATTCTGCGTACCGTTACACTTTTAGGGTGAACACTGCCCAGTGTGGCAGCGCTATGCGCAATGCCAGTGCATCCAGGAAATATGATGCAGGCTGTGAAGAGTGCTTAACGAGCCATCTAGAGGGCTTCAGCGCACCGCTGTTATTTTGGTGTGTAAGGTTCGGCAGATCCCACTTACCAGGGCAACCGATGTTATGCGAAGCATGCTGAGGGAAAGTGACTGTGGTGTAACATTTTTTTAAGCGAAACGTTACCAAATGACGCTCGCTAAACGTATGTACAAATGTACGCACAGCATACGTTGAACAGACGCATGTGTTTTAATATAAGCAGTTGTTTACAGTTGCGTAACGATGCCATCAGCAACATGAGTATCACCAACACCAGAAGCGGGTAGCTGTTAGTTAGCTCTTGTCTTAGCGATAACTGTTGCCCTGGATTGTACTAAGTAGACTAACTTCAGTGAATGGCGCTTAATTACAATTGACGTCAACCCTACGTGACGCCTGTAGCATAGGACTGCATATCTAGTCTTCACAAAATTAGATAGCCACTACTGCAAACACAATTGCCGTTTCACCAACATTACGCCTGCAATTTGTGTTTTTCCAAAGTGGCTCCGAAACATGGTGTGGCTCTGTGGTAGAATCCTTGATTTCCATGCAAAATGCTTGCGTTTGATTTTCTCTGTGACCATTATATTTATTGCATTCGTTGTGTCCACGCTGCCGATGTCAATTTTTCACAATGCTCTAGCATTTGAATAATCAATGTCTTTTTTTATTATTTATATATGAAAAATACGGGAAGGTAGGCTACGTAAGAGCCGGCTATCCCAACATAATGGCAGCAATATAGAAGGTACATACAAAGATAAGAAAATAAAAACAATAAAAGAAGAAAAATAATTAGAAGCACTATGTACCCCCCGCCCTCAAAAGTTTTCGGAACACGAAATTTCCGAAAATGACATATTCCCGCTTTGTCTTTGAACATAGCCCCCAAACAGATGTTCCGGCTTGTAGTAGTCCTTGCGACCTACGGAGCTACCTGCTAGGTTAGATGCGCCGTGCACTAACAGAGCAGAAATTCGCATTTTCAGTGGAGCCCGCGTTCCGAAAACTTCTGGGAGCGGGTGTACATATATACAATATAGGGCGTGTAACGCATGACAGTCCATGGGGATAGTCCAGTTCATATAGCATGTTAAGATCGTGGATAGAGTCCGTACAGATAATTTTATGCACTTGACTATGAGTTATGCACTTGCATCTTGGCTATGATATTCTAGAGATAGTTCACTAAATTTGTGTCCATTAAAAAAATCACGAAGAGCGCTCACTGTCTGTTCTCGCAGTTCTGCCTGGGTAAATATAAACTGCCAATCGGCTGCCGCACATACCCACATATCGTGGCCCGTGGAATGCGGGTATGTGCCACACGTGTCTGGAGGAAAGGGTTTAGCGCCCTACGCGGTGGGATTTTCACGTTATGCATGTCATCACTAGCCAGACATATTCGTCAAATCTTCTTACCGTCCTATATAGAGCAGCCAGACGTAAGCAGCTAGATAAACAGATAAACAGGTAGGTACGCAGATAGAAATGCCTAAAATACCAGTAGTTCGCTAGAAAATGCTTTTTTAACGGTTTATTCAATATATTCTATAAAATACAATACAAATAGAAAAGTGGTATATCACAGAAGGAGGTCCCAAAGTAAAGAACTGTCAGGGGGGACCTCCTGTTAAAACATGTATAAAAATTTATAACAAAGATGGGCAACTAAGGAAAAAACAGCAAGCGAATAAAATAAAACGAGTGTAATGAAGTAATTATTCATACCTATGGTAGTGAAAAATTATACATCCCAATAAAAGTACCAGTGATACAACAGAAAACTAATTGAATGAGGTGAATATAACATCATAACACATGCAAATAACTAACACAGTTCGTCGCGTCATAACATATATATGCATATACACACATATACATACGTATTTTGCACATACACTTAAATGCATATATTTATATTTAAACCGAGAGACATATATATGCGCACATATGTATTTAGGTGGTGCATGTGGTTAGTAAGAACTGTTTTAGATGCCACCGGAAACAATGTAATGAAGCATTTGATTAAATGACTAATGGTAGTGAATTCCCGGATGAAATTCCAGAAAACAAGGCTGTCATTTTCCGTAGTTCGTGTTTACTTTCGGAAGCAGAAGGTTAGTATCTTCAGAAAACCGTGTGTTATTAGTATTGTGAAGATGTGTAAGGGGGAAGTATGTCTGTGGGAATGTCACCGATCCTACTTCTGAATAATAAAATACCTAGTTTGAGTTGAAAGGTGGAAATGAACGGTAGGATTTCAAGAGTGCTAAAGAGGGGTGCTGCTGATTCTGTGTACGAACTATGTGTGATAATGCGGACTGCTCTTTTCTGAAGGTGAATGAGGGATGTCAGGTGTGTGGCGTACGTATTCGCCCAGGATGGAATGCAGTAAGTAAGGTGACTGTTAATGAAAGCATAGTAAAGTGATTTTTAAAATATGTTGCTGAAAATAATGTGTTGTGTGAATGAGTACACGGATTCCAAAAGCAGCTTTCTTCATGACAGAATTAACATGAATATTATATTTAAGTTGAGGGTCTAATGTGACCCCAGAAAAGTAATGAACTTAGATGGGGTAATGACGCAGTTATCGATGTATATTTTGGGTGTTCACTCGCGCTTTGCATGTAATACAGCGAGAACAATGTGTACCTGTCCGCCAGCGCCTCTTCGGTGTGACGCACCACTCCGAAGTGTGCACTCGCGCTTTGTAGAGGAGAGCCACGTTGTGTCTTGCTGACCTTAATAATCGATAATATTGTACCTACAACGCTTACGTTGGGCGTTCTAATGCCGGAAACGACGGAGTCACCATTGGAGGACCAACCACGCCTGCTGCCTTCAAATAGAAGAGACGCGAAGATGGAGGCACCAGCGATGGCGACTTGAACACACACCGCTCGGCTTTCAGCAACGTAAATTCTGTCATCAGCGGCGACGTCTGAATGCTTTCCGCCGACATGTTCCACAAAAATTGACTGCAGGCTGGGTACGTACAAGCAAAATTAGCTACTCCGAGTGCTTTAGCTTACGATGTACGGTGATCTTCGTCTGCTGCCTCCCTTCCGTGCGCTATAATGTTAAGTGTGCGCGGGACAACCTCAGAGTCTTGATCATCGAAGTGAAGCTGCACCGCCGCTCTTACTCCACGCTGCCTCAGATCTCCGCATCAGCCCTCTTCTTTGGCGGCGGATGCAACTCCACTGGAGGTGAACTCCCTAAACAGGTGCCTTTTCGCCCCAGGTGCTATAAAAACGCCGGAGTCGTCTTTTTCCCAAATGTAGCCATTCGAAGATTCTCGCCCGACAGCGCTGCGCCCTCCTCTTGACGTAGGGTCGCGCGAACGAGAATTCCGGACGTTTCTCCAGTATACCCTTCGTCCTTATCTCTAGAAATAAAGAAAAAAAATATATAGGGTTCTATCTTTGTTCGAAATTCGTCGCAACCTTTTTGTCTTCTTCATAGCAGCTTCGCTGCTAATTCACCTTCGCAGAATGTAACAGCTCGCAATTAGTTGGTCAAGATCAAGTGACTGACACCTGTTAAGATCTTCGTTACTGACGAACACGAACTCATCCGGGGAAGTGGTGTTCTCAGAATGGCTTACAGAGGAACGTTCGAGTGAGAGCAGTACAACAGTACGACGGGCCTCTTGAGGCAATTTATTGGAAACGGGAGGTGCGTCATTTCCAGTGAGATACTGAATTCAGGAAGGCGCACGCATAGGAAAAGGCGTGAAGACATTGATTCATAGTAATCTTCTTTTTTTTGTAAGTAGGGCTAGCAGCCATACTTTTCTGCAATAACAGTTCGCTACTCCGACTTCTCAACAATCGTGTAATAGGTGCATCGTATATATTTTAAGCAAGGGTTTAAGAGGAGTATCACATTTCTTCACATACGAATTCGACACCTCTATAAACAGACAGAAACACCGGTGTTCAAGATCAACCTCTGCGATGTTTCTAGACCTTTCTGAGTGTATACATTTCGTTCTTACGCCTACAAGTAAAGAAAAAATATAGGTTTCTATCTTTGTTTTAAATTCGTCGTAACCTTTTTGTATTGTTCATAGCATCTTCGCTGGTAATTCGCCTTCGCAGAATGGAACAGATCGCAATTGGTAGGTTAAGATGAAGTGGCTCACCTCTGTTAAGATGTTCTTGGTTACTGACGAACACGAACTCATCATCCGAGGAATCAGTGTTCTCGGAATAGTTTACACAGGAACATTCACGCGAGAGTAGCACAAAAGTATCGCGGGTGTCTTTAGGCAGGCAGGAAACCGGAGGCATATAATTTCCGGTGATATACTTAAGAGTTGAACGCGATAGCAATATCCCGTCCCTACTGCGTACTTCAATCACTTAGTGCATACTATGTAATGGGTAGTATGGTTTAAACCAGGAGAAATTATGCGCGGCAAATGTGCGAAATGTTTTCGAACTTGCTATGCACCCACTACGTGGTGTTAAGGGAATACGCGCCGTAAGGTGTGTGCCGTTTGTAATGGGTGGCTGGCTTTAAACTATGGAATCGTTATGATAGTCACATATTCTGACGCCCGATGGCAATGTACGCTTGTACCACGCAATATTTATGGGATGTTACATGTTATATTGCGACGCCTATATAAAGAACGCTTGCGTTTGCGAAGCATGGAAGTTATTTTCACTGCATTTCCAAGCAGAGGAAGTTATTTTCACAGTATATCCAAGCAGAGGCATGGCTGTGTGGTAGAACACCTGCTTGCCACTGCTTTTTTTTATTTTTATTATTTATTTTATTTGCATCTTTCTCGATTTTTCGGTCACGGACAAGATGATGATTTTTTCGCTCACAACCAACGACGCCAACGCCGACACCGACGCCGACACCGACACCGACGCCGACGCCGGAATTTCTGCGAAACGAGCTCTTAAACGCTATCGCGTTAAAAACAGCATTGATACCTCCGCCATAGGAACTGGTACAGCACCAAAGTAAAATGTTTCAGTACAGAAGTAGTAGATTGTTACTGTACATTGATATAAGACAGCTTCCACGATGTCTACAGGCGCTGGACAACTGTAGCACCACTGAACGTAGATGCAGCGACTTTGACGCTTGGTGCACATTCTCTCTCCGGATGACTAACTTCGATGATCAATGAATAAACGAGCCTGTGTGGTAGCTGTAGTGATTAACGGTAAGAGTATAATCAGAGGAAGTGTTATGATGGCCAGAACAGCGTCGCTGATTGGACGCAGAACTTGGGCTGGGGTGGCCAACACTATGGCGGAAACGTTACACGTGTGGTATTTTTCTCGGTGCGAGCGTAAGTGGGGAACAGGGTGTTACAGTCAGGCGAAGCAGGCGCGCATCGCAAAGCTATTTTTGGCGTGCATGGATACTATGAGCGAGCGCGACGCTTGGACTATGACGAAATTGCACTTCTCGTATTGGAAGCCTACGGAATGGGACCATAGGTCGGCAAAAGTTGTGGAGCTCACTCGGACTCACTCACGAAATATATTTCGCCCTTTGGACTCACTCGGACTCACTCACCAAATTTTTTTTCAGCCGGACTCACTCGGACTCAAACTCAACGCAACATTAGTCACTCCCGGACTCACTCAGACTCATGGCTCGATCTGAGTCTGAGTGAGTCCGAGTGAGTCGACTCATGAGTCCGTTAGGCTAGAATTCACTTTTTCGACCATAGTTTTAATACTCTTTAACGTCAATATCTGACGTTTTTGGTGCTCATCTTGGTGCCTTTTGATAAAGTACCTTCGAATAAGAGTTATGAGTGGTTCCAAATCAGTAAGGACATTTTTCTTCAAAGAGACGACAACATAAGATGTATTTATCAAGAACTTCCCTGGAAGAGTTGACGAGGATGAGGTCAAGGCACCCCCCTACGTTATTCACGCCTCTGATCAATAAATACTGAAATGGTGTATGAACGATACTGCTTTAGAATACGTGTGAGTAGACGTGAGTATAAAGGTGAATTCAGGTAAGGCTGATAGTTATGGTGAAGATGAGTAGATAGGACCATAGGCCGGCAAATAAAAGTGGGACTCACTCAGACTCACTCAAGATTCAAGAATTATACTTTGCGCTTTGGACTCACTCAGACTCAGACTCACCAATATTTTCCTCAGCCGGACTCACTCGGACTCACACTCACGAAAACTTTCTTCAACCGGACTCACTCAAACTCACCAAAATATTACTCACCCGGACTCACCAGACTCAGACTCACGGCTCGATATGAGTCTGAGTGAGTCCGAGTGAGTCGACTCATGAGTGAGTTCGCCGACCTATGAATGGGACGGACGCGTAGCAACGACGCGTTGCACGAGCTGCTCTGGAGGCGACGGTCATGATGCGTTACTTCCTTTTACTGCTCCCAGAGGGCCACATGACCGCGCCGACCACGAGCACTGAGACAGCAAAGTGTGATCTACAAAAGGCGTGTCGGTATGAATGAATGAATGAACAACTTTATTTCTCCCTAGATACAGGGAAGGGGGCAGTAGGATAGAGGGTGGTGGGGAGGAACTACTTGAAGTAGTCCTCCTCTACCCTCTCAGCCTACTCCAGGATGGCCTCCTGAATGTCGGGCCTCGAGCTGTGCAAGGCAGCCTCCCACTGCTCCTCAATAGAAATTAGGCGTTTCAGGAAAGGGGGAAGAGGGTGCATAGGGCAGCGCCACATGATGTGGTTGAAGTCTGCTGTAGAGGAGGTACAGAATTTACAAGAGGGAGAAGGATAACAGGACGGATAAATGCGGTGTAGCAGGTAAGGGGGAATGAAATGTGTGAGTCTGCAGCTGTCGCCACAGAATTTCGCACCTGCGCGGGGATTTGCGCGTGAGGGGGCGGAAAGGTTAAGTGTTCTAGTCGGTAGTGTGTACAAATGTCATGGAGTGAAATAAGGCAATCTCGCGCTGTAAGCGGCTCCTCGTCCGTAGCGAGTTGCGACCTATCGGATGCCTGTGCCCGGACTGTAAATCCTTGGGCACTGGCATGAGCCGCCTCGTTTCCGGCAAGGCCCGCATGCGCGGGAGTCCAGATTAGTGCTACAATTTGATCGAGGGGATGGGCCAAATGCAGGGAAAGGGCTGGTTTAGAAAACCTGCCCGATCCGAAATTATATATGGCTGTTTTGGAGTCACTTACTACGACGGATGAATTAGGGATTGTGAGCGCCAGGGCCATGGCCGCCTCTTCCGCTTCCTCCGGAGAAGAGGCAGCAATGGGAGGCGGCCGCAGCGACTTGGCTGCGAGAGTTTATGACCGATATTGCATAATGGTGTCGGTTTCCGTAATCGGCAGCGTCAACATAGAGCACATCATGTGAGGAGCAGAATTGTTTTTGAGAGCCTTTGCGCGCTGCCTCCTGCGTTGTTTGTGGTGCACAGGGTGCATGTTTTTGGGAAGTGGGGGAATGTAGAGGTTCTCGTGTATGTGGTGTGGATTGGTGTACTTAGCCTTGGGGATAGGTGCCGGAGTGACAAAGGGTTTAAGAATATCTCGGCCTGTCACGGTGTTAGAAAGTCTGTTATACTGTGACGCAATATGAGCTTCTCTAAGTTCAGCAAGGGTGTTGAAGGTGTCAGTACGCATAAATCTTTCAGTGGAGGTCCGTATGGGCACGCCTAAAGCAAATTTATGCGTTTTACGTAAAAAAGGCAGTAAATCTGATCGGATTCTGATTGAAGAAAATGTAGATAAGGCGTTGCAAATGTGATCTTAGTGATAACGAAGACCTGGACCGAGCGCGGATGAGTTCGGCCTCCTTTAGTCCGCCTTGTTTATTACTGACCCGACCTAGAAGGCGCAAGGTGTGATCAACGGTAGTGTGAAGTGTTTTTAGTGTGTATGTGTTGAGCCGGTTGCTTTGAATGCGTAAACCAAGCAAACGGAGCCTATCAACTCGAGTAACAGGGACGTGGTTTAGAATTACCTGTATATTGGACATGTGCTTTTCGCACCCTCGATGAGATGGCAGGAGAAGTAGCTCAGACTTCTGAGGGGAGCATGTAAGATTCATAGCCTTCTGCAAGTGCCACGACTGTATTGGCCGCGGCTTGCAGGGTGTCTTGAATCTCTCCATCGGAGCCGCCAGTCATCTAAAGAGTGATGTCTTCGGCGTAGAGCGAGAACTTGAGATTAGGGATAGATCTCAATGCTCGCGCCAACGTCATCACTGAGACATTGGAGAGAAATGGCGACAGCGCTGATCCTTGGGGCGTGCCGTAGGTTCCCAAAGTGTATCAGGGTGATTGATCTGCGCCTACATGTATGGTGGCGGTGCGGTTGGCTAAAAAAGGTAACTATATAATCGTATGTCTTTCCGCCAACCCCAATGAGATTAAGCTCTCGGAGGATGGCAAAATGAGCAACGTCATTGAAAGCTCCGTGGAGGTCCAAACTCAAGATTGCTTGCGTATCTAGGCTGCTGTTGGGTGTAATGATGTAATGCTTCAGTCGAAGCATGACATCTTGCCATGACAGAGATTTTCGAAAACCCACCATTTTTGATGGATAAAGATTGTTGTCTTCCATGTATTTGTTGAGACGGTTGAGTATAACGTGTTCAAGTGTTTTGCCGAGACAAGAGGTTAGTGAAATAGGCCGTAGAATAGAAGTGTTTAATGTTTTGTTTGGTTTTGGAATGAAATATACCCTGGCATCTTTCCACGAACTAGGAAGAGTGCCAGTGTCAAAGCAGTGATTGAAATAATCTGTAATGGCCGTGACAGAGTTGTCGTCCAGATTACGGAGTAGTTTGTTGTTAATATGATCTGGGCCTGGTGCTGATGTTGTGCGCAGGGTGGCCGTGGCATGCCGACCCTACTGAAAAAATCCGCATGCCGCCATACGGAAAACATACGGATTCCGCACATTTTCCGTATAAAATATATGGATTTTGTACGGACGTATACGGATGCTTACGGAAATTGTAAGGAACATACGGAAGTATCATATGGTACATAAGGAATTCTTTATGGGCGTACGGATGTAGCCTTAAGGAACATGCGGATGCCGTATCTGTTATACGGATCGACTCATACGGCGATACGGAATATACGGAAATTATCATACGGAACATGCGGAAACCGCGTGGGATACGGAAAGAACAAACGGAATTCGTATGTACTATGCGGAAAGATCCACGTGGCAATAAGTAGTATAAGGAAAGCATGGTGTTCTACCTGAACCCATGACCTTAGGCGAGCGCACGGGGGGCGCCCCCTTTTCCCTCTTGTCACCTAAGAGGGAGGGGCCTCCCTCCCTCTTAGGTATAGAGGAGTATATCCTCCTCTATACTTTCTGTGCCCGTCAAACGCTCCCTCGGCGATCGTCGTCTTTCCCTCTCACCCACCATGGTATTACGCTACATTCCACCGCGGCGCGCCGCCACCTACGTTGGGCTTGTCTTTCGTGGCTTGAGGCGCTCCTGCGAATGTATCGCACGCTGCCGCGTCTAAGCCATTGCGCTTGCGACGTTTCCTTGCTGCTGCGATTCTTTACTGATATACCCGTAAGCGTTTGTAGCCATCCTGGCCGGATACCTGGAACGCCAGTGCTGAAGCGGCTGCCCTGCCCTTCGCAACGAGCTAAGCGTTGGATGTCCTGTGGTTGTGCGGCAGTGAATAGGCGCCCGTCGGCTAGCTGTTGCCTACATTGCAACCAAATGGTGACAGGTGTGTGTGTGTGTGCCTGCAGGAAAGGTTTATAATCTGCAGGATCTCGTAACACCTTGGGAACCTGAAGGTGCATGACGCGACCTGCCACAACTCTAGTTAGATTGGAGAACCACCTATTTTAAATGCGAATGCATTTCTCAGTCGGGCTATGTCAGGCGGCGTTGTCCGGCGTGGTCCGCTCGCCGGCAGGTGTTATCTCTCCGCTCTCACTCCCTCTCCCATATAGCAACAGCTGCGGGCGCGCGCGCTTATCCTCGTCCCTAGCAACTGGAGCAGGTGGCGCGGGCGGACTAGCGGAGAGTGAGTGGAGAAGAGGAGCGCGCTCTGATGTGTGAGGGCGCTCGAATCGCGGGAGCTCGGCGGAGCTCCCGCGACAAAAAAAAAAAGAAGAAAAAAACAGGCGCTGCGCCGTGCTCCCGACCGGTCTGCAGAAATTAGGCGCCTTTTCCTTCTTCGAACCACAACCACCATTTATAAATGGAGTGAAGCGCGCGCGAAATGCATTCGCATTTCCTCACGATTCCCTTCGGGGAGGTGGGGGCATTTTTTGTGTCACCATGGACTTAGCTTGCTGCACCACGTTTCCAGCTTCCTTGGCATTACAGCGTCAAAGGTTTACCCGCCAGTGAGAATGCCATGCCTTCATTGCAGTTAAGGATGGCGGGTCAATGCGATTACGTCGCAATGGCAGGACCTGTGTGAGAGATTCTGCTGTTTCTACATCCTCACAATATTGAGCATGGTCAGTGGTGGCAGACGTGAAGAAGTGCGTGTGTGGTGGTGCGTGCCAGTACAGTGGTGTCGTGTCGTCCCGCATACAGTGCACTTTGTACTTATTCTGCATACGCAGGTAGGCGTGCAGAATAAAGGGTCAGTTTTATTGCCAGTGTGAATGCCAGGCCTTCATTGTAGATAAGCGTGGCAGATTAGTGCCATTCCGTTTGCAGTGCCGCGTGAGATCTGCTGCTGTTTCTACATTCTCGTCATATCTCGCATGGTCAATGGCGGCAGATGTGAACAAGTGCATGTGTTGTGGCGTGTGCCAGGGTGTCGTGTCATCTGACAGTGTGCATTGTTTATGCTTATTCTGATTGGTGTGTGCCCGGGTGTCGTGTCGACTGACAGTGCGCATTGTTTATGCTTACTCTGCGTGTGAGAACTGCCACTGTTTCTACCTTCTCGACACATAGAGCATAACCAGCGGTGGCAGACGTGAACAAGTGTGTGTGTGTGGTGGTGTGTGCCAGGGTGTCGTCTTGTCTGACAGTGCGCATTTTTTGTGGTTATTCTGCGTGGTGCATGCGAGGGTGTTGTCATCTGACAGTGCACATCGTTTAGACTTATTCTGCGCGTACATGTGCAGAATAAATATTATTCAGTTTACTTTGATATCTCGATTACGCTCTCCTCCAACAAGTTCTGGCTTAATGGAAGACCTTGTCTGCATCGTATGGACTCGCTAAACCAAAATCACACAACAATTAACCCTTGTACAAGTCAGTTTAGCCTTACCGAAGATAGATTTTAGTATCCCGAAATGGATGGTACAAAATCATATGGCATCTGATGCGGAAAAGGTATATATGTAAGCCGTATCATGCGGTTTCCGCACGACCACAAATCCGCACGACCAGCCGTATCATACGGCATCCATAATGCCATATTTCCGTATAAATGGAAGCCGTATATACGGAGGATACGGATCCGTACCATGCGGATCCGTATCATGCGAATCCGTACCATGCGGATCCGTAATACCATAATTCCGTATGTACGGATCCGTATCTTCCGTACATACGAATTTTTTACTAGGGGAACCTCTGCTTCCGTGATAGCGTTGCTTAATAACTCGTTGGGTTTTCCAGTGTACTTAGGTGTGTCATACTTCTGAGTAGAGCTGTGCGCCGCCGCGCCGCCGCCGCCGCATGTTTTTGCTCACGCCGCTCGCGCCGGCGCCGATGTCCCGAGAGTGACGACGCCGCCGCCGTCGCCGCGCAATAATTGTGGCGCGCCGCCGTTAGTCTCATTTTTTTACCCAAACGGGTAATCTGGACATAAAATACATCACTTCACCGGGGAGCTCTTCGCGATGAGTCCATAATGGACACTCAATTTCAGCAGCCGTTGATTGGCGGGAGCTCGGCCAGCAGCGCTCCATCTTTTGCGGTTCTTCCTCTACAACGTCATTTTGAAGTCACAAAGTTTTCACAACTCTCGAGTGAAATTAGTGGAACGGAATGCGCTTAAACTACAGACGGGAAAAATAGGAGAGAGCGCACCGAGCATCTATAATCCAACTTCCTCTGAAGCCCCTACATCCTATAGGGCTCGTGTTACAATTTTCACTTTGCTCTTGTTTCTTTTCCTTTTTCTAGGTGAGCTCATGAGGGAAAAAAATTCACGAGAGCGCGCGCCTAGTGTCCATAAAGCAACCTCCTCCGACGCCGCTACCGCTTTGTACTCTATGCTCTGGTCACAGTTCCCAGCATGCTCCTGTTTCATTTTTTGTGGCTGGGGAGTTATTCTCGTCGTGTGCCCCTAGTGGACTGTCTGTTTTGGCCACAATTGACTGACTACAGTTCGCCGACCAGTGGGCCGCCTGTTTCCAGTGCTTCTTCCGCAACGTCATTTTAATGTCACGAAGCTTTCACAGCTCTCGACACTAATGAGGTGGACGGAATGCACTTCAACGCAACGAACGCGGCGCGCTGGCATCCGCTCTTGTGCGTAGCTCTAGGAGGCCGTGCATAAATTCTGATCGCGTTAAGTCAGGGGTTGGCAACTTTTCCAGGCGGATGTCCAAGTTGCTAGAAGCCGACAAATTAGGGGAAGGGGGAAGAGGCTTTGCAGGCAAACAACAAAGATGGGGTGAATTGAGAATAATGTACAAAACTGGGTTAGAAATCATATTTATTTTCAGCGCGCATGTCACAAGGTCAAAATTCACAAACATGGCTTACAAGCGAAAATCCCATTTTAGGTCAAACCTGCCATGTCGGCCTTCAGATAGGAAGCCTAGTAGCACTCGTTTAGGGTCTAGTTGGTGCATTCTTTCAGAAACTAAGGATTGCACAAAAAAGGCACACGAAAGACGGAGACGACGACATCCCTGCGCAATGTCGTCGACACCTGCGCAGGTGTCGTCGTCTCTGTCTTTCGGGTGCTGTGTTTTTTTGCGCAATCCTCATTTTATGAAAGATAGGAAGTGATATAAGAAGGGGGGGCGTTGTTGACGTAGTGCCGGGGCGCGTAACACTGCCCCACGGGCCGCATGTGGCCCGCGGACCGCAGGTTGCTGACCCCAGACGTAAGCCATCAAATTAGGTTTAATGCCTCTGCCTGTCTAACGCACCTGTGAAGGTTGGTACGCATTCCCTGGATCGTTCTCAAATATGTCGGACACATTTGCAAGTTCATATGCCAGTTCATATGCAAGTTCAGACTTGACAAGTTAATGTTTCTGTAAATTTCTTCCAGTGTCTTCTACGCAAGTATTGTGATGGCGGGTTCGGTTAATCAACGTGGTCATGAGCAAACATCACGGCTCACAGCTTTTTCGAGTAACTGAATGCGCTTTGCAGAAATGGACTGTGGACATCTTCCATAGATGGCCACATCGAGAATAGTTCCGTGGAAGTTCTATCTTTCTCTCCTCCAGAAGTCTCAAGAGGACTGCCTGAGCTGAATGTTGCGGCGTCCTCCAGCGTTAAAGGGCGACAACCCAACTCGCTGTATAGCATATTCGTGGTCTTCGATAACTTAATTGTGCATAGATAAGCGAAATAGATAAGTAATGCATATCGATGGGTTAATGCACTTTCCTCCATTCATTTTACTCGAGTAAGTCTATAAAATAAATAGAAAAGTAAAGGCAATGAAAAACTTGGAGTAACCGATAGCTGAGCTAGCTGGTAGGAATTCATGTTAAAACAACACGACGTGAAAATGTAGAAAGAATAGTGAAGTCAAGAGAGTGACCACTTAGTTATCTTTCACGTAGACCATCACACGCAAGTGCGTGATAGGTATCGCCTTTTGCCTGGGAATGAACAGACAATTATTTCAAACGCTGAGCACTTTAGGGGCACGGGCTGTCGTATGCTCTCAATGTATGCCGTCATCGTACGCTGTAATAGTATGCGGTCGTAGCTTGGCGTTACGCAGGCAAAACCACGAAGAGCATAGCCATCTCATATTGAGCCCGCGATCACGCCAAGGAGAACTCTTCTTCCTTTTGTTTTTCGAGCGCCTTGATGATATAAGTGCGGAGCACTCTAGGGGCCTGGATTGTCTTATGTTGTATGATATCGCCGCTTGGCGTAAAACAGGCAAAACCACGTATAAAAATTTGAAAAAAACAGGAAGCAAGCAAAAAAGAGAAAGAGAGAGAGAAAGAAAGGAAGACAATATGAATAAATTTAGAAAGAGAGAAAAAAGCTAGATAAAGAGAGAGGAAGAACTCAATAGAAATAAAAAGAGAAAAAAAGACAGAAAATACGGTAAAACAAAAATAGAAACAAAGAGCGGAGGAAAGAAAATGAAAACCGAAGAGAAACAACGAAGGCTGCCCAGCTCTGCACTACCTTCAGGTTTGGCACCACTAATGCGAAGCTGCCTTCACTTTTTTAAATGCGAAGATTTCTTAACGAACATCGGCGACTTTGAGCGTATCTAGCTATCTATCTATCTAGCCGCCTACGACTTTGTGCTCTCCTGGCCGTATCGTTAATGTAATTTATACCAAATTCGGTATATCATAACATGACCGCATGACGCACATAAATGGCTGGTCATATCATGAAAATCATGAATAACTTATCATGAAAAGTATGATTTACATGCCACGCTGATGGCGCGCTCGCGGCCGTTTTGTTTGCTTCATATACACCAAATTTGGGATTGAGTGGCTTGACTGTATGACGAACATAAATGACAGATGGTAATATGCAAAAAATGACGTGCATGTCATGAACAACATGATTTACATGCCGGGCTCATGGCGCGCTCGCGGCCGTTTCGTTAGCTTGATACACACCAGACTTGGTTTTGAGTGACGTGACTGTATGACGAACATAAATGACAAGTTGTAACGTAGAAATCATGACTTGTCATGTGTGACATGACTTGCATGCCATGCTCATGGCGTGCTCGCGGCCGTTTCGTTAGCTTGAGATACACCAAATTCGGTATTGAGGGACGTGACTGTATGACGAACATAAATGACAAGTGGTAATATGAAAATCATGACATGGCATGAGCGACATGACTTGCATTCCACGCTCATGGCGTGCTCGCGGCCGTTTCGTTAGCTTGAGATACACCAAATTCGGTATTGAGTGGCATGGCTGTATGACGAACATAAATGACAAGTGGTAATATGAAAATCTTGACATGTCATCAGCGACATGACTTGCATTCCACGCTCATGGCGCGCTCGCGGCCGTTTCGTTAGCTTGATGTACACTAAATTTGGTATTGTGTGACATGACTGTATAACGAACATAAGTGGCAGGTGGTAACATGAAAATCTTGGCATGCATGTCATCTACAACGTCATTTACATGCCACGCTCATGGTGCGCTCGTGGCCGTTTCGTTAGCTTGATATACACCAAACTTGGTATTGAGTGACGTGATTGTATGACGAACATAAATGACAAGTGGTAATATGAAAATCATGACTTGTCATGTGCGACATGACTTGCATGCCACGCTCATGGCGTGCTCGCGGCCGTTTCGTTAGCTTGAGATACACCAAATTCGCTATTGAGTGACATGACTGTATAACGAACATAAGTGGCAGGTGGTAACATGAAAATCTTGGCATGCATGTCATCTACAACGTCATTTACATGCCACGCTCATGGTGCGCTTGCGTCCAGTTCGCTAGCTTGATATACACCAAAATTGGTATTGCGTGACGTGACTGTATGAAGAACATAAATGACAGGTCCTTACATGTAAAACATGACATGCAAATTATGTAAAGCATGATTTGCTCCTTCCTGGCTGCTTCGCATTACATCGATTCCCACAGTGCGTGGGATCTGCCGGCTTTTTTTCTACCGTCGTTTCCGCCGCTGTACGATTTTTCAATTAGCTGTGTTTGCGGTGTCTTGACTACTCTCTTGTTTCCGTGTTGGCGGAAACCCCGTCTTTTTATGGGCCCCAAAACATCCTCTGAAAATACAAAATCGAGCGCATTGTTCTCTTTTCGCGTTTCTCGTTTTTTTGGCGCTCTTCATGACGCCACAACGGTGAATCACGTGACATGATTAGGGCATACTCTCGATTGGTTCATATACGAGAAATATCAGTTGTGAATTGTCGCCTACCATGTCTTGCATTGTATTCGCCCAGCCGTTCTTCCGCAGCTCGCATGTTTATCGTGCGCGATGAACTGATTTCGCTCCTTTTGTGAGTTTCCGAATGCGCAAGCGGAAATAACAGCGTGTAGCCGACTAGCTCGAAATCCCGATAGGCTCGATGCTTAGCGCCAACTTTGTGCACATACTTTCTGAAGAATAAGTGTCGAGAAGATATCGCCTGTAAGAACTGTAGTGAAAGTGAGAACGAAAGCAATGGAACAGGTCCCGAATTATTTGATTCGTCCAACGGACGAACTCTTTACAGCGAAGACGATGAGCTCTGAAGAAAGGCCAGCCCGCATCCACGGTTATTGTATATTTTTTACTGCGATAACGATTGTATGGACACTGTGTACAGATTTTCATCGTCGCCGTCATGTTCAGTATAAATCAATAACAGTCCAAATCAATAACTTTTGTGTGCGCATCGTATGCTGTACTCGGGAGTAAAAGCTCGCGAGCGCTAGCGAGGAACACGGCTGAAGCATAGATGAAACAAGCTGCCCATCTCCGTCGCACGGAGGGTGCAGACGATTACAGGGCGCATGCTATAGCATCACTCCACGTGCGAGGCCTGCCGTCGATTCCTCCTCAACCAGAAAGCAAACGCCTTGTCCGTCTTTCGCTGGGCGAAGGAGTATGAATGGACACCGGGCTAGAGGGACTGCGTGGCTGGAGCCGCCGCTGTGAACTTTGACTATAAGTGCGCGGTCACATCGTTAAACGGCTCCTATACCCTTCAACTTTCGAGCTACTGATACGAAAAACTGCACGAAAACAGCTTTTTTTCCTGGAGGCGACCGCATGCTCTTACACCAGCGTTTTGCAATTGAGCGAGATCGGATGAAAAATATTTTTTTTTACTATGTGGGGCTTTATGTCCCAAAATCACGATATGATTATGAGGGACGTCGCAGTGGAGGGCTCCGGCAATTTTGACCATCTGGTGTTTTTTAACGTGCACTGACATCGCACAGTACACGGGCCTCTACCATTTCGCCTCCATTGAAATGCGACCGCCACGGACGGGATCGCACCTGCGACCTTCGGGTCAGCAGCCGAGTACCCTAGCCACTGATCCACCGAGGCGGACCCGGATGAAAAAAAAATTTGCCGCTAGCCTTAGTTCGTTATAGCATTACATGTTGTTATCGCATTCACTGCTTCGCCCTTTCGGGGAAACATATTTTTTTGGACAGGATAAATTTCTCGCCTAACCAAGTCTTGAATATCAAATCAACCCCCCCCCCCCCCCCCCCCCGCCGCGCGCCGCGCCGCCGCCGGTCCGATGAACCCCGCGCCGGTATCGCGCCGCCGCCGGAGGTGGAAACACCGGCGCGCCGCCGCCGACGATTTTGGTACCGGCACACAGCTCTACTTCTGAGTAGGAGGCAGGTGTTTACGCCAGAGGTCGTCGATGAGGCTGTCGAGATCGTTTTTGTGTGCTTGTAGAACTTTGTTTATGCTGTGGTTTTGATGTGAGCGTGATGTGGTAGGGCCTAATAAGTGGCGCAGTAGTTTCCATGTGCGCTTGTTGTCAAGCTTTTCATGCATACTTTCACACAGCTGGCCCCACTGCTGACAGGCCAGTTGCGTGGCGTACTCCTGGATCTGCAGGACTAATTTGGCAATTTTAAGTCGTAGCCTGTGTTTGTCTGTAAGACCAGAACAGCTTGGGACCGCGGCGCATTGGATCGCGTGCCTGGGATCTGTTGTCAAGGGCCGAGATGTCCTGGGTTTGACTCGCGTTCACGGAACATTTTTTTCCTTTTCCATGTGTGCATTTTTCAACGTCATTTCCATTACGGAAATGCGTCTCAGAAGTCTTAGTGGACCCCGGTATAAAAACTTTTGCGTTAGAAAACGTCAGGCATACGCGAAAAGGGCAGTAAAGTGACAGCGAAAGATGGAAAGGAGTATTTCCTGAGCTTATTCTAGACTCTCTTGGGGTCATTAATAGTTGCCCTGATAACTTGGAACTTACGCAGTAAGCCATAAATAATTTTTTTAAAGTTGGGGAGCACAGATTACGCCATGATGCGTCATTCTGCGGATTAGCGGTGCACCCGCTACACATCCGCAAGACATTGTGCGTATTTTGTTAATGCGGTGGCTCATGTCGATGAAGAACTCTCGTGGAGCCCTTTGTAATGGGTTGGAACATTTAAACGACCCACTAGTTACGCAATTCGCATTGTCTGACGCCTTGTTGTTATTTATTCTTCTGCCACGCTATACTACACATGTGAACGTCGTTCCTTTCGTACATCAACGCTGTATAGGTTCTTTTTCCGAGGGAATTTCAAGCACAGGAATGGCTATGTGATGAAATACTGGGCTGCTATGGAGAGGGCCTGGGTTCGTACAGCGTTCTATCCTCAATAATTTTGCTGATTTTGTTTCGTATTTCGCGCGATAGCACTTGCGGACACAGGAGGTGACGGACAACTACGGCGTCAGCAACGGCCATTGTTGCGATCACATAACAGCATTCGATGTCGAAGGGCACCTTTTTACTGACCTTTATTTTGTAGAATGGCAACAGAGAACGACAAATGCAAGCTAAATCCATAAATCACAAAGAGGGTTTGCAACCGCAGTGCGAGTAATGAATGCCAAGGTGCCCCTGCATCACATTGGGCATGTTATTTCAGCACCCACGCAGGCTCGTTGACACATCTGCCGGTCTCACCAGCAAATGCCTTTCCACATGTCAGTGAGGTCGAATAGACGACTCCTACGGCGCAGGCAATGTAGCGTGACCTTTGCGCAAGAGAGCAAGAAGCAGAGTTGTCGCCAGGTGCGTTTGCGCGCTTGCATAGTATCCGGAATTTTTCAGGAACCGAGAAAACCACTTGAACGCTGCCGACATTACCCTTTTCCGCCCATGTGGTACACGCGGCTGTGCTACAGATGATTGTTCCTGCCTAATGCACTACATTCAGTTGCTATCGTATACCGTCGCCATTCCCTTTTCCAACTTTCTCATTTTCACGCGCTCTTCCTGTTCCCGCGCACTTGCAATACATGGTAAGCTATACATTGTTTTGGATACGTGGCGCCAAGCCAAGCGGTGACATAAGCTGAGAGCATAAGATGACAGCATATTCCCCTTCCTCCTTCTCCTCCTTCTCTTCCTTTTTCCTTCCTCCTTGCCATCACATCTCTGCTCCACAGCCTCTCTTAACTTCCCCGCCTGCTTGCAATACATGTCTATGCCATACATGGTTTTGAATGCGTTACGTCAAGCGATGACAACAGCATATGATGCCAGCATGTGACAGCCCTGGCTTGTTCATCAATCACGACAATGCCTCCCCACACACGACCTTAGGAGTGCACAAATTTGTGTCATCTCGAAGGCGGTATAACGTAGCCCACCCTCCGTATTCGCCAGATCTTCCCCACGAGAGATATTTCCTATTCCGTCAAATTGAAAAAAAAAAACTAAAAGATAAGGATTATGACGATGTGTAGGTGATAAAAAGAACTTTTTAAAGGGCACTGGATGATATAAACGTTCAAAGATCCCATATATGCTTCGAACAATGGAAACAAAGGCTTCAGAAATGCTTCGCGTCTCAATTAGAGTGCTTTGAAGGTTGCTCAAGGAATTCTGTGAAATAGATCAAGAGTGAATGGGTCTGTGCGTGATTGAAGCGTGGACAGAATTCTCTACGTGTAGCCATTGACAGTGTGAATGACATCGTCCAATCGTGCTTATCAACCCGAACTGATGCTCAAGGCTATCAACCATTCGCTATTCTCAAAGCTGACTTGTTTTAGTTCTTTGAATCTATCACTCACTAAATTTCCACTACTGTCTTTAACAACCGTAACACGTATGCCAGGCAGTCAGTGAACTTTGTCTGCAGATGACCTTTTATCACCCGCCACGGCATTTTCAAAAAGACGTGCTCTTCGCAGTTAGCCGTCCATTTTTTCCACATGAGTTCGGACTTCAAATGTCTTTCGTAGAGAACATCGGTCGATGGACGGACTATCCTTCCTCGGATCGGCGTCTCTTGGTACACAAAACGACAACTTTTCCTTGCACGTCTTGTGCCCCCGCATTACAGCAGCGTAGAAAACATTTTCTCCACATTATGACATGCGCTACAGTGCGCGGCGCATACTCACAAAAATTCGCGAAAAATGATAATGTGCTTGAACTTTTCCATTTGCTCAATGAAGAAGACAAGCCCGTAATAACTAGCTTCATCTATCGTTGAGAGCCAGCAATTACAGCGAGTGTGTGTTATTCCCTCTTCACGGCCCGACGCGCAGTTCGCACACATCACTTATTCTTCCACCTTGGTTGGCACTTTGTGAGGCTGTCGCTGGTGAACATGTTGGCGATGAATACGTGAGCCCAGTGTAATGTCCGGACACATTCAGGCCACCGATAGTTACGCACTTCCCGTGAATTGATGCCTGGTGGGAATTATGTATCAATCTGCCACGTCATATTGCATGCTGAAACGTGGTCATCAAAGCACTGGTGGGACTCCGAGGTAGAATACTTCTTCAATTACAGATTCAATCCTGTTTTATTTTTTTATCATTGTAACTGAGAACAAGCGGTTGTGCTGGCGGCAGACAACATCGAATCAACGAAGTGCCCTTACGCATCCATAAGGCGACACGCGTACCTACGCAGCGGCTTTCTTTGCTGATGATTTTTCTGATGATGATTATTAAATATGCCTGATTGCTTTGTGAAGTGCGAGTCTTTTAAACACCGCTCGTTTCGCAATTCACATGTCTTGATGACTAGCGCTTCTACGCTTCTTTCGCAGAATACTACATGCGTTTAGAAGACTCGCCCCGCTACATAAAATTCATATCTAGTCACTTCAATAAAATCGTGTAACGTCTCGTAACAGGACTCATGAGATTAAAATCGCGTAACATGACGCGTAATCAATATGACGCAGCATCGCGTAACAGCAAGTCACGTATCATGTTCGCATCATAAACACGTAACAAGTCACGTGATATGTTCCTGCCGAAATCCCGGTAACCGCTATTCACGCGAGTGAAATGACGGAACGAACGTAACAACTAGTCACATGATTGAAATCACGTAACAGTTAGTCATGTGATATATCCGACATAAACCGCGTAATAAATAATGTGGCTAAAACTACATAACCGCACATAACAGCTAGTCAAGAGGCACGTTCTCGCCAAAAACCGCGAGAAATGGGAGAAAAACCACGTAAAATTCTGCAACAGTAGTCAAGTGAACAAAATGTTGTAGCTCATGTCACAACTAGTCAGGCGACTAAAATCAAGTAACACCACGTCACTAGATGCGTGACATGTTCCCGCCCAAATCCGCGTGACACATGCGTAGTGTCAGGAACCGACCATAAGACAATAGCCAAGCTAGTCATGTTTAGAGAGACTTCCAAAAAGTTTGGAAGTCTTAAATCTAGCAAAATCTTGAGATTACCAGCAAAACTTATTAGGTCGAATACAACCTCCTCTGTTGGTTCCAGCCTTGCGCCACTGGTGCAAGCTGCACATTTTTTATTATTTATTTTATTTGCATTTTTCTTGATTTCTCGGTCACGGACAAAGCTGACATTTTGCTCACAGCAACGCCGCCGGCATCAACGCCGACACCGGAATTTCTGTAAACGAGTGCTTTAACGTCATCTCGTCAATATCAATTGATCAGCTATCGTCTCGCACAGTCAAGGTAAAACGCCATGCCTGCGCGGAGCGCGCAGCAGAGTTACAGCTTTTCTAAAACCCGTTGCAAACTCTCATGGGGATACTAATAGAAGTACGCTTTCAAGGTACCCACTACTCCATTAATTACTTCGGTGGCTGATAACGGCGAAGAATTATGGCTGAGCCCTTTGTAATGGGTTGGAAACATTTAACGACCCACTCGTAATGTAATTCATAGTGTGTGATGCCTGGTTACACAATTCGCATTCTATGACGCCAGTTGTTTTTTTACTATTCTACGACGATATATTGCGAATGTTAACGTGGTTCCTTCCGGACATAACGCTTGCATAGGATTTTTGTGCGCAAGTGTTTCGAGCACAGGCATGGCTGTTCACCTAAAAGACATTTACTACGAAATAAAATTTAAACCGTACTGGTGTGGTACCCCTTCTTGGTGAGGTGCTTGGCCTCACCACATTTTGTGTATAACACGACATGCCCAACTCTCGCTGCTGTACTGCACTACGTTAGTCGTCGAGTGTTTCATTAGTAACGCCAGTGCGCTTATTGTCGCTGTGTCATTGTGCTTGTTTGATACTATTAATGTCATCTATGTTCATTGTAACTCAAAATTTAATTAAATACCGTAAAAGAAAGAATGGCACAGGAATGGCTCAGCGGTAGAATACTGGGCTGGCATGGTGTGGAACCAGGTTCGAACCCCGTTCCGTCCGGGACATTTTTTATTTCGTTTTACAGCGAAAGCTGTTATGAGATCACAACAAGGGCCGTCTTTGCACCGTAGTTGTCCGCCGGCGCCCCCCGCCGGTGTCCGTAACCACTATCGCACGAAAGAAGAAAAAAAGAAATATTACGGAATGGGAATTGAACCCGCGCCCTCTACGTGGCAGCCCAGTACTCTACCACAGAGCTACGCCGCACATGAAACTTCGTTGCAAACTGACCATATTCCGGCTTCTTGCCGCGTAAGGAATCGCGTTAACATGCGTAATAAAGCGTTTTAGAACAGTAAAGTAACAACCAGGCATCACACAATGCGAATTGCGTAGCGAGTGGGTCGTTGAATGCTCCAACTCATTAGAAAAGCCACAGGCATAATGCTTCATCGTCGTCAGCCACAGTATTAACAAAGTATACATAAAGCGTTGTAGCTGTGTAGCGGGTACCGGGCTTTTCCGAAGGATGATGAATAGTGGCATAGTTGACGCTTCCCCACTACACAAAAGTTATGATGATTGATGACGTAGTGGGTACCATCCCAGTGTGCTTGTAGTAGTTACCCCAATAGTGCTTAAAAACACTGGGGGATTCTTAAGCTTCGCCTTTAAGAGTTGAACGCGATAGCGATGTCCTTTCCTAGTGCGTACTTCAACCCCTTAGTGCATACCACGTAATGGGTAGCATGCTTTGAAGTATCAGCATTTACGCGCATAAAATGTTTTCGAAGTTCCTATGTACCAACTACGTGCTCTTAAGGGAATGCGCGCCGTACGTGTGTGCCTTTCGTAATGGGCAGCCGGCTTTAAACCACGATGTCGTCATGATATTCGCATGTTGTGACGCCCAATGACAATGTACGCTGGTACCACGCAGTATTACTGCGATAGTACATATTTTATTGTGACGGACAATATGATGATTTTTAGCTCACAAGCAACGACGCCGACACCGACGCCGGAATTTCTGCGAAACGATCTCTTTAACACTTCAGAAGAACTTGTGTTTGGCCAAGTTGCTCCTGTGTTCTACGGCACCGCGCCGGAGCCCCCCAGCTGTTTCAGAACACCTTCAAGGAATCTCATTAAGAAGTCCCATTAACGATAGGGTCTGGATATCAGAAAGTCGTAGGCGGCTAGATAGATGGATAGAAAAAAATGGTTTGCATTTAAAAATATCTGACGACAGAGCTTTCCTTGTAGACAGCTTGCGTCAATCCCGCGGCCTGAACTATGAATAGCAAAGGTAAACGGAAAATTCCTAAAACCCGCTTGCGGAGGAAGCACTTGGTGAATTTGACCTTCATACCTTGAGTTAAATGTCCTGAGGTACATACGTAGGAAGGGGCATTTAACGTTTATTTTTGTTCTTCAGAAACAACCCTAATGAGAACTAACAAATAATCAAGCCAAGCAAAGTACAGCAGATGTTCTTTTCTTAATTTGGCGTAGGTGCATATCGGTCAATAGTACTGTAGTAAACTGTTCGGTATTACTCGCCATAGCGGGAACACGCCGTATCCGAGTAGCCAAAAAACATTGCGAATAAAGGTAAAATCACCATCCCCTTGGCCTTGCAGGACAGAATTACACTGAAAAATTGAAATCGTCGCTCGTGTCTCTTATGAGAAATCAGCTGGCTCCAGCCATCGCACCCTTTCTTGACCAACACCCTCCTCGCGAAAGTGCGTCGTAGTTAGAGTGTTGCTGCAATCATTTTAAATGCGAAGCATTTCTTGGCGAACATCGGTGGCTTTGAGCGTATCTATGGTCCCCAGGTGTACTTCATCGCTTATTTTAAACGCGTCATTTAGACGCCATAAAGTACATCTTGTGCAAGGGAACGTAATCGGGTATTTCTTTCTCTGTTTTCTTTTTTTTGCATCCCGTGCGCGGGAAACGTCAATCAACGACATTCTACCTGGCTCCAGAGAATTCAACCCCTCAAAGAACACTTTTTTTTCTGCAGTAGCTTACGCGATGCTTGCTGGACAAGCTCTTGTGCGACGAGGTACATCGAAGCGATATTTAAAAGGATCGATGTACTACATACGTTTTGATTTGACCTGGCTCTCTATATTTTTAACAGATCATGCATGCATTGCCCTTGAACAAGACACGCATAAAACAGAAATGTAAGATTGATGGAATTAATAAATATTTGCCGGTAAACATGACGCCAGTTTGGTTTTCTTTTTTTAATTTTTATATCATCCTGAGTTGCCAATGCGCACAACTGAAGCATGGCTTATAGATTTCGCATAAAAATATGGTCATAAACTGGGTATCACGGATTGTACTGATTGAAAAAGTTATGCACTTGCGTTGTATTGCACCGAGTGTACAATTATGGTGCTGTTTAGACGGCGAGAATTAATCATAGCAAGGACATAGGACATATGTACGTTTGGTGTCATTTACCATCGTTCTTAGGACAGTTGGCATCGTTACCAATATGGCAACAAAAGAAAATGTAAATTTAGCAGCCCCAATGTTTATTTTTTTTCTTTTCGTCGAAATCTTGCTGCCGTCTCACGTGCTCCAAAGGATCATATGAATACTATATCAAGTAATCAGACAGAGGTTGCTTGATTGCGCGTTGTCTTTTAGCTGAGAGCCCCAGGTCTATATACATATTGTGATGTTTTAGCATGTGCTTTGAAAATTTCGGAATTATCTCATTTGTGACTCAAAGTACATCAAGCACTGTGTCGAGGAAGCTTAATAAGACTGGATGATGAAAAAGAGAAGTTAAATTTAAAGGCAGTGTAAGGACCGCAGCCCTGTCAACGTGCTGGTAACGTCAACAAGAAAAGTTTCGCTGAACACAGTAAAATATCAACAAATATGTGCACACTGCAAGGTAGAGAATATCGAGAAGAAATTAAGGAAGAAATAAAACGACATCATTATATAATAAACACACAATTACTTACGTCTGCTTTTTTCACCAACATACCACATCCAGTAGGAGCTGTCAGCCACTCCTTTAATGGCCTACTTTTCCACAATAAGTTAGCAAGAGACAACCAATTCGCAAGTAAAATACTCCTGTAGCTACCGCACGCCGCTGTGAACTTAAGTTCGAAATCTGGCGTTCCAATCGGCGACGTAAATAAATGACGCGCAACTGAAATTCACTGAACACAAGCCTCAATGATTACACATAGTATTAACCAACTGAACAGCATGCAGGTGCGCAAGTGAGGTATGCTTCAACTATCAGTCCAAACACGCAATCGGTCACTATGAAGCGAACCTGAACAATAAAAGCTAGCGCGAACACTAAATATTTACCAAGTGTCCATGTAAACGTCGTTTGACTGAGCTCATGACATTACGTTTACTACTCCGCACCTGGCGAATCCAGATGGAACATGTATACCACGAAACGAGACAGATGAAGTTATGAAGCGAGTTCGCGAGAACACGGTAACAATCATCACACATTTCATTCACACTCATGTCGCTTACCACTCAGTTCATTCATAACCATCGATGACTCGTAATCACTTCTCATATCCTTTTGAAGAAGCACATGCAGGCATATTGCAGTTCCACCAAGCATAACACGACACCGAGATGGAGAGGCCGATCCCTTCGCAGCGCAAAGCTCGTATGGATGTATAGGTGGATGCTATGATGAGCCCCTTTATAACGGGACGGGCACATGCGCCCCACCTGGCTCGACAAAAGAAATGGAAAATCCACCCCCCCCCCCCCCCTTTTTTTTTTGAAGCTGACCTGATGTCTTGTCTACTTCGATTAAATGTATCCAACTGTAAAAAAAAGGCAAACAAGCAAACAAAACTTAAATTTACAGCTCAGTGCTCTGCCCCTTTCTGCTTAATGTCCTTACTTTACCCGATATTTATTTTTTACCTTTCTCTCTAGTTTTCAAATACCAATGCTTAACTGCCTCTAACTTATTTCAATCGCGGGCGTGTTCAGCTCTCCATTGTCGTTCCTAAAACGCAAGGCTTCATGTTATCTTGTGAGCAAACGTAACCCTGCGTGGATGTCCCCACATTCAATCAGTCCACATTCAACCAGATCACGCTCCGCCACTTCCTTATCTGCCCCACTTCATGCAGATTGTTCATCTTCTTTACTGAATCTCGCTTGATAACTACGTGTTCTAAGGCAAGCCGACCTGGCTTCAAACAGTTAAGCGCTTCCCCCTGGATTACCATAAAACGCATCTCTCCTTATTTCGTTTTTTCCCTTTCGGTAGTTACGCAGAGCCGTTTTTTAAAGCGAGAACTGTTATGAGATCACAACAAGGGCCGTTTTTGCGCCGTAGTTGTCCGCCGCCGCCCCCCGCCGGTGTCCATAAAGACTATCGCACGAAATAAGAAAAAACTATATAAATAAAAGCTACCTATGACAGAATGGGAATCGAACCCGGGCCCTCTGCGAGGCAGCCCGGCACTCTACCCCTGAGCTACGCTGGTGCTTGAAACTGCGTTGCGAACTGACGCTATGCCGGCTTCATATCGGGTAAGGAATCGCGCTAACATGTGTAATAAAGCGTTTTAGAACAGTAAAGTAACAACCAGGGGTCACACAATGCGAATTGCGTAACGAGTTGGTCGTTCAATGCTCCAACCCATTACAAAAGTCTGAGGCGTAGTTCTTCATTGTCGTCAGCCACAGCATCAACAAAGTGCACATAATGCGTTACAAGTGTGTAGCGTGTACCGCAGTTTTCCGAAAATGACGAATAATGGCATAGTAGACGCTTCCACGCTGCATAAAAATTATGATGATTTATAGCGTAGTGGGTACCATGCAAGTGAGCTTGAATAGTAGTTGCCCAAATAGTGTTTAGAAAAGCTTCTGGAAAGGCCGTTCTTCCAGCTTTCCCTGTGACTGTGCTGCGCGTTGTGCGCAGGCGTGGCGGTTTTTCTTTACCATCGCTGACATTCAGTTAATTATCACCGCCTCTCTGACATTTCGCTAAACGGTCTTTGTTGCTATATCGCCTACAGCCGTATATTTACTGGTGAGCGCCCTTGTTCTTTTTCTCCACTGTGTGCCAACGTTCTTCCTACAAAAAAAAAACTCAGCGCACGCTAGCAGCGCTCGACGGCTTGAAAAGGAAATGGCCGCCGCTGCTCAATGCTGCGCGCAATGAGCCTGGGTTTGCCGCACTCTGAAATTTTTGCAGTGACTGAAGTCTAATAGTGACGAGCGTACCCTCTTTCGGCGATACAAGAAAGGGTGACACGCGTGGCGCCCCATCTAGTAACGGTAATCTAGTAACATTGGTATCAACAGTCTCGGGAATAAAGGGCACGAGTCGGGCGTTGCACACTTGTTCAATTTTCTGTAAGCCTTGCAGAAAAAAGCGACGATCCGTTTTAGATGCGAAGCATCTTGTGCTCGGGGCTCTGTCCGTCCCTCCCGCGTCCCGCGTCCGGCCATTTTCATGAAGTAGGGAAGCACCCATTATGCGAACCAGAACACTGTAGTAATAAGAAAGCCGTCAACCACTACCGAAGTTATCAGAGTCATGGCCGAGAGCACAGAGAGGCTGCTTAGCAATGGCTGGGCAGGTGGTGTCTGTCACCCAGGTTCACCCCATTCCTTGATCTTGCTTGCATGTTTTTGGAGGGGGCTAAGTCCGTCCCTCGTTCCCGCGTCCCGAGTCCCTCACCACCACCGCGCATGCGCGTCCGGACCGCTGCCGGATGAGCGCCCGGACCGCTGCCGTGAAATCAGAGCGGCGGCGTTCCTCCCGCTCAAGCTAATTATCTCCCCGCTGCTTCGCATCCACACATGGTTCCCTTTAGCGGGAGATTGGGATTTTTTTTAGATGCGAAGCATCTTATGCTCGGGGCTCTGTCCGTCCCTCCCCGCATCCCGCGTCCCGCGTCCCCCGTCCCGCGTCCGGCCACTTTCATGAAGTAGGGAAGCACCCATTATGCGAACCAGAACACTGTAGTAATATGAAAGGCCGTCAACCGTACCACAGTCATCAGAGTCATGGCCGAGAGCACAGAGAGGCTGCTTAGCAATGGCTAGGCAGGTGGTGTCTGTCGCCCAGGTTGAACCCATTCCTTGAGCCATGGCCGAGAGCACAGAGAGGCTGCTTAGCAATGGCTAGGCAGGTGGTGTCAGTCGCCCAGGTTGACCCCATTCCTTAATCTTGCTTGCATGTGTTTGGAGGGGGCTTAGTCCGTCCCTCCTTCCCGTGTCCCATACCACCACAGCGCATGCGCGTCCCCTCCCCTTCTCTCTCCTACGCTCAACCCATTTCTCTCCTCTAGGAATCCTCTACTCTACGGAGCAGCCTCCGCGTCCCACCCCCCCCCCCCCCAGCGCATGCGCATCCCCTCCCCTAACCTCTCCTACGCTCACCCCCCTTCTCTACTCTAGGAATCATCTACTCTACTGAGCGGAGCCCGCGTCCCACAGCGCATGCGCGTCCTCTCCCCCCTCTCTCCTCTAGGAATCCTCTACTCTACGGAGCGGCTCCCGCGTCCCACACCCCCACAGCGCATGCACGCCCCACCTCTCTCTCTCCTCTCCAACGGTCCCCCCCCCCGTCCTTTCCTCTAGGAATCCTCTACGGAGCGGCGCGCACGATAGCTGGTGTGACAGCTGCATACTCCGCTGGGGGCGGCACGGCAGTTCCGCGGTATGAAAGTGACGGAGCGCGCGCGCGCCTCAATCTCTCTCCTTTGCAGCGCCGCGATGAGCGCCCGGACCACTGCCGTGAAATGAGAGCGGCGGCGTTCCTCCCGCTCAAGCTAATTATCTCCCCGCTGCTTCGCATCCACACATGGTTCCCTTTAGCGGGAGATAATGAATTTTTTGTTTTATCAAGGACTAGACGAAGGCCTATAATAATGCCTGCGACGAGCATTTTGTATACTTGTTCCGCGATCACTGGACGCTCTCGTTCAGCCAACTTTCGCGAAGGTACGTGTATTGGGGAATGGTCACTTGTTGGTTTACCATGTAGAAGCAACTTCGTACAACAAAGTTATGCTGTATTGTATCCTGTCGGCTGCGTGATAGTCATGAGCGAGGCAGAGACAACAGCCGCATGTCGGGCAAACTGATGTACTATCTGTCACTTCGTCCTTTTCCCTCGCTGTCCATTTCGTGCCACACGGCTGTCGCGCCACTCTTCATTTTATATATTGTTAAGTCTACGAAAGGGTTTGTTCAGACGCGACGTAAAGGTAGACACGAAGGTGCTGAAGGAGCGCGCACCGAGGACCTTTTCCACTAGGTGACCGTCTTCTTCTTTTCCAAGTTCCCTATCCTCGCTACACCGATGTACATGCCCCAACATTTCCCTCCGCGCAGACGAAACCCAGTGGGCCAGTCAAACAGTCTCTTGACGAACAAAGCACTTCAAACGCAGAGCTTGGGCTAGTTCAGTCTATGCTGCCCGTCGATTATTTGAATGGAGACGCGCTGCGAGGTAAGTTAATTCTCTTATACGGTCTATAACAACATAGGGTCCGGCATATTGCGCCAGCAGTTTTAGGTGCGAAGCAGCTATTTGACTCACGTGTGTAACGCTGTACGTTACGTAAGTCCGTACGAATGCGCCGCAACGCGTTCCCCTCGCCGTAGGTGTTGGAGCGTTGCCAAGTAGGTCACGCTCCCCTCGCACGTTTCCCTCGCAGGCGCGCTGTGACGTCACTCTCTCCATCACCCGCAGCATGCTCGCGGCAGCGCCGCAGCTGCCGGCTGTTCCGCCCGCTCGCAACAACTCTGAACCGCCTCCCGTGTCTTTGCGTTTCAAACAAACGTTTACTCGAGTAAACGCTACACCGAAGTTTCGCTTCAAACCGTTCTTCCAGCACCCGCGTCGACGCCCGTTTCAACCGGGTCAACGCCGTGCGCACCGCTGCTGCTTCGCAATCCATCAGGGTTCCCTTCGGGGAGATGGTCGAAGTTTTTTACAGAACCCGCGTTTTGTCCGCGAGTGTACGTCGCGTGTCGGCGCCGGCGGTCCAGAGTACCTTCGAACGATCTTGTGAAGCAAGAGCACGCAATCAAGCAAGACGTCGTGCTCCTTCTTCACGGCAGACGATCTCGGATATGAAGGGAACATTGTGGTCCAAAAATGGGATTATGGTATAGAGCAGGGATCTCAAACACGCGGCCCACACATGACACTTTTCGTCTCATATTTTTTTTATGACCTTGTGACTGTTCGTGACATTCTCGCATTATTATTGCGATAGCAATTATATGCACAGTCTCAGCTGGTTTCCGCCGTCGCCGTCCTGTCCCGTATATGTATATTTATAAAAGCCTCCAAGAAAAATATTTCAGAAAAATGTTTCCGACGCGCGGTATCGAACCAGAGACCTCTCGCTCTGCAGCGCGCGCCGCTAACCGCTGAGCCACGAAAGCGCACGTCCTTCAACGTTCAAACGGCGAGCTATTTATATACAGCGAGTTTTCAGCGTGTTTTCGGCATTGCCTGCGAGATGGCGCAAAGGGAGCGCTCGGCGAGGCCATAGCACGGCGCCCCACTGGCCCCACTCGTCGCGACGCCCGCGCTTATCCGCTCGCGCCCTTTGCCCTGTGGGGGGGTAGACGCCCACTCGCCCGTTCGCGCGCGCGCTTATCTCACGGTGGGGGAGAATTGGGCTTTAGCCGGAACGATTGCCTTGTAGTTACCGAGCGCACGAATGTCACTTCGCTCGCGGCCGTCCCCCCCGTTTGCGAAAAGAACACGCTTTTCAAACACAGCGAAGTAACAACTGTGACACTTGTTAGTTCGCGCTCGCCTGTACCTGTGAATTCGTTTCGTGCGTCGTTTTTGTTTGAGCAGTGCGTTAAGTGTCGAGCTGTGAGCGTTGTCAGTTCTCTCTGGTCCTGTGCGTGTTGTTTTCGTGCGTCATGTGTGCGTGAGAGCACGCTATACGTTTCCACCTGCTTGCCATTCGTCGCTTGACATTCCAATTTGTTGCTATCGCATTCATTGCTTCGCCTTGTGGCGAAACTGCGACTTTTCTAGTCGCCTATTGTTATCAATAATTATTTGTGCGGGTAACCTACACAGATCTTAAGAATTTTTTTTCCTTTCCGTGAGACACCTTCTGTTGAAGAATACCCGCGGAACAAATACTGTGTACTTCAATATCGGCGTCCACATTTTAGTCATAGTTTAGTTCGGTATCGATATATTTCACGAAACCTGGCGCCGAATCCCCTTTAGAAACGACTCATATATGACATATGGGCAAACGTTTCCTTCAAATGGCAACTTTAGCTGAAAGTTTGGTCAAACGCTCCCCTCCCCCCTGCTGGTCACTTATTTACTGTCCCGGCCCTTTATGGGACTAAATTTCATGATTGCGGCCCGCTAGCTGATGCGAGTTTTAGACCCCTGGTATGGAGAATATGACGAGACGGCCGAGGATATGGAAAAAACGAGGGACTGTAGCCGGTAGTTTCGTCGTGTGTGGTACCAAGTGCAGAGGTGATGAAAGGTAGAACCCTGTCCCAGTTCTTGGGATCGCATGCAACATACATGGATAGCATGTTCTTGAGAGCTCTGTTCGTTCTGTAAGACCATATGTTTGTGGATTGTATGGCGTAGAGTGGCGATACCTTGAAGCATATACACGAAGATTTCTTGCACATCTGCAGTGAATTGTCTCCCTTGATCACTGATAAAATTTTAGGAGGTCCGTGCCGTATAATCACAAAACGTAGCATGAAGAAGCACACTTTGGATACAGTTGGCGATCGTATAGCAGCCGTCTCACAACACCGTGTTATGTGATCTTTGCACACGTCTATCTAGGGATTTCCATCAGCAGACTGCGGAAAGGGCCCGAAAAGGTCCATTTCGACTTGCTCGAATGGAGTTCTTAGGGGCGGCACAGATGTAGTCGACCTGGAGGAGCACTCTGTCGTCTGGTGCATTTTGGGCCAGTGGTACCTTTCTTGAAGACGGGAAAAAGTTTTCGCTGCGCTAGATGACCGGATTTTGGATTATCATGCATAGCTTTCAGGAGGGAAACGTGCAGACTCTTCGGAAACACTAAAAAGTATCGTGAGCCGGTCGTTCAATAGATAATTTTGTACACTAGCCCATCGCGTAGGCAGAAATGCGTAGCCGGTGACCTTAATTCGGTAGCAAGTAGTTGCTAGGTGCCATTACTATGTTGCTCAGCCCTAAATGTACTCTTATCGGGAAATCCTAGGTCCAGTGATGCTACACAGCTGTCGAAGTTGCTCGCGTCACATTGCATCGTTGGAAGCGGCTGTCTCAAAAGACAGTCTGCGGTAGCGTGACGTCGACCACTTACAGAGGAAAACATAATGTCATATTTCTGCATACCAAGTGTCCAACGCGCATGTCGACCGCATGGGTCACGGAGATTGACCAACCAGCACAAATAATTATGGTCTGCCACGATGGCACAGCGGCGTCCGTACAAGTGATAAGAAGCGCTAAACTATGAGGACTACTGTGAGGCATTCTTGTTCTCTGACGGTGTAGTTTCGCTCGGACATGGTTAACGACCGACTTGCCTACGCTACGACGGGTTTTTTGGTATTGAAGCGTTCATCTAACACAGCGCCTACACTAACACTACTAGCGTACATGTGAAGTTCTGTGGGACCCAGAGGATAGAAGTGTCGAAAAGTTGAGTGAGAAGTCCGAAGAAACTTCATCTCACAAAAAATCCACGCATCTTCACGAAGTGAATCACGACTAGTGGGCGAAGCTGTGGGTATCGTATCGGTGAGGAACCGTACGTTACCCGAGCGTTGCCCCATATAATGTAAATTGAGTGACATTAAGTGTATATAGAAATGTAAATTTATTTCGCTTTCCAGTTTTCTTAGGCAATTCAACGAGGATTTAGAAAATTGCTGGAGTGAAGGATATGCCTCGAAAGTGAATCCATGAACCCGCCATCTTATCGGCGGCAAGATACTATCTTAATATCCGTAATTTGTTGCGACATATAGCGCTCGACGTGTGCCTTTGTGTTACATGTTTCCTGAGAAGCCTCAACATCTAGGAACATTTTAGTTGAGATAAGATCATCAATACTCTTCTCGATAGGTTATTTTTGCCGGGAACAGCGATCTCTTACCTTATAATTAGCATGTGTAAACGTTGAAGTCTATTGTAAAACCTCTTTTTTCTGTGTCGAACATATGTTTAGACTATAGCAATTGTTCTGTACAGTGACCACAACGGAAGACAAGGCCATGTTCTAAGGATCTTCGCCTCTAAAAACGGTGGTGCTCTAAGATGCGGTCAGTAGGCGAACTTAGCCAAGTTCGGCGTCTAATCAGTGACGCTCTTCTGGCTGTCACACCTCTTTCTCTGATTCCGTTCTCACCGTAGCGCTACCACAAGCATCTATGACCACAAGGGTTTCTTTAATCATTCGTGATGGACGTTCGTCGTCGGGATACAGATGTACCAGCACACGTCAACGTGGATGCATCCCCGTTAAACACCAAACGTCAAACACCAATAGACATTTTGCAAGCTCTTTTATATGAATGTACAGTAAACATTCAACTACTACTATAAGGACACGTTTCACTTTCGTGCTGTACCGTTTCCCATGATGGAGAGATGAAGCCTGTTTTTGTGTGTGTGTGTGTGTGTCTTCACAGCCTTGATCTTCATCTACGTTGAGTACATTTGCTTGCGTTCATTTCACGTCATACCCATGTCACCAACGGTGTTCCCGCTGTCACTGGAAAATAGCGCTGTTTTTTATGCAGGTGGCGAGCACCGACTTTTTTTGCAAACGAAACGCTAAAATGTAAAAGACCGCTATTTTGCGAGGCGAAATGACTTAAATCAGGTGCAGCCTGTTTTTAGAGTGAATGCGTCAAAACGAAAGTGAGTGGTTCCGCCGACGTTCGGCGGCAGCACTGCGTCCTCTTCCACGTCTCCTTTGATGTCATTGTCGATGGAAAAAAAATGAAACAACGCGTTTCAAGCTACGTGCGAACATCTAACCCTGTATGTAGCTTCAAACTCCTTGACATATATCTAGGGCAACGAATAAGCTGAAGGGGAAAGGCAAGCAACTGTCGAACAAGAAAACAGAGTACATTGATGAATTCAGATGGACTGGTTGGTAATGACATAGCTGTCGTTCTGTGTACTCTACAGTGTTTGCTCACTCTTATTATAATAGTAGCTGTGACAATTATTCGCACTCGTCCACTACGTGCTCTTTTCGTGCGTCCTTTGAGCTTGAGCGGCGTGCTGTAACGACGAGTTGCTGCCCGTTCATAGTGCGACATTCTAATTTGTTGCTACCTGATTCATTGATTCGTCCTTGCGGTGAAACTGTTGCTTTGTCTTTATCAAAAAACGGGCAAGCTTCGTTGCTGTACCTCCGTGGATAGCTTTTGTCTCGGCGCAGCGAGTAAGCTAGTCGGTTGCTACAATAAACCAGCGGTTACCAGCAATAAAGCTAGGAAGTGGACCCACAACTTCGATGACTTCGCTTACAACAGGTGTTGACGCATATGCCGACGGTTACTTTTCGTAATTGGTGTTACATCTTAGGCTTTCGCGTGAATAGAAATGAGAGTTACTCATCGCCTAAACGCAGTGGCGACTAGAAAGGGCCACTTTTATGACCATGAGATTTAAGGCGCAGGCCTTCTATGGTAACGTACGTTTCAACTTGAATCCACAAACTACGTTTAACGACGTCCCCGCTTTATGACGGCGCAACTGAAGCAAGGTACACACCATTTCAAAACTATGAGAGGTGATTTGTACATTGGCAAGACAAGAAAAGCTGCTAAAGGACCTGCTACCTAGGAGAGTGCCTCCATCACGCATGATGCCAAGGTATAGGAGCATTAATTGAAGTAAATAAAAGACTAGAAATGACGTTTTAGGAAGAACAGTGGATTCTTCATTCCTTCAAACATGCTGCACCGTTTCCAATCGTGGACAAATCGCACCTTGGTGCCGTTTGGACTATTGCTATTTTTTAAAGACGAGAAATGTTTCCCGCCTCCGGCATAATTCGCACGGACCATTGTCATCATTTGTTTACCGCATCAATAGAGCTCTATTCGATAGGAAACGTGAGCAAAAACATTTAGTATAGTGCGTCCGACAGTTGGCGTACGGCCGTCGACATATTCAATTCGCACCCAAGCTAAGCCGAAGGCGTGTCATCCGTTCGGAAAACAACGGAAGTCGGGCGTGGTAATCCATTTTACTTTGTACCTGCCCATAGGTGTGGCACCTTCTCAGGCCATTACCAGTTACACAATACGAACGAGTTGATTGAACCATATCGATCTTATACGACCTAGACCTGCTGCCGAAATGAACAGGCAATAATCACGACTTTAAGCAATGATAGTTGAGGTATAGTATCGACTGTCCACTCTTTAAGCAGGTACAAGATAAGAATAGCGATTGGCTTGAGCAGCTCATGCTTGGTGTCAGAAAGACCAGTAAGATTCTTAAAAGGAGCCGACCGAAGAACGAGAACAATTTTTTTTTTCGTAGGTGCCGAACGCAAGCAATAATAGCAATTGGCGTGGCTGTTAGCAAAACAACATATAGAAGCGATAAACTATGCACAGACACACATCAATCCATTAGACGTGATAAAAGCATATTTAGCGCCCTGAATTTTAGTACTATACCTGCATTTATTGATACTGCGATTCGGGAGGGGAAGGGGGGCATTCATTAGAGGTCTTGCACAACTCGGCATTCGTCAACCATGCGACTAGTAGAAGCACGTCATGCACAAGCATTGAGCAGTAGGCGCAGGTTTTATGGAAATTTTCGGCATAAATAAACACGTATTTAGTTTTTTCAGATACAGAACTCGCACAAGACGCAGTGAGGCTTTCTAATTTGGATCGCCGGCATTCAAAGCAGTTCGAAATTTCACTTCCCCAGCGAAGCAGTATACGGCCTTAACACGCATTTTAAAAGAACGACACAGACAAAGTACTCTTGCTTAAAGCCGACTGTTCTATTCTGGATCTTTCTCCTCCTTCCGTCCGATGCCACTAGTCTGCAAGCAATGGCCCACGCTTCACTAAAACGATTAAGGTTCTGTGTATATTAGAGGTCTTTGAACACGAGCATAGTTTCCCCAGCCTGCCTGAAGTGGCGGTAGTTATCCAGGCTCGAGCACCACAAAACGAATGAAACCTGCAGTTAGATCGTACGCTCTACATCGACGCGCTTGTTTGGCTTTCTGTGGTGCCCCGGGGTAGTGTTGGCGTCCACTTCCGTCGATTGAACAGGCTTCTGCAATATTCGGGTGAGCACGGCGCAGCGTGTCAGTGCTCCACGGATGCCCAGTCCATCCGGCACGACTCCGTATTGAAGAAAAGTGAAGCAACCAGACAGGAGTACTTCGTTCGTATGCTACCGCGCTGAATAGCACCGGTCTTGCGTTGCTGGGACAAATATCCAGAGCAGCGCGGCCCTGTCCGTCTGTGCCGCTTCACTGCAATACACCGCCGCAACGTATGCACTCGCAATCCGCATAGCACAGCCATGCTGTGCCGCTTTCAACCTATTAGTGGAAGAGCCTCTACCTACGACGCTTACGTTAGGCGCGTGAGTAGATAAAATGCTGCAGTGGTCATCGGAGGACCAACCGAACCAACTACCTTCGAACTAAAGATGTGCCATGATGAAGACCTGAGCGATAGTGACCTTAATATATTCCCCTCAGCTTTGAACAAAGTAAAGTATGTCATAATCAAGGAAATCAGCAGGTTTACAATATGGACTGCAGGCTGAGCACGTGCGAGTAAAGTACGCCATTATCGGGGCTCCCCCCTCATTATGTACCGTGATCTGCGTCAATTGCTATACGTCCGTGCCATATATCTGCATCGGCATGCGCGGGACAACCGTGAAGTCTCCAACGCCGAAGTAAAGTTGGCGCAAAGCTCATACTCCGTGTTTTCTCAGGTAGTGAGGCGAAATTCGCCGCCGTCCTTGCCGTTCTCGCTAACATCAGATCGGCAGGGTGCTCGAACTTGAGGAGGTGCGTTTTATGGAGCGCCAATTCGTCACCGCCAAGTATGACATTGCTCGATGCACATGAAGCGAAGAACATGGACATGGGCATCCCCAGAAGACCCACATAAGAGACACAATAAATACGTTTGGGTACTTTCGACCCAACAACTACAAATAAGGAAATACCATAAGTCCGTATGTCTGTTCAAAATTTGTTGTAACTGCTGTGTCGTGCGCTAAACAGAATCCCTAGTAATTCACTTTGACAGAGTGGAACGCCTCGCAGTTGCTTAGTTAAAATAACGTGATTGACCCCCTTTTCACAGCTATTGTTCATTCCTGACGAACACGAGCCCATCATGCGAGGAAGCAGTGTCTGCGGAGTAGTCGACAGAGGAACATGTGAGCGAGAGAAGTAGAAATTATGACGGATGTTTTAGACATATTATTTACAAACATTGAGACACATCATATCCAGTGACTTACCGAGTTCAGGCACGCGCAGCCAAAGCAAAAGGTGGTATCATAATGACGCAATGTCAATTTCATGCTCTTGTAATTAGGGCCAGCAGCTTTCTTTGTTTACAACAACAGCACACTGTTTCCATAGTTCAAACATCGTGTAATGCAAGAGAAATCTCGCTCCAATTTTTTACATAACATAAATTAATATCAAATTCGTTTACATACAAATACAACAACTCCCTAAATTCAACACAAACATTGGTGTTGAAGATTGGAGGGCACTCCAAAGTTTCATGTGCAGCTATTGGGGAATTCAGATGGTGTTTTGCAAATGAAAATAAACCAATAATTACACTGTAGCAATATTAACAGTAAGAATGATTAGTTCTAGGAAGTAATATGCTACTAAATGTGCTACTAAATATCCATTTACATTCGGAGAATGGTCAAACTTGGGGCATCTAACATATACAATGTGCATAAGGCGTAATGAATAAGTAACATACCTCTTTTTGAGCTGCCCCATATGAATGTAAAGCTACAGTGATTAGAACGAATAACCACAGGCTGTGGGGCGTCATTGATGCTGCACAATAAATAATCCTAGAAATATTTAAATTGGAATTTCGTTGAGGTGATGAAAGGTATAAGCGGGCCTTCATATATATGCGCTGCATCATAACCTTCTTCGTCACGAAGCGAAAGATCAATGGCTAGATAATCGAAAGGACACACAAAAGCATAAGTGTTCTTTTGAAGAAAGGAGGAAACGTTTTGCGGATCTGAACGCTCGAAGTTAAGTGCAGTTCGCTGCGACCTTGCCCTTTATATGCTCTGGTGTCGTACTCCAACAATTTTCCTACTTTATTTCTGCATATAGTTTCCTACAATATTTCCTAGAGGGAAGTCTGGCGCTGCGACCGTTCAGCCACCATTGGAATGATAGGTAGTTCATGAATTTTCTGGTCTTCTTGCTTGGAGGCTTCGGACGCACTTGTGGCTCTGTTTATTTTTGTGTTTTGGTTTTGTTTCGGATGAAAGAATGGACCGTTGTGAGTTCACTGGCCGATTTGAATTGGTAAGCCTAAAAGGTTAAGGTGTTGAACTGAAACTGCTGCACATTTGCTGAACTTCGTCTTGCGACAAAGCGGATGCAGGCCTCGCGGAGAGAAGCGGGGCCGAAAGGACGAAGCTTAGACAAAGCCGCGTGCTACCCATCATTCCCATGCTGGCTGAAGCGCCATGCGTTGCAGCTCCCATACACACTAGCGCCAGTGCATGGATTTCTGCATCTGTCTTGCCACAATTTTTTAAATGTGAAGCATTTCTTTCTGAACTTCGGCGACTTTGAGCGTATCTATCTATCTATCTATCTATCTCCATCTATCTATCTATCTATCTATCTATCTATCTATCTATCTATCTATCTATCTATCTATCTATCTATCTATCTATCTATCTATCTAGCTATCTATCTATCTATCTATCTAGCCGCCTACGACTTTGTGCCCTCTTGGCCGTATCGCTCATGGGATTTATACCAAAATTGGTATGACGTTACATGACTGTATGAAGAACATGAATGACTGGTCATATCTTGAAAATCACGAGTAACTTGTCATGAAATCTATGATTTACTCTCCATGGCCGTACTGCTCCTGAGGACGTTTTCTTAACTTGACATATCCATGCTTTGGTACGATGATACATGTCTGTATGAACAACATACATGACAGGTGGTAATATGAAAATCATCACCTGTATGTCATGTACAACATGATTTACATGCCACGCTCATGTCGCACACACGGCCGTTTCGCTAGCTTGATATACACCAAATTTGGTATTGCATGACGTGACTGTATGAGGAACTAAATGACAAATGGTAATATGGAAATCATCACATGTCATGTGCAACATGACTTGCATGCGACGCTCATGGCACGCTCGCGGATGTTTCGGTGGCTTTATGTACACCAAATTTGGTATTGCGTGGCGTGACTGTATGACGAACATAAATCATAAGTGGTAATATGGAAATCATGACTTGTTACGCGCGACATTACTTGCATACCATGCGCATGGCACGCTCGCGGCCGTTTCGCTAGCTGGATATACACCAAATTTGGTATAGAGTGGCGTGACTGTATGACGAACATAAATGACAAGTGCTAATATGGCAATCATGACATGTCATTTGCAACATGACTTGAATGCCACGCTCATGGTGCACTTGCGTCTAGTTCGCTATCTTGATATACACCAAAATCGGTATTTTTAGGCGAAACCCTTTCATGTCTCATGCTCACGTCCGTCCGTCCGTCCGTCCGTCCGTCCGTCCGTCCGTCCGTCCGTCCTTCCTTCCTTCCTTCCTTCCTTCCGTCCATACCCTGGCAGAGTGCCAGGTGGTCGCCGGGGCGTGGGAACGGACGCTGGTCGCGTCGGACTCGCGCTTTTCTTGCGTAGCAGCAATGTGCTCAGCGTGTCTAATCATGCAAAGAGTGACACGCGCATATCGCGTTCCATTCTGACCGACCCCGTCTCAATGGGAACAGGGGTTCGTAGGACACACTTTGGAATCTACAAATTGTCCGTCAATTTAAGCGCTGGAGCGCAGATGGCGTCTACGCTCCAGAGCTTAAGTGGCGTCCAGCGCAGATGGCGTCTGCGCGATGCACAATGCGCGAGAATACGAACGCATGCGAAACGGAGGCAGATTAGTATCTCATGTCGCAGGGATTCGCAGTAAAAAAAAAAAAAACACGCACACATCCCGTTAGTGTGCCATACCACTGAGAGTATAAAATAAGACATGACGTAGTCAGTCGAATGGTCACAAGCTTTCGTCCCTCACACTTTGGAATGTACAAAGTGTCCTTCAATTTTTTGCTCAACGTGTCTGTATAACGAACATAAATGACAGGTGCTAACATGTAAATCATGACAAGCATATTATGTACAGCATGATTTACTCCTTGCTGGCTGCTTTGCATTACATCGATTCCCACAGTGCGTGGGATCTGCCGGTGTTTTTGCTATACTCGTTTTTTGTGCATGTTCTCGCATACTTTGCATAAGACCGCAGTATCATATGTGGAGGCCAGAACTTTTAACTGGATGACTAAAGCTTGAAACAATTAATTGGATCATTATTTGGCTCCCTTAATTGGCTCAGTGACGAAGTGGCACTCATATTGTCACGTGCTACAAAAGGTCTTGAACAAGCAAGAACTGAGCCGGCGGAGAAACGCACACAAGCCTGGCAAGATGGCCACAACATTGCTTGCTTGCTTGCTTGATCCTTGTCTTGGCACTTACCCACTTCGGGGGGATTGGCCATGAACCGGCGGTTAATATAGTGATATGGATTAAACTTTAGACGATGAAGAAAAACTAATCGGTTGACTGGGGAATATAGAAAAAAGGAATTTTTTTTTCAGACGCTTAATTTATGTGCCAATATAACACTTATGGGACAATACATTCGTATGCTGTGATCCGCTCAAAGAAGGACAAGTGCAGAAAGTTGACTGAAGATAAATTAGCACGGAATTCTTTTAGTGTCTCCAAGAAATTCACATACGGCTAAGCAGATGTTCCTGTTGCTGTGGCCCAAAGCAGAAGCCCCAAGGGACAGAATATTTTCCGAATTAAGTGTAATACCTAAGTTTCTGAATAAAATTTCGAAATGTTTTTTCCTATGTCTGATGAAGCGACGGCAAGTGAGTAAAAAAGTGGTCGATGTTTTCTGGCTCTTGACAGAAAAAAGCATAGAGGAGATGGCACCAAACCAGACCTGTATAAATAAAAATTTAGAGGAGGTATACGGCATCGAAGCTTTGTAAAAGACACCTCCAATTTACGAGTGGGACACCATTTATTGTTCCAAGCAAAAGAAAGATGACCATATTCTTGAACTGGTAATTTGAATTTCATGTTATCTTGAATTAACAAATATTTGCGGAATCTGGATTCCGAAATCAAAGCTGTATCAGGCAGGATGGACATTACCGGACCATCGAGCGACCACCGGGCTAGAGTATCGGCCATCTCGTTCAGAAAAATGCCACGATGACCAGGGACCCATACCAATCGCACTGTACGTAAGTTTTTAGGTATTAATGATGTGAATGCAGTCAGGATAGAAAACTCGGAAGGCGAAGCTGAAGTGAGAGCTCTGCATACAGATAGTGAATCGGTAACTACCACAACCGCCGAATCATTTATTGAAAGTTTTCTGAGCGCTAAAATAATTGCTAAGAGCTCTGCCTCGAATATGGGAATGTAATCCGGGAGACGCAAGGAGAATGCCCACGATAAAGCTTCTGAATAAATGCCTACCCCCCGCTTTCTCTTGACACATGGATGCATCAGTCGCAATTACGTTACCAATTCCCACCTGAAGTAAATGGTCTTCTAGCAAGCCTAATAAATATCTAGAAGGAAGTAGTTTGCAATTAGATGGAAATATATCATCAAATTCAATTTTTACGTTGGCCAATGAGTTGTCACTTGAAACGATGCCGCGTATATCAATATTTAGAGGATCTAGCTGTTCTTGAACAAACAACACTTGAGGCTTATATACTCTAGACCAAGGCTCATTAAAAAATGTTCTCCCTTCAGTCATGAATACAAACTGAAACCGTCTTAGAGAAGATGCGTAAATTTTTAAATATGTTTTGATGGTAAGAATGCGGAATCTGCACGCTAGAGTGGGAATTCGGGCTTCTTGATATAACACACTGTTCGCAGTAAATTTTGGTACCCCAAGGCAACTGCGGAGAGCCTCTCGCTCTAGCAGAACTAAGGGATTAATTTTATAAGCTGCCCCCCCCGGAGAATAAAACACAACCGAATTCAAGGATGGGACGAATATACATACGGTAAATCATAATAAGTGTGTCCCTGCGTAGGCCAGTAGGGTGTCGACCAAGCTTACTAATCATTCCAACAGCGCGCGTTGCCTTAGATTTAATAACAACAACAACTAGCGAGAGCGCGCGCTGTCCCAGCACATCTTCTTCCATCCCAGTGGCTTGCTGGCTCGCGCTCGCCGTACCTGGTGAGCTAGTGGAATTATTTCCCCCCTTTGAAAAAAAGAAACACATTTACAAAAACAAAGCAAAAATGCTCATACAAAGTCGCACTACCGCGTGAAATACGGCTTCAGTCGCACAACGTGCACAATCTCCGAGGGGTGCCTTCGACGCCGGGGCGACGAGGCCCCATCGGGGACAACCTCGTAGTTCACGTCACTAACGCGTCTCAACACCTTGTAGGGTCCAAAGTAGCGACTGAGCAGTTTTTCTGACAACCCTTGGCGTCGATCTGGAGTCCACACCCAAACTTGATCACCTGGGTGATAATCAACTTGTCGATGGCGAGCGTTGCAGCGGCGTGCATCTGTACTCTGCTGTTGCGTAATATGCAGGCGCGCTAATTGGCGCGCTTCTTCGGCGTACTGGGTAAGTTGCAAAGCGTCAGGTGTGAGCAAAGCGTCGTAATTGTGTGGAAGCATGGCATCCAGCATAGTCTGGACCTCACGTCCATAGACAAGACGGAAAAGCGTGAATCGTGTAGTTTCCTGGATGCCAGTATTGTACGCGAATGTCACGTATTGTAGCACCTGGTCCCACGTCTTATGGTGGACATCTACGTACATAGATAACATGTCGGTGATGGTTTTGTTGAGTCGCTCTGTCAAGCCATTGGTCTGCGGATGATATGCCGTGGTCTTGCGATGGCTCGTGTAGCTGAGCTTGAATACGTCGTGAATGAGCTGGGCCGTGAAAGCTGTTCCTCTGTCTGTGATTACACACGACGGGGCGCCATGTCGAAGAACGATCTGGTCAATGAAAAACTGGGCAACATCGGAAGCCGTAGCGCGCTGTAGTGCCTTTGTCTCGGCGTATTTCGTCAAATAGTCTGTGGCTACGACGATCCACTTGTTCCCGGCAGATGACAGCGGAAAGGGCCCCAGTAAATCCATTCCTATTTGATCGAATGGCGTCCTAGGTGGTGCGATCGGTTGAAGAAGCCCTGCGGGCTTCAGTGGCGGGGATTTGCGGCGTTGACATTCCCGGCAGCTTTTTACGTACCGCTTTACGGATGCGGAAAGCTTCGGCCGATAGTACGCGTGTCGAACTCTGGCGAGAGTTCGAGAGGAACCTAAGTGACCAGATGTGGGCTCGTCGTGGCAGGCGAGAAGAATGTCGTCGCGCATGTCAGTGGGTACGACGAGAAGGTAGGGTCTCTCGTTGGCGTTAGTGTTTTTCTTATACAGGACCCCATCTCGCAGGCAGAACGACGGCAGACTTCGAGAAAGACGTCGAGGTAAGGGAGAGTTGCGCCCTTCGAGGTTTTCGATGATTGCACGGATATCGTCGTCCTCGCGCTGTCGTGTAGCTAGATCCGTTGTTGTAAGGACCCCAAGGAAGCCGCTGTCATCCTCGACGTCGTGGTCACAAGCTTCGACAGGAGCACGGGACAATGAATCAGCATCTTCGTGCTTGCGGCCCGATTTGTAAATGATAGTGAAATCGAATTCCTGCAGACGAAGACTCCATCGTGCCAGTCGCCCGCACGGGTCACGTAGGTTGGCTAACCAGCACAACGAATGATGGTCGGTGACTACCTTAAAGTGGCGTCCGTAAAGGTAAGGCCTAAATTTCATCGTGGCCCACACGACCGCGAGGGACTCCTTCTCCGACGTGGAGTAGTTTACCTCGGCGCGGGAGAGAGTACGGCTGGCGTACGCTATCACTCGCTCCGTGCCCTCTTGTTGTTGGACGAGGACGGCACCAAGACCCACGTTGCTGGCATCAGTATGAATCTCGGTATCCGCATCCTGGTCAAAGTGTGCGAGGACTGGTGGTGTCTGTAAGCGCTCCCGTAGCTCTGTGAAAGCCGCCTCCTGCTCTTCGTTCCAGACGAACGGTACGTCTTCACGAGTGAGTCGAGTGAGTGGTTCCGCAATCCGAGAAAATTGGCAATGAAGCGGCGATAGTACGCGCAGAGTCCGAGAAAGCGACGCACTGCCTTCTTGTCACGGGGAACAGGAAACGAGGCTACGGCGGTGCTCTTGTCCGGGTCGGGCCGAACACCATCCGCACTGACCACATGGCCGAGAAACTTAAGTTCTTTGTAACCGAAGTGGCATTTCTCTGGCTTCAGCGTGAGGTTAGCCGAGCGGAGTGCTTCCAGCACAGTCTGCAGACGCTTCAGGTGTTCCTCAAAGGTCACAGAAAACACGACGACGTCATCCAGATAAACTAGGCAAGTGTGCCACTTTAGACCGGTAAGAACAGTGTCCATCATTCTCTGGAATGTCGCAGGTGCGGAACATAGGCCGAAGGGAAGCACTTTGAATTCATACAGGCCATCCGGTGTAACAAAGGCAGTTTTTTCACGATCTCGTTCATCAACTTCAATCTGCCAGTACCCGCTTTTCGAATCTATAGATGAAAAATACTTGGCCCGCCGGAGTCTGTCGAGTGAATCATCGATGCGGGGGCAGCGGATAGACGTCTTTTTTAGTCACGCTGTTAAGCTTTCTGTAGTCCACGCAGAAGCGCAGCGTTCCGTCTTTTTTCTTCACGAGAACGACCGGAGATGACCAGGGACTCTGGGAAGGTTGTATAACGTCATCTTGCAGCATCTCTTCGACTTGAGCATTTATCACATCACGTTCCTTTGCTGAAACGCGTTAAGGGTGTTGTTTTATGGGCGAGGCGTCGGTATACGTAATTATTCGGTGTTTGGTTATTGGCGTCTGACGAACCTTCGAGGTGGACGCGAAGCACTCTTTAAATTGATGTAGAAGTTCACGCAGTGCTGTCTGTTGTTGCTCCGTGAGGGTCGGGTTAAGATCAACTTTGGCAAGTAACGAAGCCACGTCCCTTGGTGTCGGTTGAAGCCCATCGTCTACTGATGTGGATGTGAAACATTCGGCAACGTCTGCGACAGGGTAGGCAAAAGCGATGGCGGTGTGACGGAACAGGTGCCGGTACTCATTACTGAAATTAGTCACAAGTAGCGCAGACCGTCCGTCACAAAGCGTGACGAGGCTGCGGGCCGCGCAGACACCTAGTGTGAACAAAAGCGTCAAGTTGCCTTCGGCGACAGCCTCACCATCACGTAACTTGTCGCACACCACATCAACTAAGACGCTTGAACGCGGAGGCAACGTTACGCTGTCGGCAGAAACGCGAAACGTGCTGTCATGGCTGTCGTCAGATTTGTCAGTGGATCCAGCTGTCGAAAACGTCACGGTACGCTCGCGGAGATCGATAATAGCACCGTGCTCCCGCAAAAAGTCGAGTCCCAGGATTAGGTCTCGGGAACAGTCACGGAGGACCAGGCAGCTGGCGAGAAACGTACGACCCCGAATGGTCACCCTGATAGTGCACATGCCGATTGGGGTGACAACATGCCCGCCGGCAGTACGAATTTGTGTTTCGTACCAAGGTGTAACAACTTTCCTCAGGTGCGCTGCTAGTTTTCCGCTCATGATCGAATAATCGGCACCCGTGTCCAATAACGCACTAACGTCGTGGCGGCCGTCGAGTACCACAGGTATGTCGAAAGAAAATCTGCTTCCGGTTTTCGTTGCTGTCGTCGGTGAATTGCTGCGGTTCCGTGCTCGCGTCGATGGGAGGCCTTGCTTGCGTCGACTGTCAGCGGCCTCGCTCCCGAAGGTCGCTGTCGTTAGTTTTCCCGCCGAGGGCTTGGCGAACGCGCCGGCGCCCCTGGGAAGCTCCGAAAATTTGGCGAAGATGGTCTAGGAGACGGTGACCGCGACGGCCGCCGCGGCGGCAGTGGCATGCGCTGCTGGGAGAGGTATTCTTCGATAGCTCTCGGTCTTTCGCCGAATCTTGGCCTTGGCGAGTCGACGGCAAAACCCTGGACTCCAAGGCGGCGATAGTGGCATTCCCGGTACACATGTCCAGCTTCACCACAGTGATAGCACAGCGGTCGCCTGTCCGGTGTGCCCAGACGTCGGATTTCCTCGGGATCGGCTGTCGATTCTCCAAGTGCTGAATCGGCTGCAGCGATGGAAGTGTATCCTGAGGCGTGGGGTCGACGAAGCGCGGTGACGCAGGAATATAGCGACTAGCAGCTTCCGCGTATGATGTGCGATGAGGCTCCGTCGGCACAGGTGGGACATAACTGGAAAGCGGCACTTGCAGAGCCTGCTGTATTTCGTTTCTGACGAGGCTGCAGATGGGCCCCGCAGTAGGTTGAGACGGGCGCTGAATCTTTTGCAGCTCGTCGCGCACCACCGATCGAATGAGGTCGCAGAGAGATTCGACGTTGATGGTGCTTCCTGGAGCTCCGATCTGGCCTACGGACGAAGCGACACTCACTTGCCGGTCGTACACAGCAGAGCGCTGCTGCAGCACCTTTTGCATTGTCGTGGCTTCGGTCAAAAACTCTGCCACGGTCTTTGGGGGACATCGAACGAGGCCAGCAAAAAGTTGCTCCTTTACCCCTCGCATTAAATGGCGGAGCTTCTTTTCTTCTGGCATGTCCGGGTCGGCACGACGAAAGAGACTCGTCATGTCTTCCACGTACATCATGACGCTTTCATTGGGCATTTGGATGCGCGACTGAATTGCTCTCTCGGCACGTTCACGGCGATCGGGATTGGCCCAACTTGCAATATGAATGGCAGTATTGTAATGAATGGTGATATATGACATGAATGTCACCATTATGAATATAATCACTAAATGGCTCATTGATTGGCTCAGTGATGATCGAAATGCAGCGGCTTCACTTAGCATTTTACTGATTAGAACGCGTATAGAGGAAGTGCTATACACCGCATCAAGGCCATCTAATTTCACTTTATCTTTATTTACTTGTTGGACTGAAGGACAGAATAGACGACATCAACTGACAAGCTATCAAGTTCCTTAGCTTTATCTAGTTGGAGCATTGCGATTCAGTCATCGAAAACATCAGACCCCCCCCCCCCCCCATCGGAATTCTGTGTATCCAGCATTCAGTAGTGCTCTCACGCATGCAGAAACGTATGCAGAAGTGCTTTGCTGAACCACGCAGAAATTAAGTTACCTCGCATTGCACATGTTCGATACCATCAAACGAGCTCCTGGCAAACATTCTGAATTCGCTTAACTAAATGCATTTTTAAAATTTTGTAGTTTGTCCTTCAATGTATGGGAACATACCCCCGCAATAGAGAGCAATATCTCTGGGTTGTGAATTTGCGGGAGGAGTACCATATACCCGGCGCGAAAACATCAGGGCATTGATATTACGTTGTAAGCTTCTATGAAGGTCCATGTGAACAAAAGGTAAACATATGTGACCAACATCAATGCGTCATCCACGCAGTGTAGTAGAAAAGTATCAAGATATAACACACACCAGAAGGCTTCGCTGAATTCCGTGGAACTGAAATAAAAGCCCTCTTGAAGATGAGACGCAAACCCGCCGCAGAGAACTGTACAGATCAAGAACTGTACTGATTTTTCTTGCCCAACACCAGTATCAGCGTGTTGGGGAGCGCAAAGTATTGCACAGCACAAAGTATGGGACAGCATTCGAGACGCTGCCCCGTGTCACGTGCACGAGTGCAAGAGAGAAGGTGAAAGACACCATGCTGTTCCGTCGCGGTCAGAAATAGGAGTTCCAGAGAGGGCTGCTACCTGCAGCAAAATACAATGCTTACTTATATCTCATACAACTCCCAAATAAGATCTTGCGGGACTTTTAGGGGCGAAGCTCCTTAAAGCGGCACCCGTTCGTCCCTCGTCGTAGTCGTAGTCGTAGTGCGTAACCAGTCTTACGCTTTGACCTCCAAGGTGGTGCTGGTGGGAGATTTCTCCTGTGCGTTGTTGAACAATAAAAAATTCGCAGCGTGCGCGTTAACTAAAAGCCGAATTCTTCTGTCTCTCATTCCCCATTAGCAGCCATTGGCATTTCTCCTGTGCGTGATTAAACAATAAAAATTTTGTTCAAAACGCCGTTGATTGATGAAATAAACCAACGAAAGACGCCAGATGTTTTCTAAAAGCAAAACGAAAAGACGCCAGATGTTTCTAAAGCAAAACGAAAAGACGCCAACTGCTTAACGAAAGACGCCAGGTGTTTTCTAAAGCAATGGTTTTATAATCAAAACCATAACGCGATACAGGTTTGTAGTTGACGATGCTCGTTGCCGTCGGTGTGTGCTCGTATGGATAAGGATGCCGCTGCAACCAGTGCAAGAACCACTTAGCTTACATTTCACCGACCACAACGCGGTCATAATGAAAGGACAACGGAAACCAGCAATAAAAGTTTGATAAAACATTTAATCAATCGTTTCACGTCATTTTTATTGGGCGAATTAACGGAAGAAATTTCACGGTTTAACCGATGATTACTTCTAGGAGCTTCGCCCAATCTCATCATCATTCACCTCGTGGATCTGCCGTCATTTTTTTTATTCTAACATGAACTTGTTTTATGCCAGGGTGCACCAACACTTGGCTGAAGTCATTTCCGTTACTGAAATAACGTTGGTAACATGCACACAAACAGCTGACAAAGAAAACTGACTGATGAACTTGCCACTTGAGGATGACCTGGGAGCCGAACTGAGGACTACTCGGCCTGCGTGAATTGCAGCCCAGCAAACTAAATAATGAGCTATACTCGGCGGCAACGTTTCTTGCCAGCACTGATCAGTATTGAAAACCAACCTCAAGCTGGACGCCGTACAATGCCGCGAAAAGACAAAAACATAAATAAACTTTGGCAAAAAATCTACGAGGATTGTTTCTACGCGATCGACCAAATGTAAACACAGAAACACGTTAGTTGAAGCTCATGCTAGCGGATGTTTGGAGAGCCTTTGCATTTAGACGTGTTTCCGCTCAAAGTGATCCAAGCTTTAAAGACAAAAGCGTTTTTAGCCGGTGTCCACCACGGCTCTACTGACGTATTTCCGTCACGGATATGACGTTATAAAATATGAACTAACAAATTGCAAAGAAAAAACTACAAAAAAGGTTGCGTCGGCCGGTGTTGAACCTACAAACCCTCGTTCCGCAGCGCGCGGCGTCAAACCACTCGGCCACAGAGCCGAGTGGTTTCGGCCGGTTTCGGCCACAGGGACATATTAACGGCAAGCTATTTATATACACCTGCTGTTTTGGCGCTCGACAACTTCTAATCTTGGGCAATGTCGTCTCTAGAGATGGCGTTCTTCCGGATCCGACGAAACTGCGTTCCGTTGCCGAGTTCCCTAAGCCGAAGATGTTGAAAGAACTTTGCAGCTTCCTCGGTCTATGCTCATATTTTCGTCGTTTTATTCGGAACTTTGCATCCATCATATCGCCCATGACTGAACTTCTCCGCTGCAACCGCGACCTTTCCGGATGGTCACCGGCATGTGATGATGTATTCGCGAGATGTACTGGGTTCGATCGATAGCCAGCACCTCCACCAATTAAAACAAGGCGTTTAGGAGCAGCACTTGTTTATAACAGAGAATAGCAATCGCGACAAGTTGCGTGGTAATGGCGGAACCAGCCTAAGCGCCGAGACAACGAAACGTCCTCTTCTTCTAAGCCTGACTAGTACCCGCTGCCTTTTAGATGTGAAGCATCTTATGGCGAAGCTTAATCCGGTGGTGGTGGTGGTGGTGGTGTGCCGGCGTGACCACCCTTAGTGCGCATGCTCAAATCTTTAAAAAAAATTAAAATAAAAAACCTCCTCTCCCCCTCTCTCTCCTCTAGGCATCCCTCCCCGCGGCAACCACACCCTCACTGCGCATGCGCCTCCCCTCCTCTCTCCCCCTCCTACGTTCCCCCTCTCTCCTCAGGCATCCCTGCCCGCGGCGTCCATACTCCCCACTGCGCATGCGCGTCCCCTCTCTCTCCTCTCCTACGCTCCCCCCTCTCTCCTCTAGGCATCCCTGCCCGCGGCGTCCACACTCCCACTGCGCATGCGCGTCCCCCCCTCTCTCTCCTCTCCTACGCTCCCCCCCCTCTCTCGCCTCGCGACGCCGACGCAGGCAGCGTCTGCTAGCGAGTTTCTTGGTTGAAAAAAACCGACTGCTCGCGCTGCACAACCGTTCACTGGCCACCCCGTATATATGGCAATGGATCTTGACCTCCAAGGTGGTGCCGGTGGGAGATTTCTCTTGTGCGTTGCTGAACAATAAAAATTCGCAGCGTGCGCGTTAACTAAAAGCGGACTGCGGGTCTCTGTGTCCAGTCGGAGTCTTCTGTCTCTCATTGCCCATTAGCAGCGATTGGCATGTTCCAGTAGGAAACACCGCTCCATCACTGCGTGCTTTGCGCCTCCCCAGTTTTCTCTCCTGCGCAACGCTGCGATGAGCACCAGCGTCAACGCCACCGCCAATGTAAGCGTTAGCGCCCGCTGCTTCACATCTACACATGGTTCCCTTTAGCGGGAGATGGTGTAATTTTTCTAGTAGCATTCATCTTCTTCACTACACACCATATACCGTTGGTGGTCCTCAGAGCTCCCCGATTTCAGCGCGTTTCACTAGCGAGATGGCGTGACTGGCGCGAAGGGGCGCGCTTTAAAGGTCGTGCCCCCGCGTCTTGCGAGGTGCGCGCGCCTCTTCTGGGCCCTGGTCATTCGTGCGCGCACGCTTATCTGTAGATGCGGTTCGTATGTCTTCTGCTACTGCCCAAGTTTATAATGAAGTTAAAGTGAGCACGAGAGTCACTTAGCTCGTTGCAGCGGCCACGTTTACGACAAAAGCGTGCTGTTCGCACATCGAAGAAGTAAAAGCCGCGGCAGTTCGTTCGCGCTCGTCGGGTGTATGCTTGTGCGTTCGTTTTGTGCGTCCTTCGCTGTTCGGGAGCAGAGCGCTTTAAGTGTTGAGCTGTGACAGTTGTTAGTCCGAGCTCGTCCTGCGTATGCCCATTTCATGCGTCTTTCTGCTTGAGGTGAGCGCTGCAAGTTTCGAGTGCTTACCGTACTTCGCGTGACGTTACAATTTGTTGCTGTAGGATTCATTCATTCGCCCTTGTGGCGAAACAATGCACAATAAACGTTCAACTACCTGTGTGAAGACACGTTTCACTGTCGTGTGATACCGATTCCTATCACAGTGGGATCAGCCATGTTTTTTGAAACGAGTCGTTAAAGGGAACGAGAGTTTATATCATGGGCATCACCAGAAACCAAGCAAGCGTCAAGCCAGCTAACAATTCTCCCAGAACAAAAAAAAAAGCAAGTGAGCTTGACTAGGAACCAAACGATCGTTGCGTTTTGCGATGTTCGTGATATGACACGGCGCGAATTTGTAGCACGTGGCCATACTGTTCAACAACACTTTGCTTTGAAAGTTGTAAGATCGCTACGACTCATGTGCAAATGAAACGCCCGGAACTTTAGCGGTCAGGTGGCTAGTTCATTCAACAGGACAACGCCCACTCCCCCTCCACACACACACACACACACACACACACACACACACTCACGGCCTTCCCAGTGCGCCATGATTTGGCATCTCAGGGCCCTACCTTCTCTGAACACCCTGCCTATACGCGCTATGCGACTTTTTCTGTTCCCACCAATGAAAAAACAAAACCAAGAATGAGGCATTACAATAATGTCATTGCGAAAAAAAGATCTTCGCAAAGGACGCTGGACAATATCACGGTTGAAGAATTTCACACATACTTCAAACAGTGGTAAAAAACACGAGAAATGCGTCACATCAAATGGAGAGCACTTTGAAGGTTACTGAAGGAATTCTGCTTAATGCTTCAAGAATAAATTTCTATCGCTAAAATTCTGTTTTTTAGACGGGGACGGTAAGCATTATGGCTAGCATTGTCTGCGTGTAGTCACTGACGTTGTACATGACGTGGCCTTCATTGTCTACGTATAGTGAGTGGCATCGTCTATGACGTCATCGAATTGTATCTCTAAACACCCAAATGACGTTCGAAACCATCAACTCTTCAGTTTTTGTAAAGCTCATTTTTATTTGCTCTCTGACTTTATCACTAGCTATGTGTAGATAAGGCTAATGTCAACTCATTAGCAGCCAGGCTCCACAGAGACGCTTATGAGGTTGGCTGATTAAGCAACTTTTGTAGTTAGTGATATCATTGTTCTAATAACGCCATAATCGTACCAGATATCAAGAAGGAACCAACCCCGGTTGTTTTCGTGAGTGGTGTCTCATTTTATATGTTCAATGTGAATAGTGGTTTTATGGGCAATACATGCGCCGCGCAGCGCTCTAGCGAATTAAAGCGGTCTAGCAACCGCAGGAACGACCGTTTTCATAACAGTTGCTAGCGGTGTGAAGCACACTCACCTGTTCTACACGTGCGAAACACGTGTACAGCTGGGAGACAGAACGTCGTGTACGTATGTGCTAGTCTCATTTATTATTATCTTTTAACTTAACGAGCGATTCGGTGTCCTAACACCTGCGGTTAGATCATGCTCTTTGCAGCGAAGGTTATTTTTTACTTTGATTTCTTTGCGTGCTCGCGCGCTCGCGTCAATCTCGTTCGATCCGTTCTCGTCTCGCCGAGTAAAATAATAGTAACTTTTCGGAGAACCATCTTTATGAGTTTGTAATGGGCTGCTCATCAGCGCCGAACCCGCACACCTAAAGAGGTGGGGGGGTGGGCTAGGATGTCTTCATGTAACGGCAGCTATGATGACATATCTAGTCAACTTAGTTATCCTTATGGTACATGCAGCGGCTACCGTACGATTACGCGTTGAATATTGTTGATTATATTGAATCAACGAAAAAAAAAAGTACTCCCAGCTATTGCAAATTTGATCAATGTAACTTGCCTTTGGAATTCAAAATATAATGATCAAGATTGGTACTATTATAGTTTTTCCTCAGCAGGACGGTGGCTGGTACTTTCTCTCTGGCGATTGCTCGAACTTGAGACATTCGTGCGCTTGGTAGCGTTAGATTCTAGAAAGCACCGGGTAGAGGTGTAGTATTATCATATCTTGTACCAGCAGTAGCAACAAGTTTCTGCACCTAGGCATTGTGCAGCCTCGAATCTCAAACTCCTGAGTGTTCTTGGGGTTTTTTTTGTTTTGTTTGTTTTGTTTCTTCGCACCGATGATCTGCATCTACGTCGCGTTCATGTCCCGGCATGCCCATGTCACCCATGGCGTTTCCACTGCCAATAGTAAAAAGCACTATTTATATGGGGGTGGCGAGCACCGACTTCTCTGCAAACGGAACTCAAGAAAGCCATAAGACCACTATTTTCCGAGGCAAAATGACCTGAATAGAGAGCAGCCTGTTTTAATTTTGTAGCCGTAAAAAAAGTCGAGTGGTTCTTCCGACATACGACGAATGCATTCTGTCCTCTTGCACGTGATACTTTCATGTCCTTCTCAATGGAAATAATGAAACTGCACATTTCAAGCTAAGTGCGAACATCTCAACCTGTATGTGATTCAAACTCCACCCGGTATTTGAAAAGGAAGTAGGATGAAGCGCGCGAGGCAATATAGCGTAAGCTGAAGTGCCGGCCTAAGGAGCTTCGCTCCTAAAAAGTACATCCATGCACTTAGGTGTGCCAGTTGGTATTGACATAACTGTCGTTCGGTGTAGTACGTGTTGTTTTCTGGCTAGTGTTATAAATTCACGGAATCCATCGTTTAGGAATGCTGCTACTCTGCCGTCTGTAACAACTAATTCGTAATAATTAAATTCCTGCTTTATATTTACCTAATTCTCCATTTCATTGTTACAAACCCCGTAGTGCGGGACTACAGATTATTTCTGTCCAGCGCAGCCTCCGTAATGACACCGAAACGCCGTGATGCACGGCACTTCGAGCCCATCGATATACGGCCACAATGTCTGGAGCTCTGAATGCCCTCTAATAATAATAATAATAATAATAATAATAATAATAATAATAATAATAATAATAATAATAATAATAATAATAATAATAATAATAATAAAAATAAAATTCAAGTTTTACGTCCGCAGAATACGACATGACACGAGGGACACCGCAATTGTTCAAAAAATTTCGACCACCTGGGTTTGCTTAACGTTCAACTAAATCTAAGTACATGGGCCTCGACACACTGCGCCTCGATCGAAGTGCGGCCGCCGCTGTCGGAATTCCATGCGGTGACCGTCGGTTGAGAAGTCGAGCACCATAGCCACTGGAGCGGTTTTAGTACTAGAGATAGAAGTGGGTCTCCGTCGGGGCCGGTGGCAGTGGTTGGTACAGTTGTCCAAAGTATCATATATGACACACTGAGTTTTCTAGGTCAATATGCTTATTTAGGCACGGGCTTCTTCCCGCAATGCCTGTAGTTCCACTGTTAATACACTCCAGTGAATTTGCAGCTTTGGACATAGTTAGCGACAACTGACTACCTAACCAGTATTGCTCATTAGCGTCTAACTTCTATACAATTACATCGCATCTTTGTTCTTTTGCAAAGGCTCCATAGATGATTGTAGTGGAGAGCTGAAATAACCTGTCGCAGTTTACCCAGATATCGAACAGCGCTTAAATCTTGCAGGAATAAACACGAATAATATAACGTCTTCTGGGCTCCGATGACAGGCGTCTTGACAATTGACTGTTGCTTCCCGACACACTATACTTTGGCATGTGTACAACTGGTGGCCCTGCACATTTACTTCTCGCCCTTTCACTAACTTCGTGAATTCACTAACTTCATAAACGCCCACGGCTTTTATGAAGACCTGATAATTACCGTGACGACCATATTGCCTATAATTTTCTGCGATCACTGCACGCTCTCGCGCAGCGTATCTTCGCAGTGGCACGCATATTGGGAATGGTGACCCGCTGTTTTGCGATGTTGGAGGAACTTGGTTCCCGGGAGTTTTGCTGTATTGAATCATGTCGGCTTCGTCATTGTGATGAACAAGACAGAGAGAGCACCCGCACTTCGGGAAACTTATTAATTGCGAAGAATTTCTTAGCGAACCCAATGCACTTTAAGCGTTGCTATATGTACGTATCTATCTGCTCCGCTTTTATAGCAGTCTAATAAACATTAAATTTGTATTCCTTGATTCGTCAAGCGATATTCAAATTTCGCTCGGTCCCGGAGGAATACGCTAAAAAGTTGCGTATTCCTCCAGGACCTGCCAATCGACATTATTATTATTCAAAAGAAAAAAAATGCCGTAGAGGAACACGATTAAACCAAGTTTGTCGAGTTATAGCTCGTGAGGCTGACGGCTAACGGCCCCGACAATCCTTCTTCCTACATGCCTGGTCTGGCGAAGCGGCAGCCAAAGAGCTATTTTCGTTGTAGTCTACAAGTGCAATCTACAATTGCACTACAAGGCAACAGAGTGGCACTGCTTGGCGCCGTAGGCACTCTCAGCGCAAAAGCGCAATTAACACAGATGGAGCTCTTGCTGAGGCGGCATGAAAGACATACGTTGAGCTGCGGTCTTACTGGTATGCTTGTAGATGGCGTTGTTGAAAGAAAAGTAAGTGCTGGGTTGGCAGAGTTCCAATAACCGGAATATCTGATCAACCGAAGGCGGTGTGGGGGGCCGCGATGTCGACCACGGTAGCGGCCTTCGTGACGGAGGACATTGAAAAGCGGGCGCTTTCCGTGTTTTATCGCAAACCCAAGCTGATGGCTATTTGGATGATTGCTTCTGTGTAGTGAAGTCTGGCGAGTAGGGGTGGGCGAATGTTCGACTTTCGAATTCGAATCGAATAATCGCTTATCGAAAAATTCGATTCGACTTTTGAATAGCTAGTATTCAAAGTTTCGAATAATTCGACAGGACGAATACCTGAAACGTGAAAAAGTCAAATGGTGCACCTTGGTTAGGGTGTCGTAGGAAAAACCTGGTAAAGCTAGCGCTAACGTCGTTACGGTAGGCTTTCCTTTAAAACGTTCACTGATATCCTGGCACAAGAGCGGGAGCATACTAATTTCAACGGAGACTATGCCATTTCTTCACGCATAAAAAAACAAAAACACATGAAAAAACCGTCAAGCCCTTCACAACTTCACTTCTGAAACGAAGGCGTGGACTTCTTGTTCAGTCGCGAACGCCGCAAGTGCCGTAAAACGGTAAAACGGCCGGACTTTGGTCCGCGAAACCCTCGGTGATTCACTTGTGAAAACTTGTTCTCACTGTGAAGCCGCCCCTGCCGCAACGCTCTACTCATTCAGAAACTCCCATCGTCCCGGCGCGCAGGTAAAATTGTGCTGTGAACGGGCACCAGAAAGTTTTTGGTCCCGGAGGACTTCTGACTATGAAGCGCAACATTACTTTTGTCAGGTGAGCTGCAAACACTGTAACATCACGGTGAGAGAACCTGAAGCCAGGTCATGTGGAACAGCTTGTGCTTCTGCATGACAATTTGTAGTCTTTCGGTAGCAGTCACTCACCGTGTTATGGACTCGAGGACATGAGCAGATTTCATTTCTTTGCTATTTCTTTCAATTTTCACTAATATCTTTTGCATTCGATATTCTATTCGATATTCGGCGTTTTTGGCGACTATTTGGCACTATTCAATTCGAGATAAAATTTGACCTGGGCGACAACGGCTATACAAACGCGTTTATTCGAAGAGCCCTCCGTAAGGAAAAAAATACGGGGGGAAACGTAACACCTACGTCACCGCAACGACACCGCGTTTCGAACCCCCTACATCGCCGGCAGCAGCGAAACAATAGCCCGTATACTGAGAAAGGCAGGGCTCAACGTTGCCTACAAGCCATCCACCTCCATCGGCAGTTTCATCCCTCACCCCAAAGACCGCGCACCTGCAGAAAAAGCCTCAGAGCGTCATGTACCGGACCCCGTGCGCCGAGTGCCCCGCTTCCTGCATTGGATAAACCAAGAACTTCCACCAAAGAGTGCGGCAGCACAAGAAATGCCTCTGTCAGTTGAACGGCGAACGGAGGGCAGTGGAAGAAATCTGCGAGCGGTTTCACCGCCACAGCAGTCCCGACGACGCGGTGAACCTGGAAAAAGAAAGGAACCTTCATCGGCGGCTCCACCTCGAATCCTGGCATATTCAGCAGACAAAGGGAAACATCAACCACACTACCGGGACACTGCACCCCTCTACTGCCATGGCTTGCGACGAGTCACGGCAAATCTCGCACGCGCGGCAAGAAATCGTGTATATGCGCTGCACATCTCTGGCCTTCCGACCACTTAAGAAGAAGCCGGTCAGGTTTCGAAACGTCGTGTTACTTAAAATAAATTTTGGTTAGAGTGTTCTCTTTCCTCCAACAGACTAAACGTCTATTGGAGGAACGTCTATATAAACGTAAAAGAGAAAACCGTTAGATGAAGCTCGTGCCAGCGGATTTTTGGAGATGTATTGCATGCGAGAGGCGTTTCCGCTTAATCTAATTTCGTCTTCTCACAAAAGAGCAAAAATCCATACACACGAATGTGTGGCAGTACTTGAAAACAAAGGTTGAAAGTGAGCCAAACTTTTTGAACTAAGTCATTACAGGTTATGAGAGTTACTTTTATAGGCCTCACCCCAAACCAAGAAACCATCAGACCAGTTGAGGACTGTAAACTCCTTTAGAGAAAGAAAAAACAAATAAGTTAGATCAGGTCCATTGTGTGGATGATTATGACCTTTTTTTGCGTGTTCTTGGTACTGGGCATCAGGCATTGGGAGCCCCGGGCCCTACTGTTCATCAGAAGTTTAATTTGAAATTTTAAAAAAATCGGCGACGGATGTGCAAAGGAAACCCTCAGCGCTTTGGCGATCAAGAACCTGGTTCATTCAACCGGACAACGCCCCCGACACACACGGCCTTACCAGTGCGCTATGAAATCGCATTTCAGGAGCACTACGTCGTTGCCTACACTCCTTATTCGGCAGACCTTGCTTCATGCGACTTTTTTCTATTCACGCGCAAGAAAAGCAACGCTAAGAGGGAAGTACTATGATGATGTGGAGGCGGTAAAAACAGCTTCCTTCGCAAAGGGCGTGGGACGATATCAAGGTTCAGGAGTTCCAACATACTACAGACAGTAGGAAAACAGACTTCACAAATGCATCGCATCTAATGGACAGCACATTGACGTTTCCCAAAGGAATTCTGTAAAATGTTTCAAGAATAAATTTCTTTAACGAAAAATCGGAAAGGCCAGCATTGTCTGCGTGTAGCCGATGACGTTGTGTAGGACGTCAACGATATTGTGTACGTATAGTGAGTGACATCGTGTATGGCGCCGCTACATTGGGTGTCTCAAAATCAAATGACGCATTAGGCCATCAACCCTAGGGTATTCTGAAAGCTGATTTTTTGAGCTCCTTGAAATTATTACCAGCTAATTACAGATAAGGTAAATGCTAGCTCACTAGCAGCCAGCCCCCCACAGAGAACCTATGAAGTTCATCGTTCACGAATCTTCTTGTAGTTAGTGTTTAAATCGCTAAAACGAAACCGTAATCATACCAGATATTAAAGAGGCACCTACCCCGGTTGTTTTCATAACTGGTGTCTCATTTTGTATGCTCATTACGAATGATGGTATAATGGACAGCGCCGGTGCCAGGTAGCGTTCTTGGGAATGAAATCGCCCTATAGCAACGAAAGAACGACAGTTTTTAGCATAGTTGCTAGGAGTACGAAGCGAGAATTGACATGCTCGACACGTGCGAACCATGCGTGCAGCTGGCAGGAAGAACGTCATGTAGATAATTGCTAGTCTAATTTATTCAGGGCAATAATACTTTGACATAACGAGCAATTCATGATCCTAACATTTCAATTTAGCTCATGTTCTCTGCAGTGAGAGCTCTTTCTTTTTTTCGTCGCGTGCTTGCGCACTCCCGACAATCTCGTTTGATCCGCTTCCGTCTAGCAGAGTAAAGTAATTGTAAAATTTCGAAGTACCATCTTCGTAAGTTATTCAGCGGCCGCGCACCGGCACCGAACTCGCACCCCAATAGGGTGGTGGGGTAGGATGTTTGTATATAACTGCAGCGATGATAACGTAACTAGTCATCTGTGGTACATGCAACGGCTTCAGTACGATTACGGGTTCAACACGATTCATTAGATCGAATCAACGAAAAGAAAGTACTCCTAGCGATTGATAAAAGCACAGTGATAAACACATATTGCTTCATGCCTCAGAAATTCAAAATATACTGATCAAGTGGCGGTAGTATCAGCTTCTTCCTCAGCAGCACGGTGGTTGGAACTTTCACCTATCGCTCGAACTTGTGACATTCGGGCGCTTGGTAGAGTTAGATTCCGGAAAGGCCGGCAAGGGATGTAGCACTCGCAGCTCTTGAGTTGCGAAAGATGTAGAAGTCGCAATGGCGGCAAGTTCCTGCATCCAGACAGTCTGTGGCCTAAACATTGGCGTGCTTGTGTTTGGCGTGTTTGTGTTATTTTTTCCGCTTCACAGCGATGACCTTCATCGATGGCACATACATTTCCTTGCGCTTATGTCACGCCATGTCCATGTCACTAACGGCGTTTCCGCTGTAAGGACATGGCATTATTCATAGAAAGCTGGCGAGGACTGAGTTTTCTACAGACGAAACTCGAAAAGCTAGAAGGCCACTATTTTGCGCGACCAAATGACTTCGGTAATGAGTAGCCAGTTTTTACAGCGCAGCCGTAAAAACGAAGTCGAATGGTTTTGCCGACGCGTGACGAAAGCATTGCGTCCTTTTGCACGTACTCCTTTGATGTCATTAACAATGGAAATAATGAAACTGCATATTTCAAGCTACGTGCGAACACCTTAGCATGTATGTGTATTCAAACCTTATCCGTTTTTGAAGTGTAGCCAGGATAGCGAATAAGCTGAAGGGGAAAGGAAAGCAATGTCCGAACAACAAAACAACGTAGATAGATGCAGTTAGCTGGGCTGGTTCGTATTGCCATAGCTGTCGTTCTCTGTAGTCTATAGTGTTTGCTGGCTGGTATTATAATATAGTAATATTATCTGGGGTTTAACGTCCCAAAACCACGATATGATTATGAGGGACGCCGTAGTGGAGGGCTCGGGAAATTTCGACCATCTGGTGTTCTTTAACATGCACTGACATCGTACAGTACACGGGCCTCAACCATTTCGCCTCCATCGAAATGCGACCGCCGCGGCCGGTATCGAACCCGCGACCTTCGGGTCAGCAGTCGAGCACCCTAACCGCTACACCACCGCGGCGGACTGGCTGGTATTATAGATTCATGAAGTTTATTATTCAGAACGGTGCGACTGTCCCACGAATATAAACTAAACTGTAACATTGAAATACCGGATTATATCTACCGAAAGCACAAAATCAATCTTAGGAACGACGTAGTGGGAGACTAAAGATTAGGTACGCCGTCTGTTCTGTAACAGCGCCTAAATGATCCGTGCACTTTAGGCCCATCGAAATACACCCGCATTGCCTGGGACCCTGCATTCGAATAATAATAATAATAATAATAATAATAATAATAATAACAATAATAATAATAATAAGAAGAAGAAGAAGAAGAAGAAGAAGAAGAAGAAGGATGATTCAGGTTTTACGGCCCAAGATAACGATATGATTATAGCAACGCCGTAATAAAGTGCTCCGAAAATTTCCACGACCAGGGGTTCTTTGAAGTGCACCTAAATCTATGTAGACGGCGCTCTACGCATTGCGCCTCCATATAAATGCTGCCGCCACTGCCGGGATTACAGCTTGTGACCTTGTGTTGACCAGTGGAGCACCATAGCCACTAAACCCCTGCAGTGGGTCCAGTGCTAGCGGCAGTAGTGGCTTTAGTGGGTCTGCGGAGGGGCCCGTTGTAGTGCTTGCGGAGTGTACCATACATGGCACACTAAGTTTCACACCTAAAGATGCTCAATCAAGCACGGGGTTCTTCCATCACTGTCTGTAGTTGTTTTATTTATATACTCGAGTGAATTTAAGGCTTTGTACATATTACGAGACAGCTGACTACCCGATTAATATTGCTAATTATGCGCTAAGAGTGCCTAACTATACCATTAATATTGTTATTTACTAACTATACCATTAATATTTCTAATTACAGTTCCATTGCGTCTGACAAAGGTGCCCTACATGGCTTCACGGAAGAGCTGAACGTTCGGTCGCGGTCTTCCGAGATGTGGAATGGCGCAGGGCTAAATTCGCCCAATGCCACATGTGCTGGGTTACAATGATGGGTGTTCTGAATAACGACTGTTGCTTCGCTACAAACTGTACTTCGTCAAGTGTGCAACTGACAGCCTTGTATGGGATTTACTTTGGTCCATTATCGAATAAAAAACAGAATGCAAAAGCAAAAGGAAAGCAAAGCAAAGGCTTTTCACCATGAAATTCATAGTTCACAAGTAAAAAAAAGGGGGGAGGGGCGAAAGAATTATATTGGATTGAACAATAATAAAAGACCGGAATCAAATGCTCCTTCTGACTTCTAACACTTTTTTCAAGAAAACGAAATTATAATATTATGAAATGGCTGTATATGCTCACGAACTCCCAAACTGAAATTCGACAAATAAATGTAAAAGAAAAAGACAAAAAAAATCACCATCGAGAAAAAAAAAAACACGAGGAAAAATAGAGAAAAACAAGAAGAGAATAAAAAAGAAAGAAAAAGAGAGGGAAGGAAAAAAATGAGGAGGCTGCTTTTAAAAAAAAGAGGAAAAAAATAGATGAGACGGAAAAACAAGAAAGAAAAAAGAAAAAGAAAACAGAGAACCAATAAACAAAATGATCGAGAAAGGAAAAAGATCATAGAAAAGAAGAAAAAACTGAGGAAGAAAAAAAGAAGAAATAAAGGTCGAAACAAAATCGAAACAAAAGTCGAAACAAAATCTGTGAAAGTAGAAGTATATGTAAAAAAAAAAGTCACACTTTCGCAGCAAGGGTGAAGCAAAGAATGCGATAGCAACAAATTGTAATGTTATACGAAGTGGAGCTGGAAGCTAACTCTTTTGGATCCGATCTCACGGAACTCTAGAAAACGCTGGTTTAAGAGAATACGGCCCTTCGCGTTGAGAGTGCAGCAAGTAGAAAGGTATAGCGGCCGCCCGCTGTCGGCTGCCGAGATTGGAAATAACGCGCGCGCCCGCTACGACCGTGCTCGTAAAATCGAAGGTCGCTCGAGCCTCTTTGAAGCACTGTTGGTGAAACTACTACAAGTACACTTGTAGGGCACCCACGACGCCATAAACACATTGTAATCTTTGCGAAGGAGGCACCCATGACGACATTAGAGGAGAGAGAGGGGGGAGGCGCATGCGCAATGGGAGTGTGGACGCCGCGGTTAGGGATGCCTAGAGGAGAGAGGGGGAGCGTAGGAGGAGAGAGAGGAGGGCACGCGCATAGGCAGTGAGGGTATAGTCGCCGCGGGGAGGGATGCCTAGAGGAGAAGGTTCTTTATTTTTTATTTTTTTGAAAGGGTTTGCGCATGTGCAGTAAGGGTGGTCACGCCCCCACACCACCACCACCACTACCGGATTGAACCCCGCTCTAAGATGATTCACATCTAAAAATGCGCTACTTGCGGTAGCGCTACGCCTTCGTCTGCGTCGTAAATGAAATTGGCGCGAGTACTGTTTACTTACGTACCAGTATGTGTATTTTATACAGGATGCGTTTTGTCCAAGCTAATTTAGGGACATCATACACTGAAATGTAGGCACAAAGTTCTGGTAAGCTGTTCCGGAACACCGTACCATTCAATACCATTTGAACATGAAAGCTTGTTACTACATTAAAAGTGGCAATGCATGCAGCGTGCTTGTTCTTGAAAGCACTACCTAGCACAACATTTCCTTCAAAGGAAACGCTGAATGTGTTAGGTGCACCTCCACACAAAGGTTGCGTCTACCTTTAGCCCAGCTGCATGACACGCAAATGATGTTCGTAAAATGGAATAAGTAGGCATCCCGCTAGAATACACGCAGTTAGTATACTTACTCGCGAAGTTTCACTCGGCTCGTAGTTTTCTGTTTGAATTTCAAATATCCAGTCGCGGCGAAGGTGAAAACACCGCACTGGCACGATTCACGTGGAGCGTCGTGATCGTCGCTCAGACAGCGCTCAGTGATACCCTCCTGTAGCGCATCACCATCGCCATTCATTATCATCATCGTTTACCAACACCACGCCGCGCCTCTCGCGCAGCTCATGCAGAGCTCGAGCCGCGAGACAGTTAGAACGGGTTCACGTGCCTGGCGGACTGGACGCCGGCAGCTGCCGGCGTCCAGTGCGCCAGGCACTAATGTAGTGGTGACCCGGACAACACGCCTTTCGACGAGCGGCCACTGCCATGTTTCGACGTCCCTACCCGCAAGTGCCACCGTTCAACCCGGTCTACCCCCGAGTGTGGTTTAAGCAGCTGGATGCCATTCTCATGGTGGATGGCGTCACCGCACAACCGGAGATGCACGCCATCCTGCTACACGCCCTCCCGGTTGAGCTCCGCCATCTCGCGGCCGCGTCGACATCCAGCCAGCAGCCATACGACGACCTCTGCACAGCGGTGCTGGCCTCCTACGGGGAAATATACCGCCCGCTTCCTATGAGCCGCGAGTTCCGGGTTTCCCCTCCGTCGACTCCAGCTCTAAAAAGCCAGCCCGCAGCTCTCCCTTTACTACGACATTTCTTCCCCGGCTACGATTCCCTTTACCTCGGGTCCGGGCACAGGAGCACCCATTCCTGCGCCCGACCACGACGACCAGGTAGAAGACGCCCCTGCGTGGACCGACCTTCCCGAGGACCTCCCCGAGGGTCTCCGAAGGTACGAGGGTCCGTCACGCATGCCTACCACTCGCCCGTCTTCCCCAACCTCAACGGCTCGTGACACCTCTGACACATCAGACTCCACGACGGTAACCTCGCCGCACGCCCTGGAGTCTGCCACAGACATGGTCACCGACCGAGTTTCCTTCGACCAACCGAACCTTCCATCGGCATCAACGCTCTGCGCGTCTTGCCAACAACGACCACCATCGACCTCGAAAACAACCACAGCAGAGGTTCGCACCCCTCACCAGCCACGGCCGAACGTGCGGGATGTTGCAACCATGACGGAAACTCTCGAGGACCGCTCATCTGGCTCGCCACAGGTACAACAGACCACGTGTGCCCAACTAACCACGCAGGCAGGCAACCAGCATGCCGTGCCGCGTACATGCTCCCCTGATCTGGCCCCCCAAGATTTTTTCGGTGACTGCATTTGACGCACCTTCCCGTCCCTCTTCCGTATCCAGTGCGCTTCCTGTCGAACCCAAGATCCGTTATCACGAGCAACTGCCGCTCAAGAGCAATCGACCGAACACTGGGACGACGAGCTTGACAACTGCAACAGCACCGACTCCCTCCCCCACGTGCCGCCATCGCTCGGGCCAGTATGGAAAGTTCCGACGTCGGATTGACCCACAGGCGGTCTCGCTATTGAATCGGTCCAGAGCCACTCTGCGCGCAAGCGTCAGTCGATGGCCGCGTTCGTGCAGGAAACACCAACAGCTACTTCCGACAGCTTGCCTTCGCCAAGACTCTCGCCCGCTGCGCAACTCCCAGAGCCGCCCACCAGAGACCCATTGGCTCCCGATGGTCCCTTCACGTTAAAGACCTGGACTTCCCACGGACACTTTGTTTCGCGCTATGTACACTTGTATGTACGCCCCCATAATTTTGTATTACGGGTTCATTTCTGCGGGGGGGAGTAATCTGTAGCGCATCACCATCGCCATTCATTATCATCATCGTTTACCAACACCGCGCCGCGCCTCTCGCGCAGCTCATGCAGAGCTCGAGCCGCGAGACAGTTAGAACGGGTTCACGTGCCTGGCGGACTGGACGCCGGCAGCTGCCGCTGCTCCATTTGACCTTCGCTCAATAAAGTGGCGAGACAGCGGCACGGCCACGTTGGCCGCCTTCACGACGACGTCTCTCGTCTCTGTCCATCGCTACACTCCTGCTGTGCTGCTTGTTTTGGCATCCAAAGATGAAGCAGTAGTGCCCAGACAAGCTCTTATGCGCGAAAGTGGCGTGAGCGGGTACTTTTTGGCAATTTGAAGCCTCAGAGCTGCAGCTTGCCTTGTTTACTTGGCGCAATCCATGCCCGCCGTGTCAGCCCAGTGTCTGGCTGCGACAGTATCCGCTCAGCTCGCCAGAAGCCTAGGTACGACATAGACATGCTCTGGTGTATAGAGAATCATCCACTAGGCCATTGCTCGCGTTTCTGCGGGAAAGCGTGGTACCCGTTGTACACCTGTAAAGGCATTACGAGCGCTTTGTTGATGCTGTGGCTGATGACGACGAGAAATTATGGCTGAGGCTTTTGTAATGGGTTGGAAGCATTCAACAACCCATTCGTTGCGCAATTAGTATTTTGGGACGCCTGGTTGTTGTTTTACTTTTATAAAATGCTCTATTACAAATGTAAACGTGATTCCTTCACCGAAATGAAGGCTACATGGGGTCTCTTTGCTAAAGAAGTTTCAAGCTGTGGCGTGGCTGCACTGGACCCTGGTTCGAATACCATTCTAGCTTGGATATTTCTTATTCATTTTGTTTTTTTTATTATTTGACGCGATAGCAGGTTACGGACACCCGAGGCATTGGCGGCGGACAACTACGGCGCAGAGACAGCTGTTGTTGTGACCTCATAAGACATTTCACTGTAAGAATATCTGACGACACAGTTATTCTTTGTAGAGAGTGTACGCCAATACAATGGCTAGAGGTATGAATAGCAAAGGTAAACGGCCAATTCCAAAGAACGCTTGCGACGGAAACGCTTTGGGAATTTGACATTCATATTTTATGAGTTAAATGCACAAAGGAACAAAGAAAGCAAGGGAATTTAAGGGTTCATTTATCTTTTAGTTAGACAGAACTTTAAGTGAAAGCTAACAGACAATCAAGCCAAGCAAGATATACAAGATGTTCTTTTCTTAATGTCGCGAATGTACTTGTCGGTTAATATATCAAGAGCAATGCAGGAGCACTGACCACTAAGTTGTGAGTTTAATAAACTCACCTATATTACTCACCACAGCAGGGAACACACCGTATCCGAGTAGCCGATAAACGTATCTATTAAAATATAAATCGCCATGATCGTGTTGCTTGCAAGAAAGAACCCAACTGAATAATTAAAATCGTAGCTTTTGTTTCTTAAGGGAAGCAGCTGGCTCCAGCCGTCGCGCCTTTTCTTAAGCGATAACCACCCGGCGAAAAAGCCTCGTAGTTGGAGTATTGCTGCAATCAATTTGGCACACCACAGCATAGAGGGTCTTGCGGCCTAAACGGGCGTCCACTGGACTCAAGTTTTTTTTATTCTTTTCATTTTATTAAATGCGAAGCATTTCTTAGCGAACTTCGGCGACTTTGAGCGTATCTATCTATCTATCTATCTATCTATCTATCTATCTATCTATCTATCTATCTATCTATCTATCTATCTATCTATCTAGCCGCCTACGACTTTGTGCTCTCCTGGCCGTATCGTTAATGGGATTTGTACCAAATTTGGTATGGCATAATATGACTGCATTACGAACATAAATGGCTCGTCATATCATGAAAATCATGACTAACTTGTCATGAGAAGTATAATTTACATGTCACGCTCATGGCGCGCTCGCCGCCGTTTCGTTAGTTTGATATACACCAAATTTCGGATTGAGTGACGTGACTGTATGACGAACATAAATGACAAGTGGTAATATGAAAATCATGACTTCATGAGCGACATTACTTGCATTCTACGCTCATGGCGCGCTCGCGGCCGTTTCGTTAGCTTGATATACACCAAATTTCGGATTGAGTGACGTGACTGTATGACGAACATAAATGACAAGTGGTAATATGAAAATCATGACTTCATGAGCGACATTACTTGCATTCTACGCTCATAGCGCGCTCGCGGCCGTTTCGTTAGCTTGATATACACCAAATTTGGTACTGAGTGACATGACTCTATGACAAACATAAATTACAAATGGTAATATGGAAATCATGACTTGTCATGTGCGACATGACTTGCATGCCACGCTCATGGCGCGCTCGCGGCCGTTTCGTTAGCTTGATATACACCAAATTTGGTATTGAGTGACATGACTGTATGACGAACATAAATGACAAGTGGTAGTATGGAAATCATGACTTCTCATGTGCGACATGACTTGCACTCCACGCTCATGGCGCGCTCGCGGCCGTTTCGTTAGCTTGATATACACCAAATTTGGTATTGAGTGACATGACTCTATGACGAACATAAATTACAAGTGGTAATATGGAAATCATGACTTGTCATTTGCGACATGACTTGCATGCCACGCTCATGGCGCGCTCGCGGCCGTTTCGTTAGCTTGATATACACCCAATTTCGGATTGAGTGACGTGACTGTATGACGAACATAAATGACAAGTGGTAATATGAAAATCATGACTTCATGAGCGACATTACTTGCATTCTACGCTCATAGCGCGCTCGCGGCCGTTTCGTTAGCTTGATATACACCAAATTTGGTACTGAGTGACATGACTCTATGACAAACATAAATTACAAATGGTAATATGGAAATCATGACTTGTCATGTGCGACATGACTTGCATGCCACGCTCATGGCGCGCTCGCGGCCGTTTCGTTAGCTTGATATACACCAAATTTGGTATTGAGTGACATGACTGTATGACGAACATAAATGACAAGTGGTAGTATGGAAATCATGACTTCTCATGTGCGACATGACTTGCACTCCACGCTCATGGCGCGCTCGCGGCCGTTTCGTTAGCTTGATATACACCAAATTTGGTATTGAGTGACATGACTCTATGACGAACATAAATTACAAGTGGTAATATGGAAATCATGACTTGTCATTTGCGACATGACTTGCATGCCACGCTCATGGCGCGCTCGCGGCCGTTTCGTTAGCTTGATATACACCCAATTTGGTATTGAGTGACATGACTGTATAACGAACATAAGTGGCAGGTGGTAACATCAAACTCTTGGCATGCATGTCATCTACAATGCCATTTACATGCCACGCTCATGGTGCGCTTGCATCCAGTTCGCTAGCTTGACATACACCAAAATTTGGTATATCCCGACGTGACTGTATGACGAACACAAATGACAGGTCGTAACATGTAAAACATTAGATGTAAATTATGTAAAGCATGATTTGCTCCTTCGTGGCTGCTTCGCATTACATCGATTCCCACAGTGCGTGGGGTCTGCCGGCTTTTTCATTTACACAAATACTGCAGGCCACATGGCCCAAGCAGGCTTCAGAATATAACAACATCATAAATATTGCACAACAATGGTGGACAACAAGCTATAATACTGGCAGAAAGCAAAAGAAGAAATGAAGGTTATACAGGCAGTAAAAGGGCAATACTATTAAATGAGTATGCATACGCAAAGAGTGAAACAAATTATCGAGTGAACGAAATACAAACAATTCTAATTAACACTGGAAAATAATTCCGATTGCAAAGTAACCATTGAGGAGGCACCCGATTGTGCTAAGGACAAAAGCTGATCAGGTGACAGGTTATTCCGATCTGTAACTGTTTGTTGAAAAAATGAGAATTTAAATACTTTTTCTCTGGCAAAATAAGGCGTTATACCGGGAGTTCAATGTTTTTGTTTATGTTGAAATTTAGCGCTGGGAGGCACGTGTAAACCACCTTTGCAGATAAGTTATGTCTTGAGGGGTACACAAATTCAGATAATAAATATCGCTGTCCGCCGCCCAATTAACTAAGATTGAATAATTAACTTTTCAGTGCGGGCAGCAAGCGCGCATGTTTGTAGTGAAAAGTTGGAGGTAGTCTACAACAGGCAGGCAAACATTGGATCGGCTAGGTATTGCGTATCACACTCAGCATGGCGTCAAGGAAGATATGCCCCGACACATTAGAGGCGTTATAACCGTCCTCCCTATACCCACGAATATGCATCCCGCCCACCATCAGGGCAGACGGGAAAGCAGGGCCCGCGATATACAAAGGAAATTTGGTAACAGCCTGAACACCGTATTCATAGATGCAGCTATATACAGACACAAGCGCGCCTACACAGCCGTAGTTATAAATAATGAGGGAAAATGTTTAAAGAAGCGATACCGTCCGTACGCCAAACGTAGAAAACGCAGAGGAAATAGCTATCGCATTTGCTATAAGCACAAACACAAGCGGCCGTAATAGTCAGTGATTTACAGACGGCGATAAAAAACTTCGCAAATGGTAGAAACTCCCCAGAGGCACTACAGATTCTAAAACGTGGTATTACTCAAGAAAAAAATTGGCCGCGTATCTGCGTGCTTCGCTGCAAATGTCGTCGAAAGACGATAGTCTTGTGCCGACTGCACTGCATGAGCGGCATGAGTACCACAATTTAATAGCCGGGCTAGCCGCTGGGCTCGTTTTTCGGACGTTTTCCGGGCGCGCTTAGACGGACGCCGGCGTTTCTCCGCTGAAATTTGATCGTCGGTCTTTTCTCTGCGTTCTCTGATCATGTCTTGTAGAGTGGGTCGTATTTCATCAAGCGGCCATATATGTTTTGCCTTGCCTGAGACAGCGCTCTTCTACGATGAATCAGCCGCATCTGGCTGGCATTGATAAAACAGAAGAGGACGCCATCTACAGCGCTACCGGGGAACATCGGCTTGTGTTGAACAATGCTGCTACCAGGTGGCAGCACCACAGCCAGCCACAGCGTCGAAGTTAAATCACTGGGCGGAGACTTGTTTTGTACACAGCAGCGCCGCGTAATAAAGACTAGGATCTTTATAATTACGTATCTATAGATTTTGTTTTAAAGGAACACTGTGAATAGTACTAAGGTATTGATGTTGTGCCTCAGGTATGCGTAATATTTGATTTTTAATTGCCCACGCTCACCCGTATGAACACATGCTTCTTGGTCATGATTGGAGGTCGTAAGGCAGGGGGTTAAAGTTTGGCCAACTAGCTCAATCGTGTGGACGTGCCGACAAACAGACAAACAGACAGACAGACAGACCAAAATTTCTCCGTTTAGGTATCCCAAGAAAGACTATCGTCTTTAAAAGTGTCCATCTCATTTGGACACCCGCTCACACACTATCAGACGGTAGCAATGAGGCAGCGCACCGCATGGCTCGAGGGCTTACAGACCGAGCATCGGTTAGTCCTCCCTCAGGGAATACAGACGAGTGGGAGTGGGAAGATAGAATGACCACATTTCACGAAAATTACAGCACACCATAGACTGCAGAGGCGTACATTCCCCCCGCCTCACCCGAAATTGAGCCAAGAAACAGTCTGTCGAATAGCGGCAGTTACGAACCCGTTCCTACCTGAGTCCAGCTATCTGCACATAATTCACCCAGATTTATAGACGACAGACAAGTGCAGACATTGCGACTTTAGAGCCACCTGAGAGCACATGCTATGGGGATGTCCAGGCACAATAAACAATAACCATGACGCAGCCTTAAACAGCGACAGCCTCCGCGCGCACTGGGAGTCTGCGTTGCTCAGCTCGGACCTGGAGCAACAACTCTGCGCCGTCCAGCGAGCCGAGGAAGCCGCCAAGGGCCAGCAACCCTTGGCCGAAGCCTAGGCGGGATCCAGGCCCATCCCACCTATTCGCAGGGCGCTGAATAAAGTTATTTGATCTGATGTGATCTGAGTCGCGCTTGTGCGCAATTTCACTTAGCAGAATTATTCTAGCATGTCTGTGCCCCGAGATATCCCACTGCAAAATTTAATCATGGTTTGCATGATTACGCATGCAGGGCGGAGCTAATCGGCGCAATGTTCTTCCTTGATGTGACGAGCAGGCATGCTTGCTATCGCCAGCCGGTAGCAAAAGGCTAATCGTTATCATCTTTGCCTACGACTTCAACTCGTTGTCAGATTAAACGCAGCATGCAACTGCCACGGTCCATTCGGGAAAAGGCTATAGCCAGTGCTCAATGGCTTGCATGCGTAATCATGCAAACCACGATTAATATTTGTAGCAGGATATCTGGGAGCACAGGCATGCTACAAGAATTCTTCCAAGTGTAACTGTGTAGAAGCTCCACTGCCTCCAACTTTTGAATACAAACATGCCCGCTTGCTGTCCTCACTGAAAAGTGAATTATTCAATCTTATAAATAGGTTACTGTGAACGATAGCTATTTTCTCACTTTGTGTGCCTCTCAATTTATAACTTATCTGCAAAGGTGGTATTAGCGTGCCTCCAAGCATATAATTTGAAGAAAACAAAGCACAAAAAAAAAATGCCCCCCACCTCACCGAAGGGAATCGTGAGGAAATGCGAATGCATTTCGCGCGCCCTTCACTCCATTTATATATGGTGGTAGGGGTTCGAAGAAGGAAAAGGCGCCTAATTTCTGCAGCCTGGTCGGGAGCACGGCGCAGCGCCTGTTTTTTTTTTATTTTTTTTTGCTGTTTTCTGTTTTTTTTTTCTCTTTTTTATTTTTTTAAAATTTTTTTCTTAATTTTCTTTTTTTTTTCTTTTTTTTATTTAAAAAAATTTTTTTTCATATATAGCTCCGCCGAGCTCCCGCGATGCGAGCGCACGCACGCACCAGAGCGCGCTCCTCCTCTCCGCTCACTATAACACCTGCCGAGGCCACCGCGGACAACGCGAACGCCGGATGCCTGACATAGCCCGACTAGAAATGCATTCGCATTTAAAACTGGGGATGCCTAAAGCACGCAGCGATGGAGCGATGTTTCTTACTAGGAACATGCCAATCGCTGCTAATGTGGGCAATAAGAGACCGAAGACTCCGACTGGACACAGAGACTCCCGCAGTCCGCTTTTAGTTAACGCACACGCTTGCGATTTTTTATTGTTCAACAACGCACAGGAGAAATCTCCCACCGGCACCACCTTGGAGGTCAAGATCCATTGCCATATATACGGGGTGGCCAGTGAACGGTTGTGCAGCGCGAGCATCCGGTTTTTTCAACCAAGAAACTCGCTAGCAGACGCTGCCTGTGTCGGCGTCGCAAGGCGAGAGAGGGAGAGGGGGGGGGGAGCGTAGGAGAGGAGAGAGAGAGGGGGGGGCGCGCATACGCAGTGGGAGTGTAGACGCTGCGGGCAGAGATGCCTAGAGAAGAGAGGGGGGAGCGTAGGAGAGGAGAGAGAGGTGGGACGCGCATGCGCAGTGGGGAGTGTGGACGGCGCGGGCAGGGATGCCTAGAGGAGAGAGGGGGGAGCGTAGCAGGGGAGAGAGGAGGGGAGGCGCATGCGCAGTGAGGGTGTGGTTGCCGCCGGGAGGGATGCCTAGAGAGAGAGGGAGAGAGGAGGTTTTTATTTTTATTTTTTTGAAAGGGTTTGCGCATGCGCAGTAAGGGTGGTCACGCCGCACACCACCACCACCAGATTAAGCTTCACCATAAGATGCTTCACATCTAATACCATGCCGGCGCGCACACCTCCTCAACCTATCCTCCTCCTCCTCCTCCGCGGACAACGCCGCACAACGCCAACGCCAGATGCCTGACATAGCCCGACTATGAAATGCATTCGCATTTAAAACTTAACTTTGAACGCCCAGTAGAAAAGCGTGCTAGTATGACGAGTGCACCGGG